>CM064577.1:37152673-37489802 GCA_032716605.1 Paralithodes platypus | reverse complement strand
AGGTCAAGTACGGGTTTCACTATGTCCATGAACGTTTCGATCTCGTAAGTTTCCCCATCATAATGTGGGATGGGGATGTGAGAACGGTGCGCCATGATGTTATCGTGTTCGTGGCTGTTCCAAACTTGCAATGCAATGCAACCTTTTATCCGAATCAAGAACCACCGCTGCCGCAAATGTTATGCCCTGTTTTTCTACAGGATTAACTTGGGTAATGTGAGTTCTAACTGACTGGGTATAGAAGGCTGCATGCACAAAACAAGTATGAGGAATAGAGACCACAAAATAAACACACGGTAACAAGACACACGATCACTTTTATTGATGAACACACTTCTATAGTTTCCTTTGATGATGATTAATGATGAAGCATAAGAAGGTATGAATAGCTTCGTACAAGACAAATGAATAGAATGAAACAACTAGCATTAAGTGGATCTGGATGGAGCCTAGTCTCCCCACGTCCAACGTTCAGGTATTAATCTTCTGGATTCACTGGCTTTATTTCCACAAGTTGATATACTGGAGAACCCATAAAATGTTTACTTATAGTATTCAATAATTTCACTATTAAGAGTTTATCACTGGTAGTTCTGATGCAGCAAGTAGTAGTTCACAGAACTAGATTAAGACACGCGCATCTTTTAGAGCACAGAATTCTAGTAACCTCATGACGGTTACTGTTCTAAGTTTTATATTCTTGTATCAGAAACACCTAGAATGCAAATCAGTGGGCGAACATTTCAGATATCAGTCTAGGTTTTCACTTGCTATGTAATAATATCTGGATACATGGGTAATTACGAGAGTTAATAATCGGGGCCTGTTAATTAATAAACACTGCATACGCCTTAGCACTTCCTAATGTAATGGTTATATGTTCAGCATTATAACTGGGGCAAAGATATAGCCACTTCATAGAAATATTAATAAGTGAGTCTCTAAATAGCACTGTAACACTGTAGTGCTGATAGAGTGCATCTTGGGTCGTATTTGATTGGTCTGGTCCTGGTTATCTTGCGTCCGTGAGGTTGGGGCTATCGACTGGTTCCGCGGCCGTCCAGATGGTCCATATGTAAAGTTCTCAAGACGGATCTCTTGGCGATCGTTGCTGGCTACACTCTTATATCCCCACTGGTTTATGTGAAGCTTATAAGGTGCACGTAGATTTCCTTTACGTGGACAGATTCTTCTATCTCAATCTGCCCCGGAGTCTGCCGGCTCTGGAACTCAATTCTCAGGAACAAAACAAGGGCAGAGCTAGAGGTCAACTTAAGGGGCCAGCCACTGGTTGGTGTCTATCTTTCAACTGATTTTACTGGGGGCTAGAGCTTGATTTATAGGTGTGGTTTTGGACCCTGTCGGCCATAGGGATCTCAAGTTTTGATGGACTTATTTGAGCTCTCAATTGATACGGGAACTAGGTCAGGGGGTGATTACTCTTGTGGCACATGGCTGTATGGAGCCTTCATACTGATATATAACTGAGCCTTAGTAAGAGGTACTATTTTGGCTATACTGGAAGTATTTAGGGGAGAAATACCGGATCTACTTTGCGAGGAGGATTGGGACAGCTGTGCTAGGAGCGTCCTCTCTTAAATTGCTCAGTCTTCATTCTAGGTTCTAGCCGAGGTGCTAATTTGGTTATCGGAGTATGCAAGGAAGGTTAATGGTTTTATTGTGGGTTAATAGAGGTTAGTAAGGGTGTTAGTCATACATGGTTATTTCATTGATAGGAAGAATTCCTGTGCTACCTGGCAATGACCCTGGAGTCAAAACAGGGGTAAGGTATACCTCCGCATGGGTAGTGGTCTCCCTCCTCGGGTGGTTGAAAGGGGTAGGTGCTCGTCCCTTCTCGGTGAGGGTCGTCGGGGCGGCTGTGGCTGGGGGCTTGCCATATCACAAGGGTTTGTAATAACCCTCTGTATATGAGACAGATGTGGGTGTTCGTAATACCAAAACCGAAGGTGCCTTGATCAGCTGGTTTACTTGGTTAGGTTGTTAATTGTAGGGTTTGCTGGATATGGTGGAGACTGGGTTGCTAACTCTGCCACATTGACCTGGAAGTATGGCAATAGAAGTTAGTCACTGGTGAGGCGGCTAGCCTCGCACGGACGATCATTTGGTACAGGGTTGTGAATGGGTTGTGAGGGAATAGATGGCATGCAAAGGGTTAGTAAAGTTCTAATGGTGTTCCTTCCTACTGGGGGAAGGTAGGCTGGATAGGAGTATATATACAAAAGGTTCGAGAAGGTTTGTAACGTAGAAGTTAAGGATATTCAGGGCGTGTGGTGAAAAGGCTAGGAAGGAAGGGAGGGGAGGAGCGTGGGGGGTTAACGAGAGGGAGAGGGTTAATGGGGGTTACGTGGAAGGTATGACCCTAAGGTCTCTGAGCGTAGGGGTGGCATTAGGCTACAGTTGGTCTCGTAGCTTGGGGGTTAATGACAGGGAAGGTACGTTAGCCAAACGCTGCCGGGGGATGAGCAATAAGTGGTGGTATATGAGTTTGGAAGTGATAGAATCATGTGGACTTAGGCTGTGGGGAAGAGGAGGTTAACTGTAGGTGTGTGCTTGACTGTGGATAAAAGTAAGAGAAAACATGATGTATTATTACTCGTCAATACGATGGTTATGGACACTGTTAATCTGACACTATTTCTTGCTGATTCTAGTTGTTCCTGGGAACTGCGTTTTCTATGACATATATATCAAAGAATGCGGCAGTTCGTAGGGGTAGCTTCGGTATTGTTTCGTGGTGGAAAGGCGTCGAGACAATGGTAAAAGAGGGTGGTGTATTCAATCTCTGGTTGGGTAAGAATTAGAGTTACTGCATGGTGGCTAACATCTGCAGTCATTTCTGTCTAGGTCTTACAGGAATAATGGTTATATATACACTGGTGTACCCGTGGTATCATAGTTTCTTATCAATTATGACATGGGGTTTTAACAGATTACTTCTCGGATGGGAGAACATACATAGATTTATGGGGGCAGTTGGTCTTCAGAAACTTAGTCTGGCAAGACAAGGTATTTTAGGGGGCTAACATATTACTTCTCGGATGGAAGAACATACATAGATTTATGGGGGCGGTTGGTCTTCAGAAACTTAGTCTGGCAAGACTAACATTTTACTTCTTGGATGGATAAAATACATAGATTTAGGCCTGTCTGAACTGGTTGGCATTGGCTCAACCTAGAGACAGGGCATGGGTGTATTACATTAAGGTGTATTCATGTTCATCATCATGTAGGTTAGAGGTGTAGGACACGAGGGGTAGTGTATACGGGAGGTGGGGGAAGGGTCAGTGGTTAGAAGTGATAGGCAGGTGTGGTTTGGAGCTGCTTAGCCCTGCAGGCTTCGGCCTGTCATAACTGGTTGGCTTGGTCACCTGGTCCTTTCGTTCTGTGGGCCTTTCCTTCGGGTGTTTCTGTTCCCGTTTCCTGGTGGTGCTCGCTCGTGGCTTCCGTGGTGGGCTTCTCGTTCTGGGGCATTTTAGATAATACCAAAAAAAAAAAAAAAAGGCCGTCAAAAAGATAAAATAATAATTGTCACCAGATAAGTAACTTGTCCATGAAAGGTAGGGGGTGTACTCCCTTTTACTGGTTATCCACAAGTAATGACCTATCACATAAAATTACATGTAAGTAAAACATTTAGAGCATAAAATAACTCGTAACTATCCACTTACAAAAAAAAATCCTTATAGATAATAGGCCTACTGTAGATAGGCATTGTTCACTTGTTGGGAAACCCCTTAAGTAGTATCAATGATTGCTTTTTTTTTGTGCTTTGTTGTTGATGTTTTATTAAACAATGATATTGTGATGTTAACCACTCCGTTAAAACTGCATGGTTTGTCCTACAGTGACTCGCTAGGATCGCCAGGGCAGTGGATGTGGCTACAGTTGATGCATTATTGTGTGCTTTATTTCATATGAAAGCTCGTGTCATGGGCAGTCCAGAAATTCTCTTTGGTTTCGCCCATGTCAAGGCTTTATATATTTAATTGCAAAGTATATGTTTTATCATTAAGTAGTAATGATAGGAATGGAGAGAGAGAGAGAGAGAGTAGAACAGAGTGAGAGGAGGCGCGTAGTGTTTTGCTATACTCGATGACGTCATAGCTGGCTGGCCTCGTGGGGATTCGTTGAGGGAGTTTTTTACCATGCTTTGTGACGTCATGTTTGGCTGGCTTCTTTAGTATTGGCTGGAGGACTTGTTACCGCTTTTTTCCCACGCGGCTCGAGCTAGTGCTAGTATATATACAGCTCCCTCGCCACTTTCTCCCTCAGATCTGGTTTCTAGAACGCATCCCTCTTATCCCTTTGATACCTGTCCCCCTCGCTGAACCTGAGAATCTTTTCCTCTGCCTATCTCTCTCATTTTCCATACCTTTCACCACCTTTTATTAATATTATATCCCCTCTGGTTAACTCTGCATAATCAGCTTAATGCTGGACAGTTGTATTGTGCATTAAGGTCTGATATAACCCATGTATGTTAGTTGTTAAGATAAGTTGATCACGAAGCATTGGTTGGCATTCATATTGTTCAGTACTGCTTCCTATAATTATTAGTGTTCTGCTGGATTAGATAATGCTAGACTAGGAGTCTGATACTATAAGGTATTGTTTCCGATGGGTGCTGGCTTTAGTTAAAAAGCTGCACGACATACCTGAGAACTGGAGTTGATTGGGTAAATTCTAGTCTGTGTGCCATTGAGAATAGAGCATGCACGAATGAGGGCTTTTTGCCTATTGGGGGAGGCACTCTCTATAGGCAGTAATGCCTTTTGCCTCCCTCAATCACATAGAAAAAAAAAAAAAAAAAAAAAATAGAACTCTGGAGAGTATTTGTGTTCTTTGTTCACTGGGAATATACATCAGAGGTTGGATCTAGCGCTTTCCGTTGTAGCATTTATGCCATTACTAGTCCAATGAATAAACCCTGATATATTTAAACCTCAGTCGTAACAAATGGCAACCTTACCTAGGATTTGGTGAACCTACATATATTAGCAGGGAACATTTGTTGTTTTGGAGAATATTTTGCGGGGATCAGCAAGAATATTTTTTTTTTGCAACATAGTATAGCCCTTGAGTATTTCCGAGAATTTTTGTGTGTATATTGAGGTATAAGATTGGGGGTACTTCTTTTCTGAATATTGAGGTGGGAAATTTTTGTGAGCATCATATCTTATACCGGATCAGAGGAGAATGGAGACACAGTACGTAATGTAGAAACTGAGGAACAGCAGTATGATGATATGGTTAATCAGGTGAACTGTGAGGAGGATGCTAGGATATTTTTGCAATGGCCTGTTACTGCCGAGCGGTTGGAGGGTATGAATCGGTACGGTCTTCAATGCCTGGCCACAGCTATCGGTCATGCGGGTACTAGCAGCATGACCAGGGATAACTTGATAACGTGTGTACTGGGCAGGGTGACTGGTGAGCGAGATGGGTTGAGTGCTCAGAGCCCTTCGGCCATGCTTCCCCTACACTCGACTCCCAGCCATCCCAGTAGTTTGCCGACCCCAAGTACGCTTCCACAGTTGGGTGGTGACTGGCAGGGTGGGTTGCCCCTGGGGGAACCACTGGTAATTTCAAACATTGTAGCACCTTCACCTCCTCAAGGGTTAACTCCAGAATTATTGTATCAGCTCGAATTAGCTAAGATCGAAGAGAGAAAGGCTATCAGGGTATGTGAGCTTCAGCATCAGCATCAGCAGCAAATAGAATTAGCCAAGATAGAAGAGAGAGCCAAGATAGAAGAGAGAAAAAGTCACCAGCACATAGAGCTAGCAAAATCCAAGCTGATTTAGAGTCGACTAGGTACTGTGCCGACATGGACGTAGAGAAGTCGCGAGTAGAGACAACGGGACAGCGACTTGGGGCTGGTAACCGTGTTCATGATCAATCTCTCTCGCACTTATTGAAACTGGTTCCAATGTTTGATGAGAGTGGTGTAACAGAATTTTTCGCACGCTCTGAGAAGAAGTGCCAGGAACACCAGTGGCCAGAGAATAAATGGGCAGCACTTGTATCCTCTAGATTAATAGGCAAGGGTCTTAAAGCGTACGATGCGTTACCTTTGGAGTCATGTATTGTGTATGAGGATCTCAAGGAGGCTGTCCTGAGGGCTTACGAACTGCAACCAGAAACGTACCGTTTGAAGTTCCGGGGTGTAACCAAGGGAAGAGATAGCACCTTTTTGGAACACGCCCGGACTTGTCCGATGCTATGGGGAACTGGCTCCGATCTGCGTAGGTAACAACATTTGATGGAATTAAGCAGTTAATGATGTTGGAGCAGTTCTTTAAGAGCACGGGCGGTGATCTAACTTTGAAATTAAAGGAGAACAACCCAAGAACTCTAGTAGAAGCAGCAGAAATGGCTGATCTACGGCTGTCGTTGATTCGGGGTTGCGGGTCCTCACAGAAGTACGATGCAAGTGCTAAGGACCGTTATCCTCCCCCTCCCCGTAGCAATGACACATTTAAACAAAAGAGCAATGAAACTAAAACTGAATCCAAACCTAACACCATGCCTATAAGAAAAGTCAGGGGCCTTTTACATCACAGTATAAGCCAAAACCGAAATTTATGTGTTTTAAGTGCCACAAGGAGGGTCATAAGGCAAATGAGTGCCCTAGTCGACCTCCTCCGGCAGCCGTGTCTTTTGCTCACGGCATTGGAGTGTTCAAGAGGACATCGGAGTTTGTTAGAGGCAATTCTTCCGAGGTAAATACACTGCCAGTGCAGAAGGATCCGGAAGGCTTACTCCCTGTCCGTGATGCCTTTAGTAACCACAGGGGACTCGGTTGTGTGGAGTGGGGGGGTAGAAGACATGAGGTGAGAATTTTGCGTGACACTGGGGCATCGCAAACATTGTTGAGAAATTTCACTGGTAAACCTGTAAATACGGCGCGGGTGGTTGTGGTTCAGTGAGTTAATGCAACAAGGTCATAGCCGCTTGTAAGAATGAAGATGGAAGTTGATGGTGTGACTCGTGACCTGGATGTTGGAATTGTGGAGAAGTTACCTATTGGGGGCGTCGACCTCCTTCTCGGCAACGACTTTGCGGGGCCTACTTCTGAGGCTCCACCCTTAGTCGTTGCCGAGAAGCCGGTCGACGTGAGTAGGGAGGAGCAGGAGTGGGTTGAGAAGTGTCCGGTGCAACCTATGGCGTGTGTTGTCACTAGATCTCTTGCATCCAGGGAGTCACATTCTGGTCAACAGTCTTTAGACAAGCGGAGGAAAGGTACCGAGAAGGGGTTGAAAGTTGATGAGGTTGAGAGTTTAGTATCAACGGAAATTCTCGGGGACTCATTATTAGGACCGATTTTCGAGTCTGGAGAAGACCCATTAACTGTTGTGAAAAAGGACGATGATGGGCTTAAAAAGACGAAGAGACAGCAACGATACATAGAGAGAGAGCAACGGGAGGCTAAATTCAATGTAGGAGGGGGGCATGAGTTGTTTCGCAAACACTTAGATAGGCTTGCTCCTTCGGACATTCGTAAATTGCAATTAGAAGACCCGGAGGTTCTTGAATGTGGTACCGGTGCTGTCGAGTTGGAGAAGGACAGTGATGCACAGTCGGGAGATGTAGCAACAAGGTACCCTGACGCTTACCCTATGAGAAATGGGTCAGCAAAGACGGTGGTCCGAAACTTGCTAGAGTATTTTCCCGGTATGGTTACCCGCAGGGCATTCAGTCAGACCAAGGATCCAACTTCACTTCTAGCCTCTTTGTTCGAGCAATGCCGCAACATGGGATTGTTACGGTTGTGTCATCTGCGTATCATCCAGAGAGCCAGGGTGTGTTAGAGCGATGGCACTCAGCCTTGAAATCTGTGCTTCGTTGTTGTTGCTTTGAGGATGGAAGGGGTTGGGATCTTGGCCTGCCATATGTTTCATTTGCTGCACGGGAGGTACCTGGGGAAAGTTTGGGATTCAGCCCTAATGAGCTCGTCTTTGGACACCGTGTCAGAGGGCCCCTCCATATGGTTGAAGAAATATGGGAGGGCGCAGAAAAACCTTGTTCTATGCTCAAGTATGGCCTCGACAGTCGAGAACGGATGTTGCGCAGTCTGGAGTTGGCTGGCCGTAATTTGACTAGCTCTCAGGCCCCCATGAAGGACAGGTACGACCTCAAGGTTAAATTCAGGGAGTTTCACGTGGGTCAGGAGGTGTTGATTCTACCGCCCCTTGTAGGTCATCCCTTATCCGCGAAGTACACTGGTCCTTATAGGGTGGTTGAGAGGCTATCGGACCTGGATTGCTCGGTGGCCGCTCCAGACAGACGTAAGCGCAATCAGTTATGTCACGTTAATCTCATGAAGGAGTATGTGAGGCACCCCCCTGAGCCTCTCACTGAGCCTGTGATGACGTTTAGCAGTCAAGCTGGAGAAGGAGAACGGGACAGTCAAGCTCAGGTGGAGGATAACTGGAAGGATAAGAAAGTCAAATGGGCGCCTGAGTGTGAGAAGGCATTTAGAGTACTAAAACACCTGTTGTGCACTCACCCGATCCTCAAGGCCCCTGACTTTAGCCTACCTTTCCAACTAGCAACGGATGCTAGTGGTGTGGGGGCTGGTGCCGTCCTTGTGAAAAAGGACGATGATGGGCTGGAGCATCCTGTTAGTTTCTGCTCGGAGAAGTTCAATTCAGCAAGGGGAGCTGCTCTGTTGTCGAGGAGGAGCTGCTGGCGGTTGTGCTTGCGCTGGGGCATTTCGGGGTCTATGTTCCAGCCTATGGTCCGGTCGTTGTAGTTTACCCAGATCATCACCCTCTCAAGTTCTTGGACCAGTTTTCACAATCGGAATATGAGGCTGACCAGCTGACCGGGTGGTCACTAAGGTTACTGGTATATAACCTGGACATACGCCATATTGCCGGTTGTGACACGTGGATGCAGATTGTCTTTCAAGGGTATATGATCCTGGGTAGATTGACACGGGTAGCCTCCTGCTTTAGTTTGAATAGTATTTTGCGCTTGGTGCTTGTTGGCTCGCGGTTGTAGCCCAGCGTATTGGGTCGTAAAGCAGGAGTTGAGCGTTTGGTATAGAAGAAAAAACTAGGCTTGCCCCTATAGTGCAGCCGAAATAAACAAATTAAAAACATAAAAATCAAATAAAAACTCTTCTTTGATAGTTGAATTTGTTCAGTATGTTATAGCAGTAATTCTGAGTTGCACTCCTCTCAGAATGCTGGGCTAGAGAAGCTCGCTCTTGAGGAGCATAACTACATATGATTTAACCTATTGTGTTGGGGAGGGTTATAATTTTGTAAAATGTTTTGTTGAGAACTGTGCCAGATATTTTACTGCCGCTGGGTGATGGGAAGTAGAGATATAGCATGGGTTCTAACAATCAGATTTTTGTGAGCCTTGGGCCTCTGAGAAAAATCTTGGGGGGAGGGGTGTGACGTTAACCACTCCGTTAGAACCGCATGGCTTGTCCTTCAGTGACTCGCTAGGATCGCCAGGGCAGTGGATGTGGCTACAGTTGATGTATTATTGTGTGCTTTATTTCATATGAAAGCTCGTGTCATGGGCAGTCCAGAAATGCTCTTTGTTTTCGCCCATGTCAAGGCTTTATATATTTAATTGCAAAGTATATGTTTTATCATTAAGTAGTAATGATAGGAATTGCGAGTGAGAGAGAGAGACTAGAACAGAGTGAGAGGAGGCGCGTAGTGTTTTGCTATACTCGATGACGTCATAGCTGGCTGGCCTCGTGGGGATTCGTTGAGGGCGTTTTTTACCATGATGTGTGACGTCATGTTTGGCTGGCTTCTTTAGTATTGGCTGAAGGACTTGTTACCGCTTTTTTCCCACGCGGCTCGACCTAGTGCTAGTATATATACAGCTCCCTCGCCACTTTCTCCCTCAGATCTGGTTTCTAGAACGCATCCCTCTTATCCCTTTGATACCTGTCCCCCTCGCTGAACCTGAGAATCTTTTCCTCTGCCTATCTCTCTCATTTTCCATACCTTTCACCACCTTTTATTAATATTATAATTATCCCCTCTGGTTAACTCTGCATAATCAGCTTCATGCTGGCCAGTTGTATTGTGCGTTAAGGTCTGATATAACCCATGTATGTTAGTTGTTAAGATAAGTTGATCACGAAGCATTGGTTGGCATTCATATTGTTCAGTACTGCTTCCTATAATTATTAGTGTTCTGCTGGATTAGATAATGCTAGACTAGGAGTCTGATACTATAAGGTATTGTTTCCGATGGGTGCTGGCTTTAGTTAAAAGCTGCACGACATACCTGAGAACTGGAGTTGATTGGGTAAATTCTAGTCTGTGTGCCATTGAGAATAGAGCATGCACGAATGAGGGCTTTTTGCCTATACCATTCTGCACTGTTCTAAGCTCGTTGTTTGTCTTTGAGGTATGCCAGGAGAACGCTTAATACTTCGGTATTAAGGTTTCTCAAGAGAGCTACCCTTCATTATAACGTAATACTTGACGCACAGACTTGAGATTTGCACTAGGCTATGCGGCATGCCATGCGCACCAGTATCTCGTATCATTGACTCTAGCTAGACTTTATCAGTCACAGTAGACATTAAGTATATTAAACCAATTACTCTTTTTTATGCATACCCGTTTATGATTACACAAGCATTTCGCAGCCTAGTTTGATGTATTGAGACACAAACGACTTAGGCTCTTTTTGTTGATAGGAATACTGCATTGTCGTGGCGATTATTATTATTGTTGTGGCGTTTAGGATATTCTTGGCTCCGACTGCATTATATCTCCTGACTTTTTGTGTGCATAGCCTGCACGAGCATTGTTCCGCTGCCTGCCTTTTTGGGTTCCATTTCCGATTCGAGCATCTTGATAGCATCTAACATTTAAAGAAGATTCCTTGTTGGTGTTGAAGGACTTTAGTGCACTTTCTTTCATGCAGGAGTGCCTGACATTTATTGATTAAAGTAACGTAAGCTGTAACTTCTCTTACCACCTTACTTTGCATACCATAACCAAGCACCTTCGGTTATAGGTAGTAATAGGCTGTTTGCACGTAACATTAAGCCTAGAGTAGATGCACATTTATTGAGAGTTTAATAACCTATTATTGCATATATAACTCTGGAGAGTATTTGTGTTCTTTGTTCACTGGGAATATACATCAAAGGTTGGATCTAGCGCTTTCCGTTGTAGCATTTATGCCATTACTAGTCCAATGAATAAGAACCCTGATATATTTAAACCTCAGTCATAACAATATCTATTAAGGGAGGGCATAACTGAAGCTTGTGAGAGGGCCTATTCCTGCCACAAGAGTGTAGATAGCGCCATACCCCTAACCTTATGTTGAGCTATGTCAAATAGATTCCTGATAAGCAAAACAAACAAATGTGGATCCAGATCACTGCCCAAGGTTGCACCATGGAAAATTCCTATATCATCATTTAACTCTCCGTCAACCACTACTACAGTATAGTCATCATTTGCAAGGAATATTCCATAAACCGATTACATTTGGCCACTACTATTGTCAAAGGCACCAACTGATTTAACCCTCAGTGATTCATAGGATCAAACGCCGCACTGAAGTTCAACTGGCCGATTGACTGGTGGGGTTCATGGTAATTTAGGTCTGTTGCCGGCTGGTCGAATATGATTAAATACATTTTGGTCTGCACTGGTTTGATTCGTGGCCATTTTGGTTTGCAGGCATTTTGTTGCACAACTATTTCAGTGCATTGCCGAATTATTCCGTAGCTGATATAAACAAATTCAAGTGGCTTAATTAATGTGCTGGGTATTGGCTGAGTGACTGTTCTGTCTGCAACCCTCCTGATAGGTGCCACCGACATTTTTTTTTCATTCTAGCTATAGTTAGACGATTTTGTGCAGCTTAACCCACTGGGCACCAGCTAATATATAATAAATGTACATTCCAGGCCCCGGCAAAAATACAAATTTTGTTTTTCCCTAAAACAGCTAAAATAGGTGAGAAATGAAGGAAAAAAAACTACTCACCTCGGTCATTTGGCGGTCATAAGGGGGGAGGGGGGAGCCTCAGCCATCAACTGGTGCCGGGCGCCTCTTCAAACCTCCCGTGCCGGAACACCACAGCTGGGCGAGGCAGAATGGCTGATGTACGATGCCTCCAGTTTTCGAAAGACGGTTATTTACACCACCCGAGCATCATGTGTGCCTTCATAGTTCATATATTGGCAACATGTATCACATAATGTCATTGTAAGTGAAGTTACAGTGTGATAAGTGCATAGATTCAAGTTTTATAAATGCCGCCAAGTGGCAAGGCCCACGCGCTTCCTGGTTACCATGGCGATGGGCGGTCATCTTGGCCCAAGACAACAGCAGAACGTACGCACGTACACACGGCCAGCTGACTGACACCCCACTCCCCTTCACTTTCACTTTCATTCTGTGCCTCTCTCATGCACTCTGTTTAATGATTTTATATTTTATCGTATGTTTTATAGTTAGAATATGAGTTTTACACATTGTTTTAGGCACTTTTGACTTAGAAATATTGGTTTTCACATTGTATTTTTAGAGGGGAGACAGTGTGAGGTGATGGTGAAGGCAGCCGTGGGGGAGGACATGTCGCACTTGTTGTGTGGCAACTTGACACCTCTCATCCTCAGCTCGTCTTCTGACCCCTACGATGGCCTGTCGAAATTTTAAGAAATACCATGGGGTCTGGGTCATCCTCCTCCTCCTCTTCCCCACTTGGTGGGGAGTCAACTATGTCATGGGGAAAAGTGAAGGACCAATACCCACTCTCCTCCCTTTGGTCCAACATCGCGAGGCGACGAGGTAGGCAAGACATGATGTAGCCTATCACTCGCGAAGTCAATAGGAAAACCGTCTTCCCCCTTCCTCCCGCTCATCCCCTTTCTCCACCGTGGCTGGACTTGGGGGTTGCCAAGTATTGCCACTGTCTGGCAACATCCTAAAAAACATACCATACAAATCTGAACCCTCTAGCTACCATATGACAAGAGTAAATAAGGTCGAAAGTGGTGGTGAGATAAGTGGGTAAACTTGCGTTCCCCACCCTCCCGACGCCACCCGCGCGGCTGGACTTTGGAGTTGCCGAGTACTGCCACTGTTCGGCAACATCATAAGGCATATCCCAAACAAATTTGAACCCTCTAGCTACCATAGGACAAGAATAAATATGGTCGACAGTGCCGACGCAGGTGCTGCGGCACTGGGGTTTAGCGTTACATACATTGCCGACGCATATGCTGCGGAGCTGGTGCCCAGTGGGTTAAGAAGGATCCACAGTAGAAATAAGGGTTAATAAAGATAGTTTGAAGCGTGTTAATTGCTGGAGACCCTTCCTAAACTGATTAAAATTGTTTATTAGGTAACCAGTAAAAAGGACGGAACTGGTACTGAACGGGTTGAATAAGATCACATGATTAAACAATATAGCTATGGATGTTATGCATAAACACAGGTGGATAGCCGTGTTACACAAGCTATCAACTCTCATTACAACATATTTTTCATAAATTGATTGAAAACGGCTGAAACTATACAGACTATAGGTGACCCTACTATGGATGGTGTATCCATAGTAGTGTCACCTATAGTCTGTATAGTTTCAGCTGACGGTAAATTTTCATGTGCTCATCTTGAATACCCCGTTATTATAAAGATTGTTTAGCGATATATATTGTTAAATATAAAATCTGGGTATGTCTATGATGCAAAGATATAGCAAGTGTATATGATTTCATTAAGAATAAAACAAATCAGCTGCTAAGAGATCCAATTTAGTGTCAAATGAAATGGAACCGAGTATAGTTGTCAAAACAGGTATATATCCCTATGAACAGATGAAATACTATAATCGTCTATTCTAATATACTGTACGTACAGTCACTTATGACAATTCATGGACCCCCACGTGAACGCGTCAACTAAAATGTATTGTTTTTTGCTTGGTACCCCTTGAGACTGGATGCCAGCCAGAGGAAGGGGAAGGACAGGGGGGTGTTAGAGAGGGTAGAGTAGGAGGGTGTAGAAGCAGGGTCATACGGTAGTTACCTTACCCCCACCTCCTTCCCCTAAACTAAAATTCCACATCTCTCTTTCCGCCTCCCTCTCTCTCATATCAATAAAATTCGCACATATAATTATGATAGCCCTCTCCCTATCTCTACCAAATTATATACGTTATCTAATAGCACCTACACTCCTACATTATATGTTAGTGTATTTGTGTTATTTGCCTTGTTATGTTTATTTATGTGTTATAAGAGTTTCGACTAAATGTTGTTAATATTCTGTAATTCACTTCCATTCTCACATATATTATTAATGTATTTCTATTTAATATTACCTATTATCACTATGTCCATATCCATTATCCGTATAATGCTTTTCTTTGTATAATGATTTGTGTCTAGAACGTGGCGGCCAGCTATATGTGTTAACAGTTCTACTCAGTCTTCCCTAACTATTCTTTCCTAAATCAATCCTACGATTACCTTACTTCGGAGAACATAATTTGTATACAATAAGCCTACTTGGTTTAAATAGACGAGGTTTAGACAAAGACAAAGTTAGATATAGATATAGGATATAGGCTTACAGGATATATAAGTAAACTAGAGCGGCACTTGGTAGAGAGCATACCTCCGCCTATACTGGCTGGTTTGTTTATCTTGTTCAGAGGCAAACAAACAAACGGAGGTAAATGATCAACGAGTGATTCTCTCTCTCTCTCTCTCTCTCTCTCTCTCTCTCTCTCTCTCTCTCTCTCTCTCTCTCTCTCTCTCTCTTATGGGAGTTAACCCTTCTTTAGCGGCCTATGCGGTTTATTTATATGTACCGCCCAGCGGGGTGTTTTTAGCCAAAATAGGGCTGTTTACGTGATCATTTTCATGCCTAAATAAGACCCAGAACGTAAAACAAGTATCTATCCCTGAAAGGGCATAAACAGAGCTTTCGAATGACACCATAACGATCCTTTTATGATGGCTAGTTTTCTTGCAATAACCGTGCAACGCGAGTGCAAAAAGCAGGTAATTAGCCACTTTCCCGATACAATTCCGTATATAGCGAGTGAGAGAGGGAGGAGGGAGCTGAGATTCGTGTCAGAAGACCTCAGTGAGCTCCTGCTGAAGTTGCTCACATGGCTGAAACACCCAAATAAGTCTGCAATTGATGACAGTCCATCCGTCTGATCGATTGCATCTATCCTCACAAGCTACATCACTGGAAAATGCACTGCATTTGAGATAAATCTCTCTGTCTTGCTACATGGACTGACCAAGAGTAGGGAGAAAGTCGACATAATGCACAAAGATGGACTGGGCATCAGTTACAATGACGTACTTATGATGCAAGATTTTTGGGTGGTCAATGACCTCAAGTGCTCATCTGATTGCCTCTTCGAACTAGCTGAGGGTAAGCCTGCTATCGCTATAGTCGACAACGATGACTTCAAGAGCGACACACTGACCGGTGCTGGCCAGTCACACCGCACTAATGTCATGTTTGTGCAGCCAGAATCATTTGATACAGAACTTCCTTCCCAGAATCACGAGGATAGACCAGTTCCCGGTGCCAACTTTGCATCAAACCTCTTGACAACTCTCAAAGAGCTCGGAAGTGAAATGCAAAAATTCAACCCATACAAGACAGCGAAGCGTGGGGAACCACCTCTCAGGAAGCCACCAGCTGATCAAAGTACTCCTCCTCCTGACACATCGGTGCAAAGAATTCGTGGTGTGATCCATGCATTGGCCAGGGCGCAAGATGACCGAACGAGACCTAAGCCAGAAGAACAGCCTGTGCCTGGGTTTTCCGGGTTTCACGCCAGCATGTCAAATGCAGATGAGGACACTTCATGTCCTCACTGGGTGTGACCACAACTCTGGCTTCTGGAGCAAGCAAGAAGCTCATCGCAGATCATCTGGAGAAGTCTAAAGAGGCACACGACCTGCTAGCAGCATGTGGTACACAGCTCCTAGTCACAGAACAGGTCATCAGTGATTTGGAGCGGTTTGTCATTCGATATGTCTATGGTGATACCAACAGCAAGACCCTGGGAGAGGCGAGGGCAGTGAAGTGGAGTGTTCAGAAGAAAAAAAGCACTATCAGACTTGTGCCTGACTTGGACAGTCTCCGTCCACACTTGGAGCGTGCAAACTATCTTGCATATTTGCAAAAGCATTACCAGCTCCAAAGTCACCCCTCACCGATCGGCCATGGATGGTATCTTGTAAATGGCCTGGGTCTGCCTGTCCGTTCAACCCAACCCCCACTTCCCCCATCCATACCACTACCTACAAATCCGCAGGCAGAGAACAACAGTGATGATAGCAGCGAAAGTGAGGACAGTGATTCTGATAGTGGCTCATACAGTGAATCATGTAGTGACAGTGAAGTGGCAGATTAGTATGTACAATTAGTATAATACAATACAATAACAATACAATATACGATACAATACAATACAATAACCATTCCAGTGGATTTGTAATGCCAGAATTAGAGAAAAAGGACACCTCATTCGTCCTTGTAGCTCATCTGATGCCAGAGATATTACATTTCATGTTTTTCAAGATGGCGTTGGCGGCCATTTTGAATATTGGGCTCTAGCAGAGTTAGCCGTCATTTTTCAGAAGGGCATAGGAGCTAATTTTCCTCTAAAATGGTTCAGGTTGTCAAATCCATCGAGAGAAAAAGGTATGAACAAAATGGTCACGGATTCCAAGCAAATTACCCTACTATACAGTATATACTGTATATATAAGAAACAAAACTGGCCCCAGGACCGACCCCTGTGATGTACATAGATTTACATAGATACACTGGCCACACATATCTTACGATCTCTGGGAGGTTGCCAGGACTTAATCATAATAGAGATAGCAACCCTAAGAGAAAGTGGAAGGAAACGATAGCAAAGATGAAGGCTCTCTCCCCACCCTCCAGCAATTTGCCGTACATAAAAATAGTTAGAAGCCCTTGCAGGGCTTGGAAATCGCCTGAAGGAATTCTCTTGTCAGTGATCAGCTTCTACTGCAGACCAACTTCTCTGTGATATGTGTCTAACCTTTTTATAAATGTGTAAATTGAGCCACTGTCAATAACTTCATTAGGGAGCTTATTCCACTCACTAATAATATTGTGGGTGAAGAAATGTTTAGTTATGTCTAGGTTCGCTTTCCTGCCTGTTAGTTTTAATATGTTTCTTCTTGTGGAACCTTCTTTGGCTATCTTAAATAGATTATTAGAATTTACGTTACTAAATCCTTTTAGCATCTTAAAACACTATCAGCTGTCCCCTTATTCTCCGTTTCTTAAGCGAAAACAGATCGAGTTCTCTTAATCTCTCATTGTATGGTTTATTTCTAAGGGAAAGGATTAACTTTGTTGCTCTACGCTGAACGGATTCGAATTTCTCTGTCTTTTATTAAGTAGGGAGACCAAAACTGCACAGCATACTCCAGATGTGGCCTCACAATACTTTTATATAGTGGTACAACTATGTCTTTACTATGACAATGAACATTTATCTTACTGAAACCTAGTGCTCTATTTGCTTTGTTAGATGCTGCGGTGCATTGGCTATTAGATTTTAGATTTTCATTGACAAGCACTCCTAGGTCTTTTATCTGTGATACGCTCTTTATCTTTTCTCCATTCATGTGGTATTTATATTTGTTGTTTTAGGAGCCTATTTGTAGTATATGGTATTTGTTTACATCAAAAGGCATCTGCCAATTTTCTGAACACTACGATATTTTGTTTAAATCTGATTGCAGGCTACTTCTATCGCTTTCTGAGATTATTGCATATCCTATCTTAGTGTCATCGGCGAATTTGGGAATTATGTTATTGATATAATTAATATATATTATGAACAATAATGGACCCAGTACTGAACCCTGGGGGACTCCACTAGTCACTGGAGTCCATTCTGATTCCACTCCATTAATAATTACTCTTTGCTTTCTTTCGTTTAACCGATTCCTTATCCAATTGAGTGTTTTGCCTTGTATTCCTAGGTTCTCGACCCTCTGAAGTAATTTATTATGAGGTACCTTGTCGAATGCCTTCTGAAAGGCCAAGTACACTATATGAAGACTTTTGGTAAAATCATTTATCTTAAAATTAATAGGCTGTCATAGAATTCGATAAGGTTCGGTAGGCATGATATCTTTGCTCTGAAGCCGGGTTGACTATTATTGATATGATTGTTATTCTCTATGAAAAGTACAAGTTCGTCTTTTATGATTGATTCCAATAGTTATACAATAACGGAAGTTAAGCTAATGGGTCTTGAATTACCTGGTAGTTTTGTATCTCCCTTTGTAAATATTGGTGTAATATTCGCTATCTTCCAGTCAGTGGGTAATTGTCCATGTAGGAGTGACATGTTCAACATTTTGGTTAAGTATTCGGCAACTTCATCTTTGACCAATTTTAGGTTTTTTGGGATGAATAGGTCTGGGCCGGGTGATTTATTTATTTTCAGCAATTCAATCTTTCTAGTGACGTTTGATTGGCTGATTTTGAAGTCAGGGAGTGCAATTTTACATGTTTGATTAGTAGCTTGTGGAGTGTTCGTGTTGGTAGCAGTGGTAAAAACAGAGCTGAAATAATCGTTGAGAGTAGGGGCTATGTCTCTGCTATCTGTTTCTAGAACACCGTGAGTGTTAGGTATGGGTCATATCCCGCGTTTGATTTGTTTACTACTGTTATTGTATCTGTAAAATTGCTTTGGATTAGGCTCACTATCTTTAGCTATGCTTATTTCATATTTCCTCTTTGGCGTTTTTATTAGTAATTTTACTTTATCTTCTAGCGGCCAGGTGTTGTTTACATATGGTATTATTATTTGTTTCTCTCTTTAAGTTGTATAAACTATTTCTTTCCCAAATTGCTCTACTTATATTTATATCGCACCAAAGGGGTTTGTTTATTTTCTTACTGTCTTATACGCATTGGGATATGTTCTTTTTGTTTAGCACTCATGAATATTTCTTTAAATCTTTCCCGAATATCGTCAATATTGGTGAGACCTTCGAGATACAGATTAATATCCTTTAGGTCATTTCTTAGGCTATTGAAGTCTGCCATATTATAGTTGGGAATAAAAGTTTCGCTAGTACTGTTTGTATGCGACATATTAATTTGGAGCCTGACGATATTATGATCACAGTTAGACATTAATTCCCCAACTTCTTAGTCGGAAACTAAATGTTCGTGGGTCGTGATTACTACTGTAGGTCTAAAATATTATTTCCCCTCGTGGGTTTCTGGAGTACTTGATATAAAAAGTTAGCTTTAATAAATTCGGTATTTTTTTCTGATGCATGGCCAGACCCTTTTAATTATCTCCAATAAATATTGGGAGGATTAAAATCGCTTATGATAAGAGTTTATGTTGATATAGTGTTTTCTAAATTATTATATAGGGCTATATCCCCTTGATAGGTATGAGTTGGACGACGATATACGACAACCACATTAATGTCTATATCCTTGTTATTAATTTTGACATATAGCAGTTCTGAGTTATTAGAAGGAATTTGAACCTCACGTGAGCATATATGTTCTGTTATATAAAGTAATACACCGCCTCCTCTCTTACCTACTCTGTCTTTATGATAATTATTATAGTTTATATGAGTTAATCTGGTATTCATGTATGAAATCGATATTGTTGGTGTCTAGATAAGATTCTGTTATCGCAATTATATCTATTTCTTCATTTAGTAACTTAAGTCTTAGTGCGTCAATCTTATTTCGTAGACATCTGGCATTAAAATACATTAATTTGATTGTTTTTTTATTCCTACTCGATCTTTTGTTAGGGGGTGGGGAATCCGACAGCAATGAAACATTCGGTGGTTGGTGACAGTTTAATAGTTGTTGTGTTCGTATACAGAGTGATTGTCTCGTAGGAGATGTCTAGGTGATGGTATGGGAGGTGTGGGAGAGGGGTTGGGGGTAAGGGGTGGGGAATGGCTTGGGGTTGTCTTGGAAAATCGGGAAGGGGAGAGAGGTGTGTGGGAGGGGCGGAACGGGGTAAGGAGGCGTGGAGTAGGGCGGGGGGAAGGGAGTCGGGGGAAAGGTATGACCTGGGAAGGGCTTGGAAAGATTACGTTATCTGAGAGAGTAGGGTGGCTAATTAGGCTTTGCTTTGTCCTGTCAGAGTTTGTTGGGGATTTGTGATCTGACTGGCGATTATCCCTTGTTTTCTTGTAAACTTTTAATTTTGCAGCTAACCACGTGGAACCAGTGTGGGAGAGATGAATTCCATCTCGACTGAAACATTCCCTTTTCCCTTCTACTTCATTAAATGGGTTAATGAATGCAACTTGCTGTTGTATGCAGAGTTGATTTAATGAATCGTTGATGTCATTGGCCCTGAGATTACTGTAACTACTTTATTTCATGCTGGGAGGGATTCCTAGTATGATAAAGTTTTTAGTTTTGTTTTTTGCTACTTGGATCAGTGTTTCATATTTGGTCATAATTTGCTTGCTACTTGTCTTTCCCCGTCGTAGGCATCGTTACTGCCTACATTGAGCACTAGGCAAGTATCTTGTTTTATTTGGGACTGCTTGATGTCGTTGGTGATGTGGGCAATTTTAGCACCTGGTATAAGAACATAAGAACATAAGAAAATGGGAGTCTGCAGAAAGCCGATTGGCCTAAGCAAGGCAGATCCCTGTCCCACACAACCCCAATTCATTACAAAGCCCAATTATAGGCTTCACACTCTAATACCCTGAGGATCATCTTACCAAAACGGTTAGAGATTAACGCAGGATTATGGAGGTCTGCAGAGCGCTGATTGGCCCAACCCGGCTGATCCCCCTTCACACCCAACCCTTCTCGTCCATATGCTTATCCAATTTTATCTTAAAGCTCCCTACAGTTTTAGATCCCACTATAGCACTTGGTAGTCCATTCCACCCGTCTACAACTCTGTTACCAAACCAATACTTGCCTATATCTTTTCTGAAACGAAATTTATCTAATTTGAAACCATTGGTACGAGTTCTTTCGCTATCACTGAGCTTTAGTACATTTGTCATGTCCCCTTTGTTAATCCCACTAACCCACTTGAACACCTCTATCATATCCCCTCTAACTCTGCGTCTCTCTAACGAATGTAAACCTATTTTCAACCTTTCTTCATACGAAAGATTTCTAATATTATGGATCATTTTTGTCATTCTACGCTGTACTCTCTCCAATGAATCTATGTCCATTCTGTAATAAGGACACCAAAATTGGACAGCATAATCCATATGGGGTCTCACTAATGACAAGTAAAGTTTTAAGATAACATCAGCAGTTCTGTTACTCACACTCCTAGAGATGAACCCGAGAATCCTGTTTGCCTTATTACGAACGCTTATACACTGTTTTCTAGGCTTCAAATCATTGCTAACAAACACACCTAGATCTTTCTCGCAGTCTGAATTTTCTAATTCTAAATTAGCTAGTTTATATTTAACATTTGTTTGCATCTTCCCTATCTTTAATACCTTGCATTTGTCAATGTTAAACTTCATCTGCCAATTTACTGACCATTCATGTAAGGTATCTAGATCCCTTTGGAGGCACTCTATATCGCTATCTGAATCAATTGATCTCCCTATTTTAGTATCGTCTGCGAATTTACTTATCCTACTAGTTATACCTAAATCTAGGTCATTTATGTATATAAGAAACAACAGGGGACCTAATACCGATCCCTGGGGGACACCACTTTTGACTGCTCCCCATTCTGACTGTGTACCATTTATGCTGACTCTCTGCTTCCTACCAATTAGCCATGACCTAATCCATCCTAACAACGCCCCACCTATTCCATGTGCCTCAACCTTTCTCATCAATCTCTCATGAGGGACTCTGTCGAAAGCTTTACTGAAATCTAAATATATAATATCATATGACTTGTCATTATCTACTGCTTCATATACCTCTGAGAAAAAACTAAGCAAATTAGTAAGGCAAGACCGTCCCTGAGTGAATCCATGCTGAGAAGAATTGATTAAGTTAAATGTTTCTAAGTGGTTTCTCATTTTCCTAGCAATAATTGACTCTAGTAGTTTTCCTATGATTGAAGTGAGACTAATGGGACGGTAATTGGATGCTATTGATTTATCACCTTTTTTGAAGATCGGAACTACATTTGCAAGCTTCCAAGCTTCTGGAACTATACCTGTTTCTAATGACTTGTTAAATAGAAATGTTAATGGATAACTTATCTCATCTCTGCATTCTTTTAATACTCTAGCATATACCTCATCAGGACCAGGCGATTTATGAGGTTTCAGTCTGTCAATTTCCTTAACCACATCATTTCTACTTATAGTAACCGTACTTAACCTATTTTCTATACTATCGCTGTATACCTTACGGACTTCTGGAAACTGTGCCAAATTTTCATTAGTGAAAACGGAAAGAAATTGACTATTTAATGTACTGCACATTTCTAAATCACTTTCTGTCAATTTTCCTATCGAAGTTTTAAGGGGACCAATTACATCTCTAACCTTGGATTTATATAGTTGGTAAAAAGCTTTAGGATTATTTTTTGAATCATTGGCAACCTTAATTTCATAATTTATTTTTCTTTACTAATATCCTTTTTTACCTGTCGTGATAGATTCTGATAGTAAGCAAGTAGGTGAATTTCGCCTTTTTTAATTTTTCTATATATTCCTCTCTTTTTTCCTAGAAGATCTAATAGTCTATTATTCATCCATTTGGGTTGGTTCTGTGTTGATCTAAATTTTCTTTTGGGGATATATTTATTTTGCGCATTGAATACTGACTTGATAAAATTATCGTATGTATCTACCAAGTTTGACGTCTCCTCCTGACTTAAGATGACAGGTGCCTGAGAAAGGATACACTCATTTGGACACCTGGATCGACTTAATTTTTTGACCATAGGGTCCGCTAACAGGGCTTCTCTTAACCCACCATAATTGGCTTTTCTGAAGTCAGGTATTAATGTTGTATTCTCTCTCTCTGACATTACCTTTCCATTGTATATTAAAATACACAGAATTGTGATCACTATTTCCTAGGTGGTCCCCGATTTCTACACTATTTATCATATGTTCATTGTTACTGAAAACTAAATCGAGAATATTATCACCTCTAGTCGGCGTATCTATGAATTGAGATAAAAAACTATCTTGTACTACCTCAATAAACTCCTTTGAATCAGAGTCGCCTATTTGTTGCTGCCAATCTATATTAGGGAAATTAAAATCCCCCATAATGCACACGTTGCTAAGCCTTGATGCTATTTTAATTTCCTCCCATAATGATGTTCCGTCATTTCTACTCATATTTGGCGGTCTATACATAACTCCAATAACTAAAGTCTCACTACCTTCGTTAACTTCTACCCAAACACTTTCATTTTCATTATTTACTCTAATACCTGATTTAGTACAGCTTTTTAATGAACTCCTGACAAACACTGCTATACCGCCACCCCTCTTACTTGTTCGGTCATATTTAAACAAACTATATCCTGGTATATCAAACTCTGCTAAAAAATGCCTGGTTTCTGTATTAATCCATGTTTCAGTTAGCGCTATTATGTCTATATTTTCTTTGCTAACCAGTGCTCTAAGTTCGTTCATTTTGTTACATAAACTCCTGCAATTTGTATAATAAACACTCAAACTATTACTTGTATTTGCAACTATTTTTCTATTGTTTTTAACTAATTTATTTTTACCTGTTGAACTACTGGACCTAGACGGAAAATCTACGCTATCAGAATGTTCGTTATTACTATCAATTTGATGTGGCTGGGATTCTATTTTACTTACACACCTATGGTTTATTAACCAAACCCCGCAACAAACTTGTCGAGTGAGCTGGCTAAGGTCGAAACTCCTAGTCGAGAGAGATGTACTCCATCCTGGGCATACAGTTCATCCTTACCGTAGAAGAGGGTCCAGTTATCCAGGAATGGAATAGTATTTGCCTTGCAATACTTCTCCAGCCGGCTATTTACACCAATAGCCCTGGAGGACCATTCCTTCCTTACCCCTCTTCTTGGTAGGATACTGTGTACCACAGGAACTCCACCCTTCTCCTTGATCCTCTCCAACATTTCCTGGTACGTGGTGAGCAACTCCTCAGTCCTGCATTTCCAAATGTCGTTGCTCCCTGCGTTGAGGAAGATGATGGGGTCCTCTCCACTCGCTTCCATGACACCATCTAGCTTTTCTGCCACCTTCTCGACTCCGGCACCAGGCAGACAGACAACTTTACCAACATGTGTGTTAGTAGCCCTACCAAGGTATTTAATCATTGAATCCCCTACAATTAAAATAGACTTAGCTGTTTTCTGTTGCCGGCGTGTAGCAGGAGTTGTAGCAGCAACAGCAGCAGACTTCCCCCCCTCCCCTCTCACTGCCTCGATGATCGCCACTTCCTCGCCATCACTCTCATCAGCCAAGGTGCTGAAGTTGTTGTGGGTCTTGAGTTGCAGGCCGTTGCACTGGTTGACACCACTTTCCAAGGGGCTTCACGATCCCTGGGAACACTTCCGGTAGCCTCACACTTCTTTTCCGCCATAGCTAGTCTCAAGGCCAAATTTTCATCTTTGAGACACTGAATCTCCTGTTCCACACTCTCCAGTCTTTCTTGCAAAGCAAGACAAAGCTGGAGAGTATGGGAGGAGACAGCAGACTCATCAACAACAGCCATCACTAAGAAAGTTCACTAGGACCTCACTAAGGGTAAACCGGTTCACTAGCGGTCACTGGGGACGTCCGCACAGGTCAGGGGTCAGAGGGCAACTGACTTTGACTTTGACGGATCTTTTACCTGGTGCTAATGTAACCCATTGGGCCCCTTGTCCACGTGAGAGCGAGTCACGAACTATTTGTGACTTTATTTCATTTATGCTAACCAGCATAGCCTTGGACTCATGAAGCGGTTTTACTTTTGTTTCTTTACTCTTGTGTGCATTTTCTGCACCTTCGGCCTATTCTGTCCTATTACCTAGTACAGCATATCTGTTGGCAAGGGGGATTTTGTTTATCTTTGGGGAAGTCTGTTTTTGTTATGTTTTACCTCTGACTACCTGGAAGGCAGCTCTACAGTCAGACTGTGGGTGCGAAATGGGGATGTTTTGTTGGTTAAAGTTGGGGCTGTTACGTTGCTCTTTGAGTAGACATATTTCTTGTTTTAGTTCGCTCACTTCTTCTTTGTATGCTTCTCTAGTGTTAGCACAAGGAACTGGAATTTCTCACCAGTTAGACACTTGAAGCATTTTTCGTCTGGGAAACCATGCCGGAATATGCATTCCGCTTAAAATGTCTCCCCACAACATAAAGTTTTGTATATCTTTGGTGGCATTATATCTCTGTGTTGAAAAAATATAATAATAAAACAATACAAATAATATAGAATTAGAATATACAGGGAAGGGACTGGGTAACTTAGCTGATTGTAGGGTCCTTAGTTCGCCCGGGGGTGCTGCCTCGCCAGGTCAGGAATTCACCAGGGACATCCACCTACAACCACTTCAACAGTTCAACTGAAGAGAGAGAGAGAGAGAGAGAGAGAGAGAGAGAGAGAGAGAGAGAGAGAGAGAGAGAGAGAGAGAGAGAGAGAGAGAGAGAGAGATAAAGAGAGGGAGAGAGGTAACAGTCGGTGAAGCAGGTATACAGAAGGTAGATATGATGACATCCGCACATAGCTTTTGTTTGTTGTGCATTTATTCGTTTATAATAATGGATCAGGAAAAGTTACTTCGTCTATAGCTTTTAACGCCTTAAGAGCGGGTGGTGTGCATTTTACACCGTACCGCACAGCGGGGTGTTTTTACCCTAAATTTGGTTGTTTCCGTGCTCATTTTCATGCATAAACAAGACCCAGAGCGTAAAACAAGTATCTATCCCAGAAAGGGCGTAAACAGAGCTTTCCAATGACACCCGAACCATCCTTGTACGACCGCTGGTTCTCTTGCAACGATCGTGCAACACGAGTGCAAAAACCCTAAAATAAGGTAATTTCCGTACATAATTCCCTGTGTAGCGAGTGAGAAAGGGGGAAGAAGGGTGGAATACAGTTCAGTAGGTCCACGGTGGTCATGCGGAGCGGTCATAAGGTTACTACGCTCGTCCCACCGCTCAGCTCTCTCTCTCAGCAACATTACGTGCTGAAAATGGCACTCGACAGCTGTCGTGCACCGCCACATAGTCCAAATTGATTTCACTCGACATATGTTGCGCGCCGCCAGTTAAGGGTTAAAGGCGGGGTACCTCGTGTCTCTGTGGTTTATAGACAGACCGAAAACGGTAGGTCTTTAGGGTTTATGAGGTGGACTCTTTTTTTGTTAACACCTAGTCCTTCAAACAAAACAAACTTAAACCATACCACAGCCGACGTTACCACTATATTTGTGTTTTAATTCCTATATGTTATCCCGACCCAACCCCTGAAAGTGTTCCCTTTAACCTGCATCACTGAAGGTGTGTGGTGTATCCAGCGAGATTTACCTTCTCTCTCATGTTGGCGTGTGTCGACGCCTGAACTGAAGTAGCTCTTAAAAGTGTCCTGTTTTGAGAAGCCAACACAGAGAGAAGAGTAAAGTAAGGATAGTCTGGGAGCCAGCTATAGAGACGGTAGGGGAGATAAAAAACGAAAAAAAAACACAGATATAATAAATGGGAGAGGAATAAATAGAGTAAGTGGATAAAGAGAGACAAATAACCAGAAAGTAAGGGAATGGTGAAGAGAACAATAGTAAGTACGACGACGTAAACTGCTTCAAGCTCTGCGTCTCCTGACAGTTTAACTCTTATGTACAGTCGTCGGAATAAATGCTTTTCCACCCTGTGATTTTCATTATGCAAGTATGACATTGCTGAGAACAATTTAGAAATTATGGTGCACTCATGAGCACAAAGGATGACCATTTTTGTCTCATCGAACTACAATGATACAAACAACGCCCTTCCCACATACTTATTTAAGAACACGGTATGCATACACGTTTCCACAGTGAACAATTCCGCGTTCATAAGTGAATTAAGTGGTGTTACGAATACTTTACACACCATCTGGACATCACTAAGCATGTCTAGGACATAATATAAATCGTAGCCAAAGTTGTCGAAGTTGAGTTTTGTCATTACTTGTTCCCTAATAGTTACATGTCGGTGGCTTGTTTACGTTGTTTGAGGTTTCCTATTGGGCCTGGAATTGTGTCTCAAGAGTGTACAGTTCATTATCTATAATCATTTAAAGGAATATGATCAATTGATCATGTATCAATATTAAAGCTAATTTAGCAGGAATCGACGGGAATATTGAAATGGTATCCCTCTTCCATTTGCTAATAATTTCGTTCATCGCTATCATCCAGAAATCCGATACTTACAATTAGGGACCATCATACGTCATATCGATGCCTCAGGTGTCATCAGTCTCGCTTTACACGCATATACAGTATATTAATGTTCATAACAAACATTAGACATTACTGGTAGAGTAAATATAGTTTAGTCTAATAACCTAAATTCCACTATCCATAAATAAAGAATCCCCCTGTGGTTGGATAATTATGGCACGAAAATGGCATCCACAGCAAAAGACGGTCATTACATTATTATACGATCTTTATTTCCTTCACGACTTTACTGCCATCTGTTTAGTGAATTATGTACTGATATTGCAGGGAAAGGAATAGCATTGGAATGCCTACGGTTTGTACGTCTTAATTTTCTATTGCAGTATCTGAGGACGTGGCGGCGGCAGCGAGCCTCTGCTAGCCTATGTTTATCAAGATAATGGTGTGTGATTTTCAGTTTTAATATTGAGTAAATCATTTTATAATTTAAGCCAACGTTACATATTTTCGGTAATTTCAGCCAACTTTACAATTTTTGATATATATCAACATTTTGTTTCCAGGAAACGTAGTAGTTTTAACTAACTTTGTATATGTTCCCATAGAGATTAGAGAGGCATTATACTGTAATGTTTAAAAGTGTCGTTGTAATGTAATATTTGACGAAACATATAATTTGTCTTTTGAAGTCCTCGGTGATCTATATTTATAAGTGTTAATAATGGTAGATATACGGATTGTCGTTTGAGTTTTACTGTCAATGATAGCTATACTTTGGGATATCTGAATAGTTACGTAATGAATCCTTGAGTATGCCTATTAACATTTCAACTAGAAAACGCCGTATTCTTTGATAGTTGCTCAACTACTGTGTTTCTATTTACAATTATATCAAATCATCATAAAGATTATTAAGGGTTATGATAAATCTCTGAAATGTCAATGGAGCTTAATCTGGTTGCGACTACAGATCCGAATGCGTCTCTCCAATTCCCCTCCATGTATTATTGAAATTCTCATCTATGTTGCCAGTAGTGGGGCAAAACCTCATTCTCCCTAACGGATCCTAGTGTAGTATTGTTACAAAATGGGTGAATACTATAGTCTATTCGCTGTAGAACTAGGGCAGCTGAGAGCGCCCATGAATTTACACTTTCTCCTCCACAATGCAGAACTTCTGCTTATTAGATTATCCCCAGAGCTACTACTCTTTGGAATTCACTTCCCTCGAATTGCTTTCCACAAACTTACAATCTACAAATGTTTAAATCCAGTTGTTACAAACATTTTATGAATGGAGGATGCCTTTAGGCACATGGACCTTTTTGTTTTATCTGTGTTTTTCCTTCCTCCGTTCATTGTCTCTTTAACAAAAAAAAAAAAAAAAAAAGTAGGCGACAAATCATAACCTCTATCCTCTGTAACTCAAAAAGTGCTAGAGGAGATTGGCTGTAAATTTCCACATCTATTCCTTGACCGACTCATCTCAACTGGTAGAAATATTAGCTCGATTACTGTAGTAGTTGTTTAGTTACAGAAGTTGGAGGTCATGATTTATCGCCTACTTACAGCGAATAGACTATACCTTCCGATGGTCCTCGGTATTTAAGTCAACTGTACATTATATGTACGAAGATCACACACACACACACACACACACACAATTAGATTATGATGTGTAGGACCACAATCAACAAAAATACGCCATAACACAAAATGAAGCCTTGAACCGAGCTCTTTCATTCCTCAAATATGGTATTCTGGAAAATTGCCCACCTGCGAAAGCGGTGATTGGCTAAATGAGTGTGACGTCATAGGGGACATCCCAGGGAAATACTATACTATTAGATGATCGCTAAAAGTTATTTACGAACACAGTCAGCTGACGATGAAGTGATAATGAAGTGACATCTACACATATAGGGGAAGTATTTTTATTTTTTTGGGTGAGGGCTGGTCCTGTCCAGAGTGAGGTTTGGCATCCTCTACCCAACCTTAGCCGATTCTGTCTGTCTCTTTTCCTGTACTACTTTTCCTATTTCGGGGACGGGAGGCTAGGAATCCTCCTCCCCTTGTAAAATTCATCTATTAAACGAGACAGTGAGAATGACGAGGGGACGCGAAAGTGGTCCCGAACCCTAAACATTGGAACTTTAAATGGTGTTTCTGTTCGGGCTATGTCTCGAGTCGGCCACGCTCCGCCATAGGGTATATGCCTGAGTATATACATGCATACATACATTATAATGTTCTTATATGTCCTTAATTTATGATACAGTACAGTGCAGCTCTTAATGACATATACAACACTGATAAGATAATTTACAAGATACATTTGTAAATTTTTCAGTATGGCCAGCTCCTTTTAAGAGTACAGGCTCGCTATTGCTCGTCAGGAAAAAACGTCACCTAAATGGCACGAAAGGTTTTAAAATTTACAACGAAATGGGGCGAACGTCTTAGAGGGAGAATGATGGTCAGAAGAACGAACTATCCTCCCTTAGAAATGGAGATTTCATATACAAATTTTGTTTTTAGTTTTAAAGAACACCGCTTTACCCTAACATAATAATATTTAAGTTTTATCTCAATTATATTTATCTTTAGGGTCCTTCTCCTCACGCACTCTTCTCTTTCTATTCCACCTTCCCTCCTACCCACACACACACATGCACACACTCTCTCTCTCTTAATGCATCTTCAAAGGGACACGTCAATTAATGTAAACAATACCAAGCAACACCATAATACGACTCCACGACAGCACAATCCAACCTAACACAAGTAAACAACAAAGTAATGGGAATACTAATGTTTATATATAGAATTAAGGACTACTTTGACAAAGGAACCCGCAAAATCATTGTACAATCACTAGTGTTAAGCATCTTAAATTATTGCAATATAATATGGGGCTCATCTAACATTACTCTTTTAACAAAAGCTCAAAAACTCCAAAATTGTAGATGGAAGAGCCAAACCATACGACCATGTGACCAATATTATAAATTATATAAAATGGCTAACTATAAAAGATAAAATATTCCATGACACAGGAGTTGCTATCTTCAAATACCTACATAATTTCTACCCTGATCACCTTTTAAATCTTTCTACTGTAAACAATGTCACACACAGTACCACAAGACAACACAATAATGTCTAAGTTTCGATGGCCAATACGGACATAGGTAAAGATCTCTCTCAGTCAAAGGACCTACACTGTGGAATTCCCTCCATCCGTACGTTAAAGAGGCTAACTCCTTAACTACTTTTATATTAAGACCGCAGAGTGTACTCCTTGACAAATATTTAAAACTTACATAAATAACTACCAGCAATAAATTGCATACAATCTCTCTCTCTCGCTCTCTCTCTCTCTCTCCCCCACGCCCCCTAAGCTCTATTTGACATTTAAAATCCTCTTTCTCCCCCCTCCCCCCTCGTACCAATTATCTTTCTAATTTACATCAACGACATAGATGAGGGTCTCACCTGTACAATCTCAAAAATTTGCTGACGATACAAAAATTGCAAATAGCGTACTTTCAAAAGAACAAGTTGACGATATGCAACACAATCTAGATAAATTGTCATTTGGGCCCAAATTTGGCAAATGAGTTTCAATGCGGATAAATGTAAAGTACTACATATCGGATACCTAAATGAGAAAGCAAACTATTCGATGAATGGCACTCAGCTTAAGAATGTAAACAGAGAAACCGATCTGGGAGTAACAATATCGAGTAACCTAAAACCGAGTCAACAATGTTCAGAAGTTGTTAAGAAGGCAAACAAAATAATTGGCTTTATAGGCAGGTCATTTGAGCATAAATCCAAAGAAGTTATCCTAACCCTTTACAATTCCTTAGTCCGCCCTCTTCTGGAATACTGCGTTCAATCCTGGTGCCCTTATTACCAAAAAGATATAAACAAGCTAGAACGAGTTCAACGTAGAGTTACCAAAATGATACCTAGCCTAAAGAACAAACCATACGAAGAGCGTCTTAGAGAATTAAATCTATTTCCTTTAACCCAGCGCAGATTAAGAGGTGACTTAATTCAAGTGTTCAAAATCATCAAAGGAATCGACAATATGAACTGTAGTAAGTACTTCACTATCGACCAATCTAATTACACGCGGGGAAACGGTTGCAAAATTATTGGTAAATCTTTTAACTCACACGAATCTAAGAATTTCTTCTTCAATCGAGTTGTCAACTTGGGAAATGGGCTTCCCCGAGACGTTATAGACTGCAGCACCGTTGATTCATTTAAACTCCGCTTAGACAAATATCTCGCATCAAACCCGCGACTGACTGCGTTTGTAAATGAATAACTTTATTTTATCCCCCCCTCAGTTACTAACCCATCTGTCCCCTACTAACTTCCTAATCCTGCCACGGACATTAGTTCCAGGGCAGTAGTTCCCTTTCTAATGTTCCCTTACCCACTCTAAACCACTATTTGGACACTTGATCCTCAGTGTTTTGGAGGACAAGCAGCCTAGAAGGCTCACTAGACTGTTGTTGCTTGATTTCCTTTGTACTCCTTTGTACCCACCACCTGCCTCAAATAATTTACATAGTTAACTATATGTATATACACAGTTTTGATGTATGTATATAATAATAATAATAATAATAATAATAATAAACGGTTTATTAAAGAATGGCACCCTGATGAGCTGAAAATACACATTTTACAATTTAGTGGATGGACATGAGATATACAGATATGAAAATGGTAAGCTCAGCTTACAATGTGTGAGTATAATAATCTTTAAAAAAATACAATAGTGATGCTAGTGTAAAATACAAATGATCATAAATTAACCATGAGAGTAAGTGATATACAGTAAATATGCAAAATTATTTTACTTATATATATACAGAACATACATACTGTATATACACATACGTACACACGTACATACGCATACATATACATACATATATACATACATAAGCATATAAGAACATGCAGTAAGTGCGCAAATGCCCGTATACATAAACGCTCACGTATGCAACCAAACATACATACATACAAACACTGTGCTGGTTGAGTCAGGTGACACTAATAATCGGAGATAAATCCTCGGGAGAGATTAAATGAAGGATTTGGAAAAGGGGTTAATGAGCCCACGGACTGTGGTCAGGTAAAGCCAATTAAAATGGAATGTCAAACGTCGGAAGAGATCAAATGAGGAATTTGAAAAGGGCACAGGGGAAACGGCCTGTGGGTCCCTACAGGTGGGGTCAGGTAAAGCTTATGTGCGTCTACATGTGTATATTGTATGTAAGTGTACAGTATGTGTGTGTGTGTGTGTGTGTGTGTGTGTGTGTATAAAAAGGTATATGTATACAAATATGTTTAAGTATATGTGCGTGTATATGTGTATACTGTATGTAAGTGTACAGCATATACGTGTATATGTGTATACATATACTGTATAATTATGCATACATATGTGAATATGTGTATACATGCGTGCAGTGCCCGTGCACATGTCTAAGTATGTAAACTGTAGGTATATGCACATTATATATGTGCATATATGAACGTTTCTCAACATGTCTATCCATCCATCCATATTATTATTTATATTATGATTTATATCAGTATAACTATTATTATTGTATTATTAATAATATTATTATTGTTACTATAGTTATAAATAATTATATTATTGTTGTCATTCTGCCTAAGGATACATACCTCCCTCTCATCTCCCCTGACCTGACCTCTTGTTGACTTGGGCACAGCCATTGTCTTTTGTATAGAGCAGTACCTCACCTCACCTGGCCACCTTGACCTAGGAGATCTGTTTTGGATTGAGATTAAGGGTTAAAACCCGAGCCCAGGAAATGACTCTCACCTGCGCCCCCCCCCCCCCCCTCTCTCTCTCTCTCTCTCTCTCTCTCTCTCTCTCTCCTCCAGTATGTCTGTGTCAAAGTGTGTCGTTTATGCCTGTACTGTACAGTGTATACACAGTATATTATACCTGAGGTGATCCCTGCGGAACTAACCAACTGGCAAGAGTGTCAGGGAGATATGCAATAATTTAATTATGATGAATCTCCCTGCCACTAGCCTCTGAGGATGTGGTGGTTGGTGGTGGGGGTGAGAAGATAGAGATAGAGGAGAGGGAGGAGGATGAAAGGTGGGTAGGAGTGAGAAGGTAGAGATAGAGGAGAGGGAGGAGGATGAAAGGTGGGTAGGAGTGAGAAGGGAGAGATAGAGGAGAGGGTGGAGGATGAAAGGTGGGTGGGGGTGAGAAGGGAGAGATAGAGGAGAGGGTGGAGGATGAAAGGTGGGTGGGGGTGAGAAGGGAGAGATAGAGGAGAGGGGGGAGATTAAAGGTGGGTAGGAGTGAGAAGGGAGAGATAGAGGAGAGGGAGGAGGATGAAAGGTGGGTAGGAGGGGGACCTAAACCCCTTTAGCACCATGACCCTTTTTACCTTTAATTCTGGCTAAATTGCATGATTTTATGCTGTTTAAGAAGGACCTATGTTATTAAGAAGGTTTAATGATATCGTACTGACCCACTCGAGTTGTAGAGGTAGATTATAAACTAAAGAAAATCGGTAAATGGTAACCAGAATATGATAACACATAACGTAATGGTGGTAAAGGGGTTAAAGAGATTGAGAGTCCAATTTTCTTATGTGTGTTTCTATTGTTATCGATCGTCTTCTTAACACTGAAGATTATGACGCATTTTGACAATATATGCTGGCTATCATTAGCCGATTTCAGACAGTTTCCGTAGGATCCGTAAAGAGTATCTCATTTAACGTTAAGTGGTACTTGAAAAGTAGACAGAATGGATAAAAAACATCATCTGAGGAAGAGCACTTTATTGACAACGTTTGTACCTAGGAGGCCTTAAATATCCGTCATGACAAGTGGCGGGGAAGGAGTGGGGATGCGCGGGTATGGAGAGAGGAAGGAGGTAGGATAAGGAGGGAACAAAAGCATGGGGGGAGGAGAGACGGAGACTAGATATGGGTAAAATACATCAGTAGGCACAAGCATAATCAGACATACAAACATGCATACAGGGTAAAAACTCTAATAGTACAAATTAATAATAAAAATAATAATAATAATAATAACATTAATAATAATAATTACATTAATAATAATAATACAAATAATGATAATATTAATCGTAACAATTATAATGATCAAAACAGTGATGATAGTTCTAATATCATTTATAGTGGTACTAGCGATAGAGAACATGGAATGATAGATAGATAAAGAGAGAGAGACAGAGAGAGAGAGAGGAGCTGGGAGTAGGGAAGAGATTAGTTTAATTATGAAGCGAAAACGAGGGATTAAGGTATTTAGTGGGTAGGTGTGAAGGTGTGAACAGCTTAAAGAAGAAGGAAGGAGTTCTTCAAAGGTGTCATGAGGGATATTTAAGGCCTAGGTACCAGTATTTGTTAAGTGACCTGATGAAGCTATCTGCAAAACATTGTCAATACAGTGCTCTTCCTCAGATGGTGTTTTATATCCATCTCATTTAACCCTCTGACTTCCATATACCCTTTGTAATGTGAATCAAATTGCCTAATAATAGCCAGGAAACTGGGGAGAAATGCATATCGGATCTTAAGCCTTGACTTCCATTTATGATTCCCTCGTTATATTTGCACAAAAAGAAATAAATCCCTTCAATATATTAAACCACTCCATTTGATCTATGCTATCACCAACAAACCTCCCCACCCCCCACCTCACACACACACGCATATTAAATACATACATGAATAAATAAATACATACACTACTAATAAATAAAGAAACAAATGCATCAATGCATAAATACAGATACATACATGCCAGTAATTGTCTTCCATATCCCATTTTCTTAAAGTTTGTTCACGAAAGGTTGTTTCAAATGAGTCAATATTTCTGTCTGTCTGCATATATACTTGACTGACCGTCTGCCTATTTGCCTGACCGCCTGCCTATTTGCCTGACCGCGTCCCTATTTGCCTTGGGTACGATGCATTATGATCAGTTTCATCGGGTCGTTTGAGTGTGTGTGTGTGAAATATAATGGAGAACACACTCACTGGTACTGTACCCTGTTCCACATTGGTAGGCCAGAAGTCGTGAACCCTAACGTTTGTAACTTGAAAAGAGCTGGAACAAATGGGAAGTAAATTTCCACACTTATTCCCTGGCTGACCCTTCCCAAATGGTAGAATGATTAGCTCGATTACTGTAGTCGTATGTGAGTTATAGAGGTTAATTTTCAAGAGTTTGGGCCTGCTTATTTGGAACAGGGTGTAGGATTAATAACAAAGGTAGCATAAAGTGTTATATGACCAGGTGCTCAGCAAAATAATAATACAGCGCTTACTTATGAAACCAAGCATTGCGGAAGTCAGTATTCAGAACAACAGTATTCCGATCACGTTTTGAAACATGCAAACATTTTCATCAGTTTACTATACCGGCCAGTCCCCCGGTAGTCAGACGTGTGACAGGGGATATATATATCGGCAATAATTATACTTGTATACATGTTTTAACCCCTTTCGCACGATGACGCGTATTTTCCTTTGATTCAGGGTGAAATTAGACAATTTTATGCAGTTTAATAAGGACCAATGGTATTGAGAGGGTATACTGAGATCGTATATACCCCTTTGAGTCCTACTGTAGAGTTAGATTATAATCTAAGGAAAATCGTGTACTGGTAAGCAAAATATTAAGTCATCGTGTTGTAGGGGTTAAATTAAAGCCTTGTGATTAAACGTGAGTCATTTATATATTTGTGTATATGGCGTATTTTACCCTAAGAATATAAATAGTAGTTAATAACATATATATATATATATATATATATATATATATATATATATATATATATATATATATACATATATATATATATATATATATATATATATATATATATATATATATATATATATATATATATATATATACTGTATATATATATATATATATATATATATATATATATATATATATATATATATATATATATATATATATACATACATATATATATATATATTGTATATATATATACCGTATATTAACAAACCCATTCTATAAGCATAACTTGAATGCGTAAATATTGAGCATTGCAGTAGTAACTCTCAATCCTAATGTTATCCAAAAGATTAATGGATGTAAGAAACAAATGTGCTCTTAATCTCTGCAATTTATTATATTTAATGCTTTGCCTTTTATATTACTTGTGTTGTATCTCCTGTCTCTTTAATGTTTGTTATTATATGTTGTGTAAGGAGGGATCAAAAGCCAAAGCTGCCTGTAAGGAGTGACCCCCATAGTAAAGGTATGGGGAGATTGTAGGCATCAGTCGAGCAGGGCAGTACCCAGGGGAGGCCAAATAGGTATATGATAAGGAGTTGCTGGAACTTATGTTTTATTTGTCTGGCTTACCCAACTGTTTCTATTTGTGCCTTACCCATACAGAGGGTAATCCTGCTAATTCTCTCAAACCCCTACTCCTAATTTTCATTTCACAACACTTAACAAGCACATACCATAATCTTTCTAATACATGCAAATTACTGTCATATCACTCTTTCAACCTTAGGGGGAACTATTTACAGGCAGTTTTGGCTTTTGTCTCCGTCATGCACATAGACAAATATTATCTGCGGACAAGGAGCTTGAAACCGTTTAAATCATAGGGCGAGGGCAAGATAGATTGAGGGAGGAGTTTCAGAGTATATTTATTGAACGGAAGAAGGACTGGGATTATTGGTTCACTCTTTGGTTAGAGAGTTGGAGAGGATAGGGGGGGCAATGTGTTAATAGATGAGTGCCACTTACTTCCCACAAGGGAGTTATACACCAATAATGTTCTGAAATACACTGATTATTGTAATAGCGGTAGAAGAGTGAGAGAGAGACAACTTTGCGGCGTGTAGAGAGAGAATGTATTGAGTTCGTAGGAAAAGGTGAGTTGATGAGACAAAATGGTTTTGACCATACCCTTTCAAAAAGTATGGTATGGGTGGAACTATTTTACCAAGCCAAAACCCTTTTTTTTTTTTTTTTTTTTTTTTTTTTGGGGGGGGGGGGGGGCTGGTCTGATTTAGACAGGCGCAGTGTATGTACTCCCTGTATATGTAACACACGTACAGGATGCAGCTTAGGGGGTTTTATTGATGAAAGAACATAAAACAGTATACATAATAAGTAATACAATATAATTACCAATAAGAGTTACAGACACATTATATATGATAGAACTGGTGCGGATAATTGATTTGCAAGTGTGTGGTGAATGAAACATATTTATACGGTAACGTGAAGTATTTTAAGAGTCGAGCGGATGTACGTTGTGAGGCTAGTTGTGGTTGTTGGCGGTGATGGTAATTTGTGTGCCGTATGTTGTGTACTGCCTGTCGTCTTCAGTCTAATAGTAGATGGTAGAGCATAGAGGCAGACTGTCCTGTGTTGTGTCCATCTATGTTTGTAAATATTGCGATGGCGGATATACGTGGTATATGTGCTGTTGGGGGTATTTCAAGCGTCCTCCTTTGAGGTGCAGGCATAACAGAAACTTCCCCACACTTGTGAACAGCACTCAATACATGGGCGCACAGTACCCCTATACCAAGCAAGAGCTGCACGGGGGTAAAGAACCATAGAGACGGATGAACACTCTGGGAAGCTGCTATAGCAAGAGTAGTAATATGGTCTTTCCCAAAAGTTTCAGAAGAAAGAGAGATATCAAGAACATATGGAAAACCAGAAGGGTTGATATGTGTGTTGTTCAAGAGTAAAGGTTTGTGTGTGGCATCGACGCATTTACAACTCGATCATACTATAGCTATGTTTTGTTGTTTATAATCAGGACATTTAATCCCATAACCGAAACCTATTGTTAACATATTGTTTATCAATACACTCATACATGCATTCAAAAACAAACATACATATTCACTGGTATGCAGTTAATCTATTGTTTTCAATACAAGCATCCAAAATTTCAGAAATAGTACATACTAGAGTAGCTAATAATTATACATGGCTACGTAACATTAGGTTACGAAACATAATAAAAAGCTATGTTTAAGAAACTGAGAATATAATCACAAAAGCTGATATCATAAATGATTAGCTAGGGTGTTTCCCTATTCCACAACTTTGCAGAATTTAATTCAATGCATAATTGAAAATTTAAAAAATGTCAAGTCTGACGTATATGACCATCTAGACAGAGAGATCGAGAGACTAGGCACATGTAGTATTTACAGAATGGCACGGATGAAAGTAGGGTAACAGCGAAAAGTTCCTGGTACCAGGTCACAAGGTAAGACTAAACATTTCAAATAAATTTATAAAAGACCAAAGTACAAGTAGGCTAAGGAACTCCAACCCGGAGTTTGAAGGGGATATTGACGAAGGGATTACAGAACTCCAGAAAACAAACAGGAGCTTGGAGGACAGGAAAGGAGGAGGTGGACACAAGGAACAAGTGGAGAGGAAGGGATATTGAACTTATATTAGTGTATTATACACAAGGGGACTTACTGATTAATGCTTCAACACTTGTAGTACTGCTTCAGTCCATTTAACTTCCGGCTACTACTAGACGACTGTTTCAGAGTTAAAAGGGCCTCCAGTAATCAACAGGCTTCGAAATATTTCAAGTAACCATTTTTACTACCACATACCTTTCGTAAGCTACACACAATCGTCTAAATATAGCTGCAATACAATATAAAAAGACGTCGCCGGTACAGAAGGGATTATTCACCGACATTCATATGATCTGATTATATTCCCCTGTACATGCCTCTATGCCTTTATATTCCCCTGTATATACCTTTATATTCCCCTATATAGACCTTATATTCCCCTGTATATACCTTATATTCCCCTGTATATACCTTTATATTCCCCAGTATATACCTTTATATTCCCCTGTATATACCTTTATATTCCCCTATATATACTTTATATTCCCCTGTATATACCTTTATATTCCCCTATATATACCTTATATTCCCCTCGATATACCTTTATATTCCCCTGTATATACCTTTATATTCCCCTCTATATACTTTTATATTCCCCTGCATATACCTTTATATTCCCCTCTATATACCTTATATTCCCCTGTATATACCTTATATTCCCCTGTATATACCTTATATTCCCCTGTATATACCTTTATATACCCCTGTATATACCTTATATTCCACTGTATATACCTTATATTCCCCTCTATATACCTTTATATTACCCTGTATATTACTTATATTCCCATGTATATACCTTATATTCCCCTCTATATACCTTTATATTACCCTGTATATACCTTTATATTCCCCTATATATAACTTATATTCCCCTGTATATACCTTATATTCCCCTGTATATACCTTTATATTCCCCTGTATATACCTTTATATTCCCCTCTATATACCTTTATATTCCCCTATATATACCTTATATTCCCCTGTATATACCTTATATTCCCCTATATATATATACCTTTATATTCCCCTGTATATACCTTATATTCCCCTATATATACCTTATATTCCCCTGTATATACCTTTATATTCCCCTATATATACCTTATATTCCCCTGTATATACCTTTATATTCCCCTGTATATACCTTATATTCCCCTGTATATACCCTATATTCCCCTGTATATACCTTTATATTCCCCTGTATATACCTTTATATTCCCCTGTATATACCTTATATTCCCCTGTATATACCTTATATTCCCCTGTATATACCATATATTCCCCTGTATATACCTTTATATTCCTCTATATACCTTTATATTGTTCTATATACCTTTATATTGTTCTATATACCTTTATATTATCCTGTATACATCTATATATTCCCCTGTATATACCTTTATATTGTTCTATATACCTTTATATTCCTCTATATACCTCTATATTGTTCTATATACCTTTATATTCCTCTATATACCTCTATATTTTCCTGTATACATCTGTATATTCCCCTGTATATTCCTTTTTATCCCCCTGTATAAAATGTATTCCCCTATATGCACCTATATATTCTCATGTATACACCTACAGTATATATTCTATTGTATATACCTATATATTCCCCCTGTATACACCTATATATTCCACTGTATACACCTACATATTCCCCTGTATACACCTATATATTCTGCTGTATATACCAATATATTCCCCTGTATACACCTATATATTCCACTGTATACACCTATATATTCCCCTGTATATACCTATGTATTCTGCTGTATATACCTATATATTCCCCTGTATATACCTATGTATTCTGCTGTATATACCTATATATTCCCCTGTATATACCTATATATTCCACTGTATACACCTATATATTCCCCTGTATACACCTATATATTCCCCTGTATACACCTATATATTCTGCTGTATGTACCTATATATTTCCCTGTATACACCTATATATTCCCCTGTATACACCTATATATTCCCCTGTATTCACCTATATATTCCCCTGTATATACCTATATATTCTGCTGTATATACCTATATATTCCCCTGTATACACCTATGTATTCCCCTGTATACACCTATATATTCCCTTGTATTCACCTATATATTCCTCTGTATATACCTATATATTCCCCTGTATACACCTATATATTCCCCTGTATATACCTATATATTCCCCTGTATATACCTATATATTCCCCTGTATACACCTATATATTCCCCTGTATACACCTATATATTCCCCTGTATACACCTATATATTCCCCTGTATTCATCTATATATTCCTCTGTATATACCTATATATTCCACTGTATTCACCTATATATTCCCCTGTATACACCTATATATTCCCCTGTATTCACCTATATATTCCTCTGTATATACCTATATATTCCCCTGTATACACCTACATATTCCCCTGTATATACCTATATATTCCCCTGTATACACCTATATATTCCCCTGTATACACCTATATATTCCACTGTATACACCTATATATTCCCCTGTATACACCTATATATTCCCCTGTATTCATCTATATATTCTTCTGTATATACCTATATATTCCCCTGTATACACCTATATATTCCCCTGTATATACCTACATATTCCCCTGTATATACCTATATATTTCCCTGTATACACCTATATATTCCCCTGTATACACCTATATATTCCCCTGTATTCACCTATATATTCCACTGTATACACCTATATATTCCCCTGTATACACCTATATATTCCCCTGTATTCATCTATATATTCTTCTGTATATACCTATATATTCCCCTGTATACACCTATATATTCCCCTGTATACACCTATATATTCCCCTGTATTCACCTATATATTCCTCTGTATACACCTATATATTCCCCTGTATTCACCTATATATTCCACTGTATACACCTATATATTCCCCTGTATTCACCTATATATTCCCCTGTATACACCTATATATTCCACTGTATACACCTATATATTCCCCTGTATTTACCTATATATTCCACTGTATACACCTATATATTCCCCTGTATACACCTATATATTCCCCTGTATTCACCTATATATTCCTCTGTATATACCTATATATTCCCCTGTATACACCTATATATTCCCCTGTATACACCTATATATTCCCCTGTATTCACCTATATATTCCTCTGTATATACCTATATATTCCCCTGTATACACCTATATATTCCCCTGTATTCATCTATATATTCCCCTGTATTCATCTATATATTCCTCTGTATATACCTATATATTCCACTGTATTCACCTATATATTCCCCTGTATTCATCTATATATTCCCCTGTATATACCTATATATTCCACTGTATTCACCTATATATTCCACTGTATTCACCTATATATTCCCCTGTATTCATCTATATATTCCCCTGTATACACCTATATATTCCCCTGTATTCATCTATATATTCCCCTGTATTCATCTATATATTCCTCTGTATATACCTATATATTCCCCCTGTAAAAGTCTTCATATGCTTCTGTGTCTTCCATTTAGCCCCCCTGCTTATTTTTACATTTCGCTGCAGATTACTTTATATTATACTATATGTGTTTTGTGTATATTCCTTGGGATCTACATTTCTCTTTGAATTCACCTGCGTCTTACCTCCTAAACCCCTTAATTAACTCATATTTCCCTGTATGTTTTATAATTATGAATTCCGTTGAATGTACCTGTATTTGTATTGATCCCTATATTTTACTTTCAATTCGTTTGTAATTTCATATATTCATTTGCAATTCCCCTTTTCAATTATTAGTTATCATTGTATTTCTTGGTAGGCTCTAAATTTACATAATTATATATTCACCTCTATTACCTTGTATCACCTCTATCACCTCTAATGGCGTAGGGATGCGGCGACCCCAACGCCCGCCACTTTCTGGAGCAGGTAGCCTCCTCTGTGGTGGAGGGGTGAGAAATTTCCACCACCGCTTTTCTCCGGCGAGACGTAGAAGTCGGCTAAAGGGGATCGGGGACGGGGGGCCTGGTATCCTTCTCCCCTTAAAAAAATCTACCAAAAAAACGAGACAGAGATAGGGGCGAGGGAACGCGTTCGTGGTCCCGGACCCTAAGAATAGGAGCTTTGAATGTGCATGGATGTAGTACGAATGAGAAGCGAGAGGATATTGGAAGGTTATTTGAAAGAAGGATGTATGATGTCCTTGCACTGAATGAAACAAAGATGAAAGGAGAGGGAGAAGTGGATTTTGGAAACGTGATAGATAGAAAGTCTGGAGTAGACGAGGGAGTCAGGGAGAAAGAAGGAGTGGCTATTATTGTCAAGGAGTTGAGAGAGTTTATAAAAGAGTGGAAAGAGGTGTCATCAAGGCTAATGTGGGTGAGAATGCGGTTTAAGGGTGAAAGGTGTGTTTTTGTAAGTGTGTATGGACCAGGAAGTGAAAGAGAGTTAGACGAGGTAGAGGGTTTCTGGGAGGATTTGAGAGATTGTCTACAATGGTTTGATGAAAATGAAAATATTATAGTTTTAGGGGACCTAAATGCTAGAGTAGGAAATGAGCCTGTTAAGGGAGTCATCGGTAGTTTTGGTGTGGATGGTGTAAACGAGAGTGAAGAAAGACTGAAAAATGTATGTGAAGAGTGTAGATTGAGTGTAGGTAATACGTTCTTCAAAAAAAGGCGTATACACAAGTACACCTGGCATAGACTTGTGAGGGGAGAGATTGTAGAGAGGGCATTGATGGATTATGTGCTGGTGACAAAGGAAAGATTGTGTAGACTGCTGGATGTGAATGTGATGAGAGGTGAGGCGGAGGGTATGTCAGATCATTACCTGGTGGAGGGAAAGCTAAGAGTTAAGAGTTACAGGAGAATAAGAGACAAGCGTGAAGTAAGAGAGGTAATAAAAGTTAGTGAGTTAGAGAAGAGTGAAAAAGAGAGGGAGTACAAGGAAAGACTAAATGAAAAGTGGATGGAAGTGAGAGAGATGGAAGAGAGAGAAGTAGAGGTTGAATGGCAACAGTTTAAGGAAGGAGTGAAAGCAAGTGCAGAGGTAGTATGCGGTGTTACGACCGGACTACGAATAAAACAAGGGCACTCAATGATTGGACTAGTAATAGGGCACTATGCAACAACGGTACGCTAGATCCAAACCCTCGAACTTATATGCCGGCGAAAAAACACCTATACCCTCCAGAGTTAATCTGCGATAGCAGGGTATCCTTAACTGGGCATAAATGTACTCTACTTCAGGCTAACCGGCACTGGTATAGCCTGATAACAAACAAGATGCAAGTTACGTTTAAATGCATAAAAAGGAATCTATGGAAAGATTAATTAACACCTTAAGAGCGGCCTATGCGGTTTATTTATATGTACCGCCCAGCGGGGTGTTTTTAGCCAAAATAGGGCTGTTTACGTGATCATTTTCATGCCTAAATAAGACCCAGAACGTAAAACAAGTATCTATCCCTGAAAGGGCATAAACTGAGCTTTCGAATGACACCATAACGATCCTTTTATGATGGCTAGTTTTCTTGCAATAACCGTGCAACGCGAGTGCAAAAAGCATGTAATTAGGCACTTTCCCCATACAATTCCGTATATAGCGAGTGAGAGAGGGAGGAGGGAGGTGAGATTCGTGTCAGTAGGTTCGCCGCGGTGGTCTGGAGCAGTCATACACTCGCTACTCTCCTGCCACCACTTGTCTCTCTCTCTCAGCAACATTAAGTGCTGAAATTGCCACTCGACCTATGTCGAGCGCCACCACATAGTCCAGCTTTATTTAACTCGACTTATGTTGCTCGCCGACAGTTAGGGGTTAAATCACTGCAAGATTTAATACAATAAAAAGATGCTTCAATACAGTTATTCTAAACAACAATAAACTCTTCACTCCTATCTGAAAGAAAGTGAAGTATAGTCCTACAGCATAGACCTGGAAACTGCTAAAGAAAGTCTGATGCTCATAAGATGCTCGTATCTTAAACTATATAAAGGCAGGAGGCAGGACACCACACGTGTAAATCGAATACACTAAACGATAGGACATATAATGTTAACTGACACGAGAATACTATAAATGCGAAACGGTTGCAATGCTCGACACTAAAAGAAGTACTTCCTCATCAACGAAACAGTCTGCTATGGTTGTGCGGCTCAGCAACAACCTAGACTAATAAATGCTGTGAATAATAATGCGTACATATCAAAGAGCTTATATTAAATACTAACAAGTGTCTACTCGATTAATAATGTCTAGCTGGGATACTCTAGGTAAGGAACTGGGGTTGAGCAAGACAGGCTCGTAGCCTAGCGATGTCCTTAAGACTGCATCCTTTAAGTTACGTTAATTGACTAGGGTGCTCTCTTGATAGATCCAGATCACAAGTATCTGGTTCTATCCTGGCGACCCTCTAAAGACAAGCAAAGAGGCAGCAAAGTGTGGAACTGGAACAGGCCAAAACCCTCAGTCAACACAATGCTGCACTCGCAAAGGACGCAACCGAAAAGACAACCCAGAATACCACAGGACCGGTCGAAGTCGTGTAGGTATAGGCAAACTGTACACACATCGGAGACAACGACTACAGTTACCTTATCCCAGTCTAGCATTAAATAAAAGAGCAGAAACACTAAATCAATAATGGAGACACACAAAGTTCTTAACCTATACTAACTAAGAACCCTCAACCCTATTCTAAGTACATGTAAATATCTCTGAGGACGGCGCATGCAATACAATGGGCCGGCTATGGAAACCGTATGCAGAACCCAAGGGGAGTGTTGTGCAGTTAATAAAGGTTAGAGTATGGAAAGAGAGAAATAGTGGTAAAGGTGGTGATCGGGGGAGAGTATGCAAGGGGATGTTAGAAGTACGCGCGCCAAGCCTGTCCTGAGGAGGACAGCTCCTGGGGACCCTCATGAAGGAGGTTAGTTACACAGGAGCCCGCAAAGGCGCGATGGTCGGCCAATCACGGGCCGAGACGTCACAAGACAGCAGGTGTCACCTGACACAGCAACACACGCCGGCCAATGGCGAGCGAGAAGCAGGAATGCACGCGTGACTCAGACACCCACTACCTTCTCGCTCTGAAAGTCTTTCTCATTCCCACGCTGGTACTATTATCACTACTGTTGATATAAAATATAACCCGTTGTCACAGACGAAAACAAAGACCACCACTGGACTGTCTGTGACAATGCGATTACTAGGAAAGAAAGAACATTCTCGGATAACTGTAGCCCATTTCGAGGTCCCTGGCGAGCGCTAGTGGCTAACGAGAGGCGATTCTGCCAACGCTGGTAGACGTCACACCCCGCCCAAGATATGGGACGCTCAACATTAGGCGAACACCATATCTGACAAGGCAGAATGCCGACAAGACCCGCCACACCTAGCCACTCCACCAGAAATGAAATGCAAAGCTCAATCTTAAATAAAACAACATATTAACATAAAGAAAATCTTACAACCCCTCCCAAACACAATAGTATAATTTTGCCTGCTATGCTCCTTGAGCGAGCTTCACAGAGCCCAGCCCACTAAGTGAAAGACAGGTTCAACTTAGGACTCTAGCTATAACATTGGCAACTTACAATTAACTATCAAAAAGAAAGAGTTTTATGTGATTTTTGATTAAATTTTAATGTTGTTTTTGACGGCTGCTCTACAGGGGCAAGCCTGGTTTTCCTCCACTCTTAACACACACTGACTGAACGGCGAGGGTTCTCCTGCAAACATACCCTCCCGTGACAAACAATCAGCCAAAACATTATCAGTGCCCTTAACATGCCACACATCCAACTTGTGTTCCGGCAGCAAAACAACACCTGACACTGATAAACTGCCCAGTGCAACACGAGACTGGCACTTCTCTTCGCTCTCTCCGGCAACGGGCCCTGCCAAAAACCTTTTACTAGTTCTACCTTCGTGATGAGCGAGGCAGCCCCGAAGCGGTCTATGGTGTCGTCAATTATGGGTAATGGATAGGCGTCTGTCAGAGATAATGCACCCACACTCTTGCAATCACAATATACACGGATCTTGCTACTCAACTCAGGTTGCAAACTCACTGGCAACGACCACTCACGATATCCCTTATCCCTCAGACCCTTTTTCCACATGTAGTCTAGCTCTGCTTTCACGACAGACTGTGAGCAGGATTTATACGGTAGGGAACTAACTTGAGCCTTGCACTGTCTCCAGCCTCCATGTCGGATTCTACCCCATACATCAGGCCTGGAGAAGCAACAAACATGTACTGCCACAGCCTAGTAAACAACATCTCTTGGCGCTCAGGACCAAGAGGTTGCAACTTATCTTGAAGAACAACATGCCTAGTGCCCTCCCACAACCCAGTCGAGACTGCAGCTTCTAAACTATAGTCTCCCTCCTTCTCCACCTTCGTCCCTAGAACAGCCAGGTCATGAGAGGGACAATCAGTACCACCTGTGCAGTCACTCCCATAGTTCATAATAGCTAAGGCTTCCCCGCCGATACCGTACATGCGCACCCCCGCATGCCTTGCGACTACATCCGCCTGCACAGCATCACCGCCTTCAGAGACATGGCCCGATACAGTCGGTCTATGGTTGTTGCATTCGACTAGAGCAGCATTGGGAGGCTATGCGACGACCGGGCACATCCACTCCACAGCCCACCTCACCAATCTGCTCAATGTCCTCATTCTGACCACCACCCTTGGCAGCCATGGGTCGACCCTGACCTGACAACCATGCCAAAGCCTCGTCGCCCACCTTGAACCACCGAAACAACGAGGCTAACGGTCTACTAACACTCAAGTGACCTGCCAGCGGAACATCGTGCACCGCATGAGTTGTGTGGCCTGGGTGCTCGGCATGACCAGTGGGGAATGAACCGAGCCGGTGCTGGAGCGCTGCACACTGCTGCTCAGGTAAGTGCTCTAGCGCTTCCACAGCCACCAGACTCGTGTCCCCCGCCCACTGCTCCGCCGAGACATGACAATCCGAACTCTCCTCCACCTGTGCCCCTCTGCCCCCCTCTCCTTCTCCACCTTGGTCGCTGCAGACCAACGCAGGGACAGTAGGCAGCTCAGGTGGTTGCCTCACAAACTCCTTTAACAGGTTCACATGACATGTTTCCCCGTCCTCGTGTTCAATAGCCCCGTTCCCACAACTCTCCTCCACCTGGGAACTACTCTGTCGCGGAGTGCCATCATGCCCAACCATGTCACTAGGGGGGATAGGTTCTGGGGCCACTCCGGAGCTCACCTCTGGGTCAAGTACCGAGTCGCCTAGAAGAGCCGCTGGATCAAAACTCACAAAACTTCTCCCAACTTTAGCTTTCTCCTTCCGACCGTTCCTCCGCTGGTCTAGAGACTGAGGAATAGGCTGTGACACCTTAGATGCACGAGATCGGGTGACAACACACGCCATCTGCTGTAGTTGACACCTCTCAACCAACTCCTGCCCCTCCCTACTCACGTCGGCCGCCCTCTCGGCAACGACTATGGGTGGAACCTCAGAAGTAGGCACCGCAAAGTCGTTGCCGAGAAGAAGGTCGACGCCCTCTACTGGCAGTTTCTCTACGATTCCAACATCTATCTCTCGTGTCACACCATCAACCTCCAGCTCCACTCGAACTAACGGGTATGCCCGTGTAGCATTAATACCCTGCACCACAACTACCTGTGCCGCGTTTATAGGTTGGCCTGTAAAGTTTTTAATCAGAGTCTGGGATGCACCTGTATCACGCAACAACTCCAACCCATGCTTGCAACCAGCCCAACTCATGCAGCCACGCCCTCTATGGTCGCAAAAAGCATCGCGGGCAGGTTTCGAGCCTTCCGGACACTCCTTCACTATCTGTGCCCCCGCATCTGACATATCACCCCGGGTAAACGCAGAAGACCTCAGAGACACCCCAATGTTGCTAGCCAAAGACACGACTGCTGTAGGTTGGTTACTAGGGCAGGAACGTGCAAAATGCCCCTTATTATGACACTAAAAACACTCTACTTCACCCTTGGACTTCACCTGAGGTGGGGAAGGGCCCTGACCTTTCTTAAATGGGACGGTTTTTGGTTTGTGATCAAAATTAGTATCATTGCTCTTACTTTCGTTGTTAAATGTTGCATCACTGACTCGGGGGGGGGTGGAATGTTGCGCCCCTTCTTAACTGCATCGGTCCGTTGTGCAGACCCGCACCCACGAATCAGCGATAATCTCAGGTCAGCCATCTCAGCTGCCTTTTGTAGAGTTTTAGGCTGTTTCTCTTTGAGGTTCAAAGTCAGGTCGCCGCCTGTGCATTTAAAAAATTGCTCTAGAAGGACTAACTGCTCAAGCTCTTCGAACGTCGTCACCTTCTCTGACCTCAGCCAATTTCTCAAAGCATCAGACAGTTCCCGGGCATGTTCTAGAAAAGTGCACTCACGACCCTTCGTAACACCCCGAAACTTCAACCTATATGTCTCTGGTTGTAACTCGTACGCCCGCAGAACAGCTTCCTTCAATACCTCATAATCGATGCAAGACTCCAAGGACAACGCATCATATGCCTTGAGTCTTTTGCCAACCAACCTAGGGGAAACAAGGGCTGCCCGCTTAACCTCGGGCCATTGGTGCTCCCGGCACTTCTTCTCAAAACGCAGGAAAAACTCGGTGACACCCGACTCGTCAAATGCAGGGACTAACATAAGAAGGTGCGATAAAGACTGATCAAGACCTCGATTCCCAGAACCGAGATGCTGCCCTGTCGACTCCACTCGAGACTTCTCAAGCTCTATGTCTGCACAGTACATGGCCTTTCTCTCCTCAGCCTGAATCCTGAGCTCAGCCTCTCGCTGCCGTTGCTCGAGCTCAGCCTCATGCTTTCGTTGCTCAAGCTCAGCCTCATGTATGTCCTTTCTCTCCTCAGTCTGAATCTTAGCCATCTCAAGCTGCTTCTTAGCCATCTCAAGCTCAGATTCCTGCTGCTTAGCCATCTCAAGCTGGAAGATCATATCTGGAGTTAAACCTTGAGGAGGAGGAGATGCAACAATTAGAGACCCACCCAGTGATCCACCCAGGGGCAAACCACGCTGCCAGTGACTATCGGCCTGCGGGAACGTCCTCGGATCCGGTGTTCTAGAGAGCATGATGGGAGTAGAGTGGAGGGGGGGCCTGGCCGAAGGTGCCAAAGCACCCGCTCCACCCTGTGCACCACGCATCCCGCCCAGCACACATGCCACCAGGTCACTTCTCGTCATGCTGCTAGTGCCAACATGCCCCATGACCGTGGCCAAACACTGGAGACCATACCGATCAATCCCCGACACCCGGTTAACAGTAATAGGCATCTCCAGAAACTTCCTTGCATCCTCCTCACTAGTTACTACTCTAATGTCATCTAACAAACCCAGCTTCTGCACTTCAGAGCCTGCTTCCCGTACTGTGTCCTCACTATGCATTGATCCGTCGTTCGACATAGTGTCCACCGGAAATCCTCAACGTTTATAAAAAAAAAGAAGTACCTAAACTCTCATGTAGCACTATTCACTCAAAAAATGCTTGAAGACAACTCAAGTGCTATACTACGTTGCCCAAAAAATTCCAACGTGTCCAAAATATTCCTCAAAAAACAAATGTCCACTGCCAAACTGTAAGAAATAACAATCGACCCCCAAACGGTGATTAAACAAAATTTCTCCACAAAAAAAATCCTGCGATTATTTCTTAGTTCACTAAATCCTAGACTAAGGTCGTCATTTGTTATGACGACTAAGATAAGATACTAGGCAAGGTCGCCATTTGTTGCGACCGGGACTACGAATAAAACAAGGGCACTCAATGATTAGACTAGTAATAGGGCACTATGCAACAACGGTACGCTAGATCCAAACCCTCGAACTTATATGCCGGCGAACAAAACACCTATACCCTCCAGAGTTAATCTGCGATAGCGGGGTATCCTTAACTGGGCATAAATGTACTCTACTTCAGGCTAACCGGCACTGGTATAGCCTGATAACAAACAAGATGCAAGTTACGTTGAAATGCATAAAAAGGAATCTATGGAAAGATCAATTAAATCACTGCAAGATTTAATACAATAAAAAGATGCTTCAATACAGTTATTCTAAACAACAATAAACTCTTCACTCCTATCTGAAAGAAAGTGAAGTATAGTCCTACAGCATAGACCTAGAAACTTCTGAAAAAAGTCTGATACTCATAAGATGCTCGTATCTTAAACTATATAAAAGCAGGAGGCAGGACACCACATGTGTAAATCGAATACACTAAAGGATAGGACATATAATGTTAGCTGACACGAGAATACTATAAATGCGAAACGGTAGCAATGCTCGACACTAAAAGAAGTACTTCCTCATCAACGAAACAGTCTGCTATGGTTGTGCGGCTCAGCAACAACCTAGACTAATAAATGCTGTGAATAATAATGCGTACATATCAAAGAGCTTATATTAAATACTAACAAGTGTCTACTCGATTAATAATGTCTAGCTGGGATACTCTAGGTAAGGAACTGGGGTTGAGCAAGACAGGCTCGTAGCCTAGCGATGTCCTTAAGACTGCATCCTTTAAGTTACGTTAATTGACTAGGGTGCTCTCTTGATAGATCCAGATCACAAGTATCTGGTTCTATCCTGGCGACCCTCTAAAGACAAGCAAAGAGGCAGCAAAGTGTGGAACTGGAACAGGCCAAAACCCTCAGTCAATACAATGCTGCACTCGCAAAGGACGCAACCGAAAAGACAACCCAGACTACCACAGGACCGGTCGAAGTCATGTAGGTATAGGCAAACCGTATACACATCGGAGACAACGACTACAGTTACCTTATCCCAGTCTAGCATTAAATAAAAGAGCAGAAACACAAAATCAATAATGGAGACACACACAAAGTTCTTAACCTATACTAACTTAGAACCCTCAAACCTATTCTAAGTACATGTAAATATCTCTGAGGACGGCGCATGTAATACAATGGGCCGGCTATGGAAACCGTATGCAGAACCCAAGGGAAGTGTTGTGCAGTTAATAAAGGTTAGAGTATGGAAAGAGAGAATCGAGTGAGAGAAACAGTGGTAAAGGTGGTGATCAGGGGAGAGTATGCAAGGGGATGTTAGAAGCACGCGCGCCAAGCCTGTCCTGAGGAGGACAGCTCCTGGGGACCCTCATGAAGGAGGTTAGTTGCACAGGAGCCCGCAAAGGCGCGATGGTCGGCCAATCACGGGCCAAGACGTCACAAGACACGCCAGCCAATGGCAAGTGAGAAGCAGGAATGTACGCGTGACTCAGACACCCACTACCTTCTCGCTCTGAAAGTCTTTCTCATTCCCACGCTGGTATTATTATCACTTCTGTTGATATAAAATATAACCCGTTGTCACAGACGAAAACAAAGACCACCACTGGACTGTCTGTGACAATGTGATTACTAGGAAAGAAAGAACAACATTCTCGGATAACTGTAGCCCATTTCGATGTCCCTGGCGAACGCTAGTGGCTAACGAGAGGCGATTCTGCCAACGCTGGTAGACGTCACAGCGGCAAAAGGAAAGTAGGAGGCAGAGGTATCAGGAAGGGAAGCGAGTGGTGGAATGATACGGTGAGAAAGGCAGTTGAGGAGAAGAGACAGTCTTTTGAGAGGGTTTTACAGGATGGTATAGTGTTGAGGTATGGGAGAGGTACAAGGAGAAAAGGAGAGAGGCAAAACGGAAAATTAGAGAAGCGAAAAAAGATGCAAACGAGAGGTGGGGTCAAAGGCCGAGTGAGAATTTTGAAGAACGAAAGATGTTCTGGAAGGAGGTAAATAAAGTAAGGAAAGGAGGACAAAAGAGGAAAGAGTCAGTGAAAGATGAAAATGGAGAATTACTAGTGGAACCAGTTGAAGTGAGGAAAAGATATGCCGAGTATTTTGAATCTTTGTTAATTACAAGAGATGGAAGAGAAGCAGTGATTGAAGCAGAGGTGGAAGGAGATAGGTTACCCAGGCCACCCAGGTGGCAGGGAATGAATGAAAGGATTGAGGAAAATGAGGTGACAGAAGCAGTAAAACAAATGAGAGCGGGAAAAGCAGAAGGTTTGGATGGTATTGCTGTGGAGTGTATAAAGAAGGGTGGAGATGTGATAATAGAATGGTTGGTGAGACTTTTCAATGTGTGCTTTGCTGTGTCAATGGTACCAATAGACTGGAAGAGTGCATGTATTGTGCCGTTGTACAAGGGGATGGGAGATCGGCAGGAGTGTTCAAGTTATAGAGGTATTAGTTTATTGTCAGTGGTTGGAAAGCTGTATGGCAGGGTGTTGATAGAGAGGATAAAGTGTACGGAAGTTGCAATAGGAGAAGAACAGTGCGGTTTTAGGAGGGGAAGAGGGTGCGTGGATCAGATGTTTGCAGTAAGACAGTTATGCGAGAAGTATTTAGAGAAGCATAAGGAGATATTTTTGGCTTTTATGGACTTGGAAAAAGCGTATGATCGTGTGGACCGTGAAGCAATTTGGAAGGTGTTAATGATTTATGAAATAGGAGGAAATTTGTTAGAAGCAGTTAAGAGTTTTTATGAAGGGAGCAGACCATGTGTGAGAGTAGGAAATGGTGAGTTGAGTGAATGGTTTGAGGTAAACGTAGGTTTGCGACAGCGTTGTGTAATGTCACCATGGCTGTTTAATATGTTTATGGATGGTGTGATGGAGGTGAAAAGGAGAACTATGGGAAGAGGATTGGGTTTAGTAGGAAAGAATGGTAGAGATTGGGAGTTGAATCAGTTGCTGTTCGCTGATGACACAACATTGCTGGCGGATTCTGATGATAAACTGCAGCGGGTAGTCAAAGAGTTTGGTGTGGTTTGTGGAAGGAGGAAACTGAAGGTGAAGGTCAATAAAAGTAAAGTAATAGTGTGTAATAGGGGAGAGCATAGAGTGAATCTAGATGTGAGGCTGGATGGGGAAATATTGGAACAAGTAGAGTGTTTTAAATATCTAGGAGGAACGATAAGCAGGAGTGGAGGTGTGGAAGTGGAGGTAAAACAGAGAGTGTGTGAAGGAAGGAAGGTTTTCGGAGCAATGGGAAGTATGTGGAGGACGAGAAATCTCGGAGTGAAAGTAAAAAGAGCACTGTATCAAGGAATTGTTGTGCCAACAGTGATGGATGGGGCTGAGACATGGGCTCTGAAGAAGAAGGAGAAAAGAGGGCTGGATGTGATGGAGATGAGCTGCTTAAGGAGTATGTGTGGAGTTACTCGTAGAGACAGATTGAGGAATGAAGAGATACGTAGGAGAGTGGGGCAGCAGGAACATTTGTCAGCCAGAGTGGACAGAAGGCTGCTGAGCTGGTATGGTCATGTTGAACGAATGGGAGATGACAGGCTTACAAAGAGAATATGTGAGTCAGGTACAAGGGGAGATAGAAGGGCAGGAAGACCCCCATTGAGATGGAGAGACTGTGTAAGAAAGGCTTTGGATGATAGAGGAATGACTATAGATCAGGCAGGGGAAGTGGTGGTGGACAGGAGTGAATGGAGAATGCTTGTGAATAGTTGAGTGAACATGTGGTAATTTGGAGTAAGGGGTCGGGCGCAAGTTGGACTAGATAATAGTCCATCAGGCGCCTGGCCCGGGGAGACGATTAATATGAAGGGTGCACCTGGAAGTGTGGTGGGAGGGCTTGTGGCTTTGGCTCCGCTGCATGTCTGCCTGCCGAGATCGGAACCTCTCCGGGTGGTCGGGGGCCGGGGGAGTGCTGGAGTGACCTTGGTGACCCTGGTCTCTGGGTCTTCTCGTGGCTGACCTGGATGTGTGTGAGTTTGTGATTTTTATCTGTGTGTATTTGTTGTTTTATGTTGTTTTTGTGTTTTCCCTGTTCTTGCTCTGTCTTGAGTCGGCTACCCCCAAAATGGGGATTGGGCCTGAGCATATACTGTAGATAGATAGATAGATATATTACATTGTACTCCCCTGCGTTATTTCGTATTGCTATGCATATGTTTGTGTAATTTTGTGTTTCTCTTGTGTATTCTCGAGAATCATCATATTTCATAAAAACAAAACACAGCCACTTTGTATGCCCCAGTATGACCTGTACTTCCCTGTATTACTTTGTATTTAGTTAAAGTATAGATCAGTATTATTGTGTATCCTTTATATTTCAACCTATTATATTCGCCTTTGCTCCGTTGTGCTATGCTATTCCTTGTATTACTAAATATTGCAATTAATGATATGTATGTATTGCTTCGATTTTATTTCGTATCCTCAGTATTCCTTTATACTTGGTGTCGAAAATATTGTGGCATTGTCTCATTATATACAGACATGAAAGAAGGAAACACAAATTTAATTGAAACAAAACACGCATCCGAAGGTGTCTTTCATTCACTAAACAACATAATTGATCCTAGCTAATAACATGTGTTTTGTAATATACTAATGGATCCAGATGGCTGAACATTCTATGATTGGTTCGACCAAAAGTAATTTGTGGTGGTAGGAGTTGAACAATCTGAGTTTAATTAGGTAATGTAGGCTAACCTGTTTTGTGTCTTGATGGCCTAATGTTTTGTCATGATATTTTGTATTTTTGCAATCTCGCACCTTGATTGGTATCTATTTGGTGTTATGATAAATATGTGCTTATCTACCTATATATCTATATATTTATATGTATCTACCTATCTATCTATCTATCTATCTATCTATCTATCTATATATATATATATTAATAGGGCAATGAGAAGAAATACGTTGTGGAACATCATGATTTATTCTAGGTTTCGGCGACGTCACGCAGCCATCCTCAGGAAAGGGTTACCAACAGATCCTAAAAATTGAGTATAACTCTGTATATATTGCTAAAACAGGATCACTAAAATGTAATGCATTGTGAAACACGTGGCAATTTGCCTATCTAAAAAACAATTAAACAACATAATTTTGGCCAACTAGGCAAGGTTTGAATATAAAATAAATCTACGGCTAGACACCATCAAATTCAAAATTGCTAAATCTCGATGCAACAAAAGAAATCAAAACGCATAAGATATCAAATTTATGTTATCATTTCTTTTTTAATTCAAATATTATTCTGAACTGTAAAGGCTAAACTATATTAAATAAAATTTAACCTACCGCTAAACAGCGTCCAAAGTATGGTTGGATATTAGCATAATACTTTGGACGCTGTTTAGCGGTAGGTTAAATTTTGTTTAATAGATTTTAGCCTTTACAGTTCAGAATAATATTTGAATTGAAAAAGAAATGATAACATAAATTTGATATCTTATGCGTTTTGATTTCTTTTGTTGCATTGAGATTTAGACATTATGAATTTGATGGTGTCTAGCCGTAGATTTATTTTATAATCAAACCTTGCCTAGTTGGCCAAAATTATGTTGTTTAATTGTTTTTTAGATAGGCAAATTGCCACGTGTTTAACAATGCATTATATTTTAGTGATCCTGTTTTAGCAATATATACAGAGTTATACTCAATTTGTAGGATCTGTTGGTAACCCTTTCCTGATGATGGCTGCGTGAGTCGCCGAAAATTAGAATAAATCATGATGTTCCACAATGTATTTCTTCTCATTGCCCTACTAATTTGGAAGTTGCGGTGTCCAAGATCACCTGCTGAGGTTCTCATTACTATATATTGTTACGACGGGGCTACGAATAAAACAAGGGCACTTAATGATTGGACTAGTAGTAGGGCACTATGCAACAACGGTACGCTAGATCCAAACCCTTGAACTTATATGCCGGCTAACAAAGAAACCTATATCCTCCAGAGTTAATCTGCGATAACGGGGTATCCTTAACTGGGCATAAATGTACTCTACTTCAGGCTAACCCACACTGGTATATAGCCTGATAACAAACAAGATGCAAGTTACGTTAAAATACACAAAAGGGAAGCTATGGAAAGATCAATTAAATCACTGCAAGATTTAATACAATAAAAAGATGCTTCAATATAGTTACTCTAAACAACAATAAACTCTTCACTCCTATCTGAAAGAAAGTGAAGTATAGTCCTACAGCATAGACCTGGAAACTTCTGAAGAAAGTCTGATGCTCATAAGATGCTCATATCTTAAATTATATAAAGGAAGGAGGCAGTACACCAAACGTGTAGACTGAATACACTAAAAGATAGGACAAATAATGTTAACTGACACGAGAATATTATAAATGCGCAATGGCAGTAATGTTCGACACTAAAAGAAGTACTTCCTCATCAATGAAACAGTCTACTATGGTTGTGCAACTCAACAACAACCGAGATTCATAAATACTGTGAATAATAATGCGTACATATCATAAGAGGTCATTATCCTAACTAGTGTCTGCTCGGCGAATAAAGTCTAGCTGGGATATCAAGGTTAAGAAACTGTGGCTGAGCAAGACAGGCTCATAGCCTAGCGTTGTCCTTAAGGCAATATAGTTAATGTTACGTTAATGACGGGGATGCTCTCTTGGTAGATCCAGATCTCAAGTATCTGGTTCTACCCTGGCGATCCCTCTAAAGTCAAGCAAAGAGGCAGCACTGTGTGACAAGGTACTAGGCTAATGCCCTCTTACCACACGATGCTGCACTCGCAAAATGCACAACCAAAAAGACAACCTAGGCTACCACAGAAACCGTCGAAGTCGTGTAGGTATAAGCGAACCGTACACACATCGCTGACAACGACAATAGAAGCCTTATCCCAGTCTAGCATTAAATAACCAAGCAGAGCACTACTGATAATGAGGGAGACACACACAGAGTCATCAAACCTCCATAGACTAAGAACACTTATAGCCTATACTAATACATGGAAATAAATGTGAGAGCGACGCACATAATACGATGGGCCGATATGAAATCGTGTAAAGAACCCAAAGGGAGTGCTGTGAAGTTAAAAGATTAGAGGAACGAAGGAAGGAAGTTGAGTGAGAGAGACTGTATCAGAATGGTGGAGATATGGGAGACAGTTGTAAAAAGGATGTTAGTCATGTGCGTTCCCTAGCCTGCTCTGAGGAGGATATTTCCTCGGGACGCTCAGGATCCCACAAAGGCAGGGTAGTCGGCCAATCACAAGCCGATACGTCACAAGGCAGCAAGTGTCACGTGACACAGCCAGCCACACCAGCCAATCAAGGGGCGAGGGAAAGACACACGCGCGAGCCTCCAAGTGAGGGAGGCGAGACATGCATACGCACACACACAGTACCACAACACTGCCTACAACACTCTCTCTCCTTAACAATATACAATGCACGTTATATTCTATTAATGTTATAAAGCACTTCCCGTTGTCACAGACGAAAAGAAAGACCACCACTGGACTGTCTGTAACAACACGAGCACTATGAAAGAGAGAACAACATTCTCGGATAACTGTAGCCCATTTCACTGCCCTGGTGAGCGCTAGTGGCTAACGGGAGGCGATTCTGACCACGCTGGCAGGCGTCACACCCCTCCCAAGATATGGGACGCTCAACATTAGGCGAGCACCATATCTGACAAGGCAGAATGCCGACAAGACCCGCCACACCTAGCCACTCCACCAGAAATGAAATGCAAAGTTCAATTCTTACAAAAATAAAACAACATTTTAGCATAAATCAAATCTTATAACCCCTCCCAAACATAATAGTATAATTTTAGCCTGCTATGCTCCCCAAGCGAGCTTCACAGAGCCCAGCCTACTAAGTGAAAGACAGGTTCAACTTAGGACTTGAGCTATAACATTGGCAACTTACAATTAACTATAAAAAAGAAAGAGTTTTTATGTGATTTTTTGTATTTAATTTTAATGTTGTTTTTTGTCGGCTGCTCTACAGGGGCAAGCCTGATTTGTCTCCACTCAAACCCACATACCTGGGGTGATCTACGACGGATCCTCCACCCTCGACAAACAGTCTGCAATCACATTCTCACAACCGGCAATATGGCGAATGTTTAGATTGTATTCTTGCAACATGAGTGACCAACGTGTCAGCCTCATATTCCGGTTATGGAATTGGTTCAGAAATTTAAGAGGGTGGTGGTCGGTGTAAATCACCACGACTGGCCCGTAGGCAGGAACATATACTTCAAAGTGCCTGAGCGCCAACACTATTGCCAGCAGTTCTTTCTCTACCACAGAGTAGTTTTTCTGAGCGGAATTAAACTTCTTGGAAAAGAAACTGACTTAATGCTCCAAACCTTCCACGTCTGTCTGCATTAAGACGGCACCAGCCCCTACACCGCTGGCATCTGTTGCCAGCTGGAATGGTCTTTCAAAGTCAGGGGCCCTTAGGATTGGGTGAGTGCATAGTAGGTGCTTGACCAGCGAAAAAGCCCTTTCACACTCAGATGCCCACTTGAACTTTTTCTCTTTTGCTAATAAATCTGTCAGAGGAGCTAACACAGTAGAATAACCCCGAATGAAGCGGCGATAGTAACCGATCATGCCTAAAAATCTCATGATCTGCCGCTTAGTGGACGGCCTGGGGAAGTGATTAATAGCCTGTATCTTGTTTTGGGGAGGGCACACCTGACCTAACCCGACCACAAACCCAAGATATTGCACAGTTGCCCGGACAAAGTCGCACTTGCCCAGATTAACCACCAAGCTGGCCTCACTAAGCTTCCGAAACAAGGCTTCTATGTGCTCACAGTGACTCTCAAAGTTGTCATCGTATATTGTAACGTCATCTAGGTAGACAGTGCAGTTAGGTATGTCAGCTACTAACTCATTCATAAGACTCTGGAAGGTTGTTGGGGCATTTTTAAGACCATACGGCATCACATTGCAACGGTAAGTGTTCCCATCAACCACAAACCCGCATACCCCCTTCGCCCGCTCAGACAAGGGCACCTGCCAGTAGCCTTTCACTAGGTCTACCTTAGTTAGAAACTGTGCCTTACCAATCTTGTCTACGCTATCATCAACGCAGGGAAGGGGATAAGCATTGGTGGGAGTCAACCCATTCAATCTCCGAAAGTCAATGCAGAAGCGAACCTTCCCATCAGGCTTGGGCTGCAGAGTGACAGGAGATGTCCACCTAACTTCCCCCTTCTCAATCAACCCCCGTTCTAACATATACTCTAACTCCTCTCTAAGGGCTGGGAGTTTAATAGGTGGAATTCTGTAGGGTACTGATTTAAAGGGGGGGTGACTCCCACGTCCACATCATGCACCACTCGAGTTGTGAGGCCTGGGTGCTCTGCGAACACAGTGGGGTATGAATCAAACAGGCGCTGCACGGCTACACGCTGTTGCTCAGGCAGGTGTACTAGAGCCTCGTCAACCACCTGTCTGGAGTTCCCCGCCTACTGGTCCGCAGAGACATGACACTCCCAGTTATCTTCCACCTGAGCTTTGCTGTCCCTCACTCCTTCTCCTCCATGACCGCTGCAGGTCAACATAGGGACAGCGAGAGGCTCAGGGGGGCGCCTCACAAACTCCTTCACCAGGTTCACATGGCACAGCTGGTTCTTTTTTCGCCTATCTGGAGTAGCCACAAGATAGTCTAGATCAGAGATTTTTTCACTACCTTATAAGGTCCAGCGTACTTGGCAGACAAAGGATGACCTGGCAGAGGTAACAGAATCAACACCTCTTGCCCCACCTTAAACTCCCGGAGTTTCGCCTTTTCATCGTACCTGTCCTTCATAAGTGCTTGGGACCCTACCAAATTCCTTCCTGCCAACTCAAGGCTTCTCAGCATTCGCTCTCTGCTCTCGAGGACATACTTTAACATGGAACATGGTTTTGCTGTGCCCTCCCAAATTTCTCTAACCATATTGAGGGGGCCTCTGACTTGATGTCCAAAAACTAACTCATTGGGACTGAATCCTAGGCTTTCACCAGGTACCTCCCGACCAGCGAATAATACAAAGGGAAACCCAATATCCCAATCTTTGCCATTTTCAACACAGTAACAACGTAACATGCTCTCCAGAGTCGAGTGCCACCTTTCCAACACCCCTTGACTCTCTGGGTGGTAGGCTGAAGAGACAACTGTACTGATACCGTGCTGCTGCATGGTCTGTTTGAAAAGGTTAGAAGTAAAGTTGGATCCTTGGTCTGACTGCAATTCCTGCGGGTACCCATACCTAGAACAGTACAATAGCAAGTTACGAACAACAATCTTAGCAGTACCATTTCTCATGGGGTATGCATCCGGATAATGAGTGGCAACATCCATAATGGTGAGGAGGTACTTGTTGCCTGCACTAGTAGGGGGTAGAGGGCCAACCATGTCGATTATAACCTTACTGAATGTTGGCCCGATAACAGGAATAGGGTGTAACGGAGCCTTTGGGAATACACTGGTTTGGTTTACCTACTGTCTGGCAGGTACTGCACATTGCCACCCATGACGCAACGTGTGCCTTCATCCCTGGCCACCAAAACAATTTCGCCAATGCTTCTACAGTCTTACGCACGCCCAAATGCCCTGCCATCATGTGCCAACCTCAGTAGGCTATCACGGCACACACTAGGCACTACCAACTGGTCAACCACTCTCGACCCACCCTCCCAACTCCGTCTGGGATCTAGAAAACGCCTGTACAAAATACTGCCCACTCGAAAGAAGTCCCCCGGCTTTGCATCCCCGTCCTCCTCCAGTTCGATTGCACCGTTACTGTACCTCTGAAGCTCAGGATCACCCAACTGCAGCCGACAGATATCCGAAAGAGCCAATTTATCGAGATGCTCCCGGAGCAACTTATGGCCTCCCCCGGTACTAGGCTGTTCGACCCTATCCTGCTTCTGCGAGTAACGGTGCTGTCTCGGAGTCTTAACACGTCCTTCCTCTTCAACAAGTATGACAGATTCTGGGGCCTCTCCGGACCTGAACATAGGTACTAATACTGAGTTGCCAAGGAGAGCCGCTGGTTCAAAACTCTCAAAACTTTTCCCAACTTTAGCCTTCTCCTTTCGACCGTTCCTCCGCTGGTCTAGAGACTGAGGAATAGGCTGTGACACTTTGGATGCACGAGAACGGGTGACAACACACGCCATCTGCTTTAGTTGACACCTCTCGACCAACTCCTGCCCCTCCCTACTCACGTCGGCCGCCCTCTCGGCAACGACTAAGGGTGGAACTTCAGAAGTAGGCACCGCAAAGTCATTGCCGAGAAGAAGGTCGACGCCCTCTACTGGCAGTTTCTCCACGATTCCGACATCCAACTCTCGTGTCACACCTTCTACCTCCAGCTCCACTCGGACCAACGGGTATGACCGTGTAGCATTGATACCCTGCACCACAACTACCCGTGCCGCGTTTATAGGTTTGCCTGTAACATTTTTCATCAATGTCTAGGAAGCACCCGTATCACGCAAAAATTCTACTCCATGCTTGCAACCAGCTCAACTCACGCAGCCGCGCCCTCTATGGTCACAAAAAGTATCGCGGACAGGTTTCGAGCCTTCCGGACACTCCTTCACTGGCTGTGCTCCAGCCTCTGACAATTTACCCCGGGCCAACGCAGACGACTTCAAAGACACCCCAATGTTGCAAGCCAAACACACAACTGCTGTAGGTGGCTTGCTAGGACAGGATCGTGCAAAATGTCCCTTTTTGTGACAATGAAAACACTCTAACTCCCCTTTGGGCTTCCCTTAAGGTGGGGAAGGGCCCGGACCCTTCTTAAATGGGACGGTATTAGGTTTATGGTCAGACTTAATATCATTGCTCTTGTTTTTATTGTTATATGGTGTATCACTGGCTCGGGGGGGTGGAATGTTGCGCCCCTTGTTACCTGCATCGTTCCGTTGTGCAGACCCGCACCCACGAATCAGCGACATATCAATAACATATCAAACTACAGCTATTCACACAACACAATACCAGACATTTGGAAGCATGGTATCATCATCACATTCCCCAAACCCAACAAAGACCCCATGCTACCCTCCTCGCACCGCCCCATCACACTCCTTTGCTCCCCCTCCAAAGTCATGGAACGCCTAGTATTACAACTAATTACACCCGACCTACCCCTAGCTCCAACACAACATGGCTTTAGACCACTGCACTCCACAAACACTCTTCTCACAGACCTTACACAAAGAGCTTTTGACGGCATCAACTCAGCTAGACCACCACACAGATCACTATTAGCCACACTCGACATTAGTAAAGCCTTCGATGCCATCCCCCGCCACAACCTAACAAACAAAATCTACAACACAAACATTACAAACACAAAAGGTGGCTGGCCAACTTCCTAGCAGGCAGATGTGCACACGTATCTTTTGCCGGTCAGTCATCTAAAATCAGAAACTTTCCAAATGGAGTCCCACAAGGATCCGTCCTATCGCCCGCACTCTTCAATCTGTACATGCACGATATAACTGCACCCAATATGCCCCAAATAAACTTAGCCTCCTATGCAGATGACATAACACTCACATGCACACACCATGACCCAAGAAGAGCAACAGATCTCCTTCAACCCTATCTCAACACACTACATGGCTGGTGCACTACAAACAGACTTATTCTAGCCCCAGCCAAATCCACCGCAACCCTGCTCACAAGCTGGACAGGAGAACACGAATACATCACTCAACTCACCATAAACAACACACCCCTAACACATACACACACACCCAAACTCCTAGGAGTAACATATGATACTCATATGACATTCAAACAGCACACCACAAACATTAAAAAGAAACTGACACCCAGACTTAACGCCCTCAGGTCACTTGCTCACACAAAATTTGGACACAACAAAGAAACTACCACCACAGTATATAAACAATACATAAGATCAGTGATGGAATACGCAAGCCCAGCCTGGGCTTCTAACCTAGCTGAAACACATCATAAGACCTTACAGACTATTCAAAACAAAGCCCTGAAGATCATTACAGGCTGCACAGCTACTGCACCCGCAGATCACCTACATCAAGAAACCAAATCCTCAAAGTCAAAGACCATCTGGACATGAGAGGCACTCAATTCCTGGCAGCAGCCTCCACGAACCAAGACCACCCACTAAACTACATGGTAACACACCCACAGACACCAAGAAATATCAAAACAACACCCAGCACACGGTATCACACACAATTATTGTCCTCTCTCCCTCCCTGCCCACCCCGAACCAACTTCCAGAAGCACATCCATACTCATATCTCTCGCCAATCCACTCACTCACAGACAACACGCAGCTGCATGCACGACCTCCCGAAATCCATCCTTCCGAATCCTCCCTCCCTCGCGAGGACAGAGTCCACCTGGCCAGGCTGAGATGCGGACACCATCCAGCTCTCCTGAGCTATCAGAAGAGACTGGATGACTCCGTTGTCGACGCCTGCCGGGATGTAACACAGCACCCCATACCATTAAACACATCATATAAGACTGCATTTCACACAACCACTTACGCCAACAACACAATCTACACTCAATGAGAGCTCTGTGGGAGAGCCCGATCGTGGCCATGGCCTTCCTCAGGGACTCGGGGCCGTTCGGCCAGGCAGCTTAGGGAACAACAACAACAACAACAACAACAACCCTGGCGATCCCTCTAAAGTTAAGCAAAGAGGCAGCAGTGTGTGACAAGGTACTAGGCTAATGCCCTCTTACCACACGATGCTGCACTCACAAAAGGCACAACCAAAAAGACAACCTAGGCTACCACAGAAACCGTCGAATTCGTGTAGGTATAAGCGAACCGTACACACATCGCTGACAACGACAACAGAAGCCTTATCCCAGTCTAGCATTAAATAACCAAGCAGAGCACTACTGATAATGAGGGAGACACACACAGTGTCATCAAACCTCCATAGACTAAGAACCCTTATAGCCTATTCTAATACATGGAAATAAATGTGAGAGCGACGCACATAATACGATGGGCCGATATGAAATTGTGTAAAGAACCCAAAGGGAGTGCTGTGAAGTTAAAAGATTAGAGGAACGAAAGAAGGAAGTTGAGTGAGAGAGACAGTATCAGAATGGTGGAGATATGGGGGACAGTTGTAAAAAGGATGTTACTCATGTGCGTTCCCTAGCCTGCTCTGAGGATGATATTTCCTCGGGACGCTCAGGATCCCACAAAGGCATGGTAGTCGGCCAATCACAAGCCGATACGTTACAAGGCAGCAGGTGTCACGTGACACAGCCAGCCACACCAGCCAATCAAGGGGCGTGGGAAAGACACGCGCGCTAGCCTCCAAGCGAGGGAGGCGAGACATGCATACGCACGCACACAGTACCACAACATTGCCTACACCGCTCTCTCTCCTTAACCCTTAAAAAGCGGCTCACCACATAAGTCGAGTTGAAAAAAACTGGCAAAAAACGGGTGAAAAAAGGGTGGAAATCGAGTGAAAATGGGTGGGATAGTAATGATCCATACGTCCGACATCTGTGGCCTCCAGGCCCACACTAACTCCAGTTCCCTCACCGCGCGTGAGGATGACAGTGTAACCAATAGTTCGCTAAAAGTGAGCAAGGTAGCAAAATCAGCTAAACTTCCATCTTCGAGGTAACACTGTCAGTGCTCCACCAGTGCTACGTAGCTGTATGTGGCGTCATTGTGTAGCGATTTCCACCTAGTTTTCGGCGCAATACAGTTCCTTTCATACTGATGGTTGATATAGCAGTCAGAACGGCCCAGAAAGGCCCAAAACGGCCACAGAGCACCCGCTAGAGGAGGGTTAACAATATACAATGAATGTTATATTCTATTAATGTTATAAAGCACTTCCCGTTGTCACAGACGAAAAGAAAGACCACCACTGGACTGTCTGTAACAACACGAGCACTATGAAAGAGAACAACATTCTCGGATAACTGTAGCCCATTTCATTGCCCTGGCGAGCGCTAGTGGCTAACGGGAGGCGATTCTGACCACGCTGGCAGGCGTCACAATATATATATATATATATATATATATATATATATATATATATATATATATATATATATTCAGATTCAGAAGTCATAGTGAAGCACTCATTGGAGAGAAATTGCTTATACATAAATTAAATCCAGAGATTAATATTTCAAATATTTCTTAATTATGTGTGTCTGTAGCTTAGTGATAATGTCATTTAGGGTTTATTGGAATGATTAGGTGTGATTTCGAAGCTTTTAGTCTAGACAGTTGCTGATTGATAACTATTTTCTAAATGTTTAGTATATTTCTAAATTTACTGATGTCACGTGTGTGTCACACACACACACACATATACTGTATATATATATATATATATATATATCCCATATGAACAATGCAGTTGTGCATGATAGCTGTAATATATGCATTTGTACATCAACATATTGGACATTTATTTTTCAATAGCAGAAAGGTGAGTGCTAACATAATTGTTAGAAAAAATTAAACATATTAGTCATATAGCATTATGATACTGCTTGGGACCTACACATCCTCCCGAAATGAGGATGACCAAGCGTTACTAAGATAATAAAGATCACCAGTTTGGTGGCCCTTAAACAACCATACTGGAGATCTGAAAGTAAATTGTGGGGAGACAAATGCTTAAGATATTTTGAATTAAGAAGAGATTCATATAAGTTAAAGATGCAAGAAATAAAATATATTGGACGATAGTTGGAGGGTTGAGAGCGATCACCCTTTTATGGAACTGATTAAATGAGAGCAAACTTCCAGCAAGAAGGGAAGACATTAGAGGAAATACAGAGACGGAAGAGTTTGCTTAGATGTCTACACAATATGTCTTTTTACTTCGAGTATCTTCCCGGATTGGACCTCAAGGTCTGTGGGATACTAACTTTTCCGTGTAATTCTCTGTAACTCGGTCTTTTCTGGAATTCCCGTATTATTGGCTATTTTTATTATAGATCTCTATAACAACACCTAAGATCCCCTTATGTAGGGTGTATTTATTTATTTATTTAATAATTTATATATAGTTATATTTATATTTAGAGGGCGGTGCTGGTTGGGGGGAGGGGCGTCGACTGACTGGGGACAGAGGTGCATGGGGGCGGTTCGTTCGTGGCCACCCCTTCGGGGATCATGGCGTCAGGCAAGATAGATAGATAGATAGATATTTAGTTTCCTCAATAGACCTCCATCAAACTTAAAAACAAAACAAAAACACCCTCTAGACCACCCTTCGAGGTGTATTTGTACATTTTTCGGTAGAAAAATGTCCTGCACAAAGTTTGGCCGATTCCTCTTAAAATTACTGGCTGCTATCGCTCGCCAGGAAAAAAGTGACATCTAAAGGCCTCGAAAGGTCCTAATAATGACAAAGAAATTGGGTGAAAAGTGTTAAAATTGCCAAACTAATGGAACATTCGTCTTAAAATCTCAAAACTAGTGGGGAGAAGGAACTCCATAAATAGCAACTACCACCCCCCTAACACTATGAATAACACACCGGCCGGCCACCATCGATGAACTATCTAGCCCTCACTTTTCTGTAATAATGTTTTGTTTTGTTATATTCCCACTGCACCCAGGCATTTCTGAAGAAAAAAAAACAAACAGCCAACATAGGGTGGCAACGATGGTCAAAACTTGTCTCTCTTTCTCGTCCTGTTTACTTTATATAATACTAAATTCCTGTTTCTTGTTGAGTCTTATTCATGTATCGTCTGAATGCATAGAGCGCTATTTACGTTATATCAACCCCTTTTGCCCCTTTCCCACTGGTGAGACAAGTCACGATTTTCGTCGCCGATGCCTTCGTTTTGTCAAATTCGCAAGAATACGTGCGACCTTCACGATTTCGACCGTTACAAACAGATGACAAATTATACTGGGCGAAGATATCGCCGATGTCGGCGACGCAATCGCCGACATCGGCGATATTATCGGGGAAGTGAGCAATGTTTCGCCGATGCACCTCTGCGAGGCATGTCACATTTTCAAAAATCTCTTGCGAGATCATGCGAGGATGAAAGAATACTCGCCGTATGTTCTGCGACGTCTTCGGCGATTCAAGCGATGGTTCGGCGTTTACTTCGGCGAGGTGATAAGAGTATTTTTTTAAGGCACAAATTCTTGCGATATCGTTGATCATCGGCATTGGCATCGCACATACGTCGGCGAGATCGGCGAGGTGTGCGCAGCTGAGGGAATGTAACGTGAATGTGCTAATTGCTGAGTCGAATTAGCATAACACACCAAACTAATGGGCCGAACGTCATAAAATATGAAAACTAATGGGGTTAACCATGAGGAAGAAAGGGGACCAGAAAAACGACCCATCTCCCCTTAATTCGGAGGTTGGCAATGCTTCGCCGGAGACATTTTTCTATTAAATAATGTACAAATTTAGCTTTCTCTCAAAACAAAAAATATATATGTTGGCTCGCTACCGCTCACCAGGAAAATATTGAAACCTGGATGGGGGTAAACGTCTTAAAACAGTAGGCTGAACGGGCCGAACGGATACAAGTCAAAGAGAGAGGGAGAGAAATAGAAAAAAAAAACCCAAAAAAACGAGGAGAGAGAGAAAGAGTAAACTAAAAAAAGCGAGGTGGGTCAATTGTTAAGCCGTAACTCAAACATTGAGCCCACCTGCTGTTTGTTGTTTTCTCTTCTCTCCCTCTCCTCGTTTTTTTTTTTTTTTCTATTTCTCTCCCTCTCTCTTTGCCTTGTATCCGTTCGGCCCCGTTCAGCCTACTGTTTTAAGACGTTTATCCCCATCCAGGTGTCGATTTCTTCCTGGCAAGCGATAGGGAGCCAGCATTGTATGGAGAAATCCGGCTTCGCCGGAGAAATTTTTCTATCGAAAAATGTAAAAATTTAGCTTACTCTCAAAACAAAAATATATATATACTGTATATGTTCGCTGAACATGATGGCGGTGTTTAGATTATTCTATCATCATTATTGGATTTTTAATAAATCTATAACGATAGTTTTTCGCTCTTATAGAATCCATTCCGCAGCAAAATATTAACTGTCTGTTTTCACCAATAATAACTGCTTATTATATTTTTTTGTTTTCATGAACGGCAAGAGGAAAGGATATTCTATAAGATTTCATCAACAACAACAACAAGAATAACAATATGTGGAATTTCACCGTAGGTGAAGGCATATCATCAGTCCCCCCGTATTTGCCCTAACTCTCAGTCGGTTTTCACCCATAATATTTGTTTTTTATATTGTTTTGTTTTCATGAACGGCAAGAGGAAAGGTTATTCTATAAGATTACATCAACAACAACAACAAAAACAACAATATGTGGAATGTCACCGTAGGTGAAGGCATATCATCAGTCCGCCCGTATTTGCCCTAACTCTCTAGTCGGTTTTCACCCATAATAATTTTGTTTTTTATATTGTTTTGTTTTCATGAACGGCAAGAGGAAAGGTTATTCTATAAGATTTCATCAACATCAACAACAAATATAACGATATGTGAAATTTCACTGTAGGTGAAAGATATCTCACTATAGGCCTAATAAAAATATTTTACCCACCTCTCCGAAGTTGCTTTTTGGCCTCGGCAGGTGTGTCTTGAGCATTCCACGACGTCGCAAGGCCCTTCGCATGCCTCGTGCGGAGCATACCCCTGGCGGGTATACTCTCGGCGAGTATTCGTGCACACGTCGACGACTAATCGACGAGGAAATCGCCGATGATCGTCGATCTTCTTGGAACATCCGAGAGCATCGGCGATCCGTCGTCGTCCGACGTTTTGGAACATTTCAACGATTTTCTTGGCGACAAACTCCGCGATGTCTCGCCGATGTCGCAAATGATCGCAGAAACCCTTCGGCGATGTGCAACGATGCTTGCGAGGGTAACCAATCATCGTGAGTCCTCGTCCAAAATTGTGAACTGTGCGAACATTATGCGACGACCCGCAGGGCCCTTGCGAGGCCTTGAGAGTCAAACGTTTTTTCAAGAGAGGTGTTGAGACATGTCACGAATGTGGCAATTTATTGGTTTCGGCGACGAAAATCGTGACTTGTCTCACCAGTGGGAAAGGGGCATTTTACACCAGTTACGTCATAATAATGTCATTCTAGCAACATTTAGACGATTTTGTGCAGTTGTGGTAGCAAATAAGGGTTAAATGAAATAGTTAAAAACCTGTTAATTGCTGGAGGCACTTTTGCAACTGAATATAATCGTCTAGTAGTAGCCATAATAAAGTTATAAAGACGTCACTGGTACAGAAGGGGTTAAGTATACCGGAGCAGGAAATGTTGCTCGAGTAGTACATTCTACTATAGATCACTGTGGAGGCAGGCTACTGTATCTCAACTAAAATCTAGGCTACAGAAGAATCTGAGTTATTTAGTGTTATAAATTAATATTTCTGAATTGTACCATCTATAGACGTATATGACCATGTCCAAAAATAATGATATTTAAATGTACTGGGATACTGTACAAAGGCTATCAATGTAGTAGTCATAATTACTCCATACATGATGTAAATGCCTCAGCAGGACGTTATGTATAATAAATACCGGTACAATTAACCCCTTCTGTACCGGCGACGTCGTTTTAACCCTTTCACGCTTTTATGACGCAGTGATTGCCAGATTAGTAATAAGAAATAGAGTTCTCTCACTCTTATAATTACCTCTCCAAAATTAGTTTTCTGCCCACAGCTAACTCAAAGACAACTTGTTACGCTGGCCAGCTTGCCAGAATGCGCTCGGGACTCGCTAGCGCTCGCCAGGGCAGTGATATGGGCTACAGTAATCGTAGAGCGATGTTCTTTCTTTCATAGAGTACATGTTGTCACAGATAGAACAATTGTGATCTTTATTCTTGTCTGTGACACTTAGAAGTATTTTATATCATAATTAGAATATAAGATGCATGGTGTGAAGTTAAGGAGAGAGAGAGCAGGGTAGGCAGCGTGGTGGTAGTATGTGCGTGTGTATGTACGTTTGCCTCCCGCGCTTGGTAGGAGTCTCCCACGCCCGTGATTGGCTGGCGGCCCTGTCGACGTCATAGATCGCTTGCTCTTCATGACGTAGTCGTCTGTGATTGGCGGCCGCGGTCCTGGGAAGGTGGTGCAGGCTCCTGTCCTTGTCTCCTGCAGAGCTAGGCTTGGTGTGCTAGGTCCTACATGTCCCTTGCAATTCTGTCCCCCATATAACCCTCTATGCTACTATCTCTCTCTCTCTGAACTTCTTCGGTTTCATACTTCTCTCTTTATTCAATTACTTATCCCTTCTGGTTCTGCATACGACTTCCATAGTCGGCCAGTCGTATTACCAGCACCAGCTCTCCATATATGTTTGCACTAGTTTTAGGGATTATTAGAGTCATAGTCAAATGGTACCATAGTGTTCGGGTGCTCCTAATTATTGAGCTGTTCTCTCTTATTATTTAATGCTAGACAGTGGAAGGTATCTTTGGTCGTTGTCTGAGTTATGTATGTGGCTAGTCAGTGCCTGTACAACATCGACGAAGCTAGCTAGCCTGTAACCCTTGTGCATATTTTCCTTTGCGAGTGTAGCAGTATACAAGTGAAGGGCTCTTGCCTAATCTCACCTGCATACTTGCTACCTCATTTTGTTGACCTTTGTGGAGCGCCAGGGTAAGACCAGATACTTGAGATCTGGACTTACCAAGAGAGCCTCCAAATCACTTAACGTAACATAAGGGAAATCTGTTCAAGGGGAGACAGTAGGCTACGAGCATGCTTGCGCTCTGCCTAGCTTCTTAGTACCTTTTTATACCACTGCTAGACTTTATTAGTGAGAAAGACATCATTGTGTTTGTTAACTTTAATTGGGTATGCTTTAGGAATTATTCACGCCTTATTTTAGCCGAGGTTGATGCATAGTGCACAATCCAGTTTGGCTGTTAAGTTGGCTAAGGAAGTACTGTTTTGAGTGGCGATTATTAGTGCTGTCACAGAGTTGTTGCACTCCCTTGTTATATATATATGTATCCTACTTATTGGTGTATTTAAGATACACGCTTTGGTGTCCTGCCCCTGCATTATTTCTGTTCTATATTAACGAGCATCTTAGAACATCAGACGTTTTCAGAAGATTCTTTATCTGATTGCTGTAGGACTAGACTTCCAGTGTTGTCATAGAGCATTGTAGAGTTTAGTGTTGAGTACAGACTCACACTAAAGTTAACGTAAGCATATACTCCTTTATTAAATCTGATCATAGTTTATTCAAGCATTTTTATTACTTAAGAGCATTTTATTAACGTAAAGTACTCCTGTTGTGAGTAGGCTTTGCCATCATCGGTAAGCCTTTGTAGAAGTGCACTAAAACCCAGTTAATCGATACCCCGTTATCCAGTAGATTAACTCTGGAGGGTTTTAAGTGTTTTGTTCACCGGCGTAATAGTTCGAGGGTTTGGAATTAGCGTACCGTTGTAGCAGATATAGCCTATCATCTAATCCAATATTGAGTGCCCTTATTTATTTCGTAGTGTCGGTCGTAACAAATGGCGACCTTAGACCAGAATATAGTGAACTGGATATTGCCTTTTTTTTTTTAGAAATCTTATTGCCATTTGGGGGTTGAATTTATTTCTCGCATTGTTGGCAGTAGACATTGTTTTGAGGATACATAGAACTTGTTGGAGTTATTGGTGACCTAGTATTGCACTCAAGAACATCTTCGAATATTTTTTGGTGAATAAAGCTACGCAAGAGTTTGGCTATTTTTTTGTCTGGACTTGAGAATTTTTTGTTGTTGACTCCATCATGCCACTGGATGGGTCTGAGCATAGTGAGGGCACAGTGCGAGAGGCAGGCGAGGAGGTGGAGAAGGTGGAGTTGTTAAGCGGCGCTCAGGTGGTGAACAGTGAGGAGGATGCTCGGATTTTTGGGGGGAAGCCTATGTCGGCGGACCGGGTGGCGGGGCTAGACCGGTACGGACTGCAGTGTGTGGCCACGGTCTTGGGGTTTTCCGGTACTAGCGGTATGTCGAGAAGTGAGCTGGCTGCCTGTGTGCTGGGGGGGGTGCATGGGGTTTCGGGTGGAGCGGGAGCTGGGGCACCTTCGGCCCAGCCCCCATTCCACTCGACTCCTATCATTGCGCCCCCTCGGGCTCCGGAGCCGGGTACGTTCCCGCAGGCTGATGCCTGCTGGCGGTTGGGTATGCCTCTAGGTGATTCACTGGGTGGGTCCCCGATAGTAGCACCCCCTCCTCAAGGGTTGTCTGCCGAGATGTTGTTTCAGCTCGAACTCGCCAAACTTAACCAGCAGGCTGAGCAACGGAAGTATGAGGCTGAGCTCGAGCAGCGGAAGCATGAGCCTGAGCTCGAGCAGTCGAAGCATGAGGCTGAGCTCAGGCAGCAGTCTGAGCTTGAGCAGCGGAAGCAGGAGCGAGAGTCTGAGCGCAAGTTTGAGTCTGAGAGGTATTGTGCCGATGTTGACCTAGAGAAAACTTGTGTAGAGGTGACGAGGAACCGGGTCGCCCAGGGGGGTCGAGCCCTTGACCAGTCTCTGTCGCATCTACTTAAGTTGGTTCCAGTGTTTGACGAGTTGGGAGTTACAGAATGTTTTCTCCGGTTCGAGAAAAAGTGCCAAGAGCACCAATGGCCCGAGGAGAAGTGGGCAGCACTCGTTTCTTCACGATTGATGGGGAAAGCACTCAAGGCGTACGATGCTTTGCCCCTAGATTCCTGTGTGAATTACGAGTTCTTGAAAGAGGCTGTCCTGAGGGCGTATGAGCTACAGCCAGAGACCTATAGGCTGAAGTTTAGGGAGGTTCCAAAAAGAAAGGAGAGTACTTTCCAGGAACACGCTAGAGAGCTGTCAGATGCATTAGAAAATTGGGTAAGGTCGGAGAAGGCAACTACTTTTGATTCAGTTAAACAACTAGTGTTGCTCGAACAATTTTTAAAATGTACTGGCAGTGACTTGACTCTTAACATTAAAGAAAAGCAACCGAAAACTCTACAAGAGGCGGCTAAGCTGGCTGACCTCAGGTTGTCATTGATTCGCGGGTGCGGGTCTGCACAGAGAGCTGAGGCAGGTAACAAGGGGCGTACCACTCCACCCCCCCGAATTAATGACACAACATATATTTATCCATGTAAGAGTACTGTTGCCAATTATGAACCCAAGTCGAAACCCTTCCCGTTTAAGAAAGGCCAGGGCCCTTCCTCGCCTCAGAGGAAGTCCAAGAGTGAGGTGGAATGTTTCAAGTGTCATGAGAAGGGGCATATTGCGCGCTCATGTCAGAGCACACCGCCTACAGCAGTGGTGTCACTAGTGAGCAACATCGGTGGGTCTTTGAGGTCTTCCACGTTCGCCCGGGGTAATACGTCGGTTGCGGAGTCACAGTCGGTGCAGAAGCAGCAGGAGGGCTCGTCACCCGTCCGTGATGCTTTTTGTGGTCATAGGGGGCACGGCACTGTGAGGTGGGCTGGTGCGAAGCATAGGCTTGAGTTATTGCGTGATACAGGCGCTTCCCAGAGACTTGTTAAGAATATCACTGGCAAGCCTGTTAACGTGGCTCGGGTTGTGGTGGTTCAAGGCATCAATGCTACGCGGTCTTACCTGCTGGTCAGAATGGAGCTTGAGGTGGACGGTGTGACACGGGAGTTGGATGTGGGTGTGGTGGAGAAGTTGCCAGTTGAGGGGGTCGACCTCCTTCTTGGTAATGACTTTGCGGTGCCCACTTCTGAGGTTCCACCCTTAGTCGTTGCCAAGAGGGCGGCCGACACGAGTAGGGAGGAGCAAGAGGGGCTTGAGAGATCTCAGTCCGTTCAGGTGTCACAGCCTAGTACCCAAGTTTATGACCAGTGGAGGAAGGGTCGGAAGGAGCAAGTCAAGGCTGGTGGTCAGGTTGAGAGTTTGGACCCAGCGACACTCCTTGGTGACTCGGTATTTGACTCAAAGGTGAGCTCCGGAGTGGCCCAAGAACCTGTCCCCCCTAGGGACATGGTTGGGCGTGATAGCACTCTGCGACAGAGTTGTTCCCAGGTGGAGGAGAGTTGTTTGAACGGGGCTACTGAACTCGAGGACGGGGAAGCATGTCAGGTGAACCTGTTAGAGGAGTTTGTGAGGCAACCACCTGAGCAGCCTACTGTCCCTGCGTTGGTCTTCAGCGGCCAAGCTGGAGAAGGAGAGGGGGCAGTGGGGCTCAGGTGGAGGAGAATTGGGATTGTCATGTCTCGGTGGAGCAGTGGGCGGGGATACGAGTCAGGTGGCTGTGGATGTGCTAGAGCACCTGCCTGAGCAGCAGTGTGCAGCGCTTCAGCACCTGATCGGTCCATACCCCACTGTTTGTGCCGAGCACCCAGGCCTCACAACTCATGCGGTGCACGAGGTTCCGGCGGCAGGTCACTTGAGTGTCAGTAAACCGTTGGCCTCGTTGTTTCAGTGGTTCAAGGTGGGCGACGAGGCTTTGGCATGGTTGCCAGGTCAGGGTCAACCCATGGCTGCCAAGTATGGTGGTCAGAAGGAGGAGATTGAGCAGATTGGCGAGGTTGGCTGTGGAGTGGATGCGCCCGGCCGTCGCATAGCCTCCCAATGCTGCTCTAGTGAAATGCAACAGCCCTACCATAGACCGACTGTATCTGGCCATGTTGCTGAAGGCGGTGATGCTGCGCAGGCAGATGTAGTTGCAAGGAATGTGGGGGTGCGCATGTACGGTATCGGCGGGGAAGCCTTAGCAATTATGAACTATGGGAGTGACTGCACAGGTGGTACTGATGGTCCCTCTCATGACCTGGCTGTTCTAGGGACGAAGGTGGAGAAGGAGGGAGACTACAGGTTAGAAGCTGCGGTCTCGGCTGGGTTGTGGGAGGGCACTAGGCATGTTGTTCGTGGAGACAGTGCAAGGCAGTTGTTTACTAGGCTATGGCAGTACTTTCGCATGTTTGTTCATTCTCCAGGCCTGATGTACGGGGTAGAATCCGACATGGAGGCTGGAGACAGTGCAAGGCTCAGTGTAATTCCCTACCGTATAAATCCTGCTCATCAGCCTGTGGTGCATGCAGAGCTGGATTACGTGTTGACGAAGGGTCTGAGGGATAAGGAATGTCGTGAGTGGTCGTTGCCTGTAACTTTGCAACCTGTGTTAAGTGGCAAGATCAGTGAGTGTGTTGATTGCGAGAGTGGGTGTGAATCATCCCTGACAGACGCCTATACCTTATCGAGAGTTGACAACACCATAGACCGCCTCGGGGCTGCATCGCCTATCACGAAGGTAGAACTAGTGAAAGGTTATTGGCAGGCCCCGTTGCCGGAAAGAGCGAAGAGAAGTGCCAGTCTTGCGATGAACTGGGCAGTTTATCAGTGTCAGGTGTTGTTGTGCTGCCGGAACACAAGTTGGATGTGTGGCATGCTAAGGGCACTGATAATGTTTTGGCTGATTGTTTGTCACGGGAGGGTTTGTTTGCAGGAGAACCCTCGCCGTTCAGTCAGTGTGTGTTGAGAGTGGAGAAAAACTAGGCTTGCCACTGTAGTGCAACGCCGCCAAAAAAACTATTAAAATATATAAAAACCTCACATAAAAAAAACTTTCTTTTTGATAGTATATAAGTGCAGTATATTACAGCAAGCATCTAAGACACTCTGAGTTGTTGTCTAGTAGGCTAGGCTTGGTGAAGCTTGCTCGTTGAGCGTGATATAATTATTATGATGCTATTATTTTGGGGAAGTGTTGTGCAGATTTTTGTTTTTATAATGCAGTGTTTTATGTTTGTGATAGTGCCTTGTTTTCACAACTTGCGAGAGTGGCTAAGTGATGCGGGGTTGATGGGCATTCTGTCTGGTCAGATGTGGGGTTCGCCGGTGGCTGAAACGTCCCACATCTTGGGCGGGGTCTCCCACGCCCGTGATTGGCTGGCGGCCATGTCGGCGTCATAGATCGCTTGCTCTTCATGACGTAGTCGTCTGTGATTGGCGGCCGCGGTCCTGGGACGGTGGTGCGGGCTCCTGTCCTTGTCTCCTGCAGAGCTAGGCTTGGTGTGCTAGGTCCTACATGTCCCTTGCAATTCTGTCCCCCATATAACCCTCTATACTACTATCTCTCTCTCTCTGAACTTCTTCGGTTTCATACTTCTCTCTTTATTCAATTACTTATCCCTTCTGGTTCTGCATACGACTTCCATAGTCGGCCAGTCGTATTACCAGCACCAGCTCTCCATATATGTTTGCACTAGAGGAACTAGTGTTTACTGAAAATTATGATGTGATTGGTATAACAGAATCTTGGCTCAATACAGTAGATAGAGACTTTTTAGCAGAGTATTCACTTCCCGGTTATGTAATGTTTGAGAAAAGCCGAATAAATAAAAATGGAGGTGGCGTTTTATTTTATATCAAAGAAAGTCTTAACCCGACCCTCTTGTCAAACCTCAAATTGTGAACGTCGACACATCTTTTGTGCTAATAAAGAATAATAAAGGTACAAAAATAATACTTGCATTAATATACAGACCTCCAGCTCAATCAGTGCAAACTGACCGAGAAATCTATGAACAAATTGCAGATGTAAGTAACTCACAAGATACCGTATTTTTTGGCGACTTTAATTTACCTGTGACCAAGTGGGGCGATACTCTTACTTCACACTCCGGACATGACTTGTATACGAACTTGCAAGAGAGTTCGCTTTATCAATTTGTTCGAACACCGACCCGTGGTAATAACGTTCTTGACATTGTACTTGCAACAAAAGAAGAATTAATAGAGAATTTGAATGTTGGTGATGAATTCAGTAACAGCGACCATCGTACGATAACTTTCACTTTAAACTTTACTAGTAACGAACCAAATAGTAGCATCGAAAAAGTCCCTAATTTCAAGAAAGCAAACTTTCATAAACTTAGAGCTATGTTTAAAGAAACTGACTGGAGCTTTTTAATTAACAATAACGACATAAATACATCTTGGAAGTTATTCGAAACCACTTACCTAAAAGCAGTGCAAGACTGCATACCATCGAAAATACGGCGTCCAGGCCATAATAATAAGCCAAATGGTGGAATAAAGATATTTCAAACTGCCTGCTTGCTAAAAAATTTGCTAATGATAGATTAAAATCCTCACAAAATGACGAAGAACGGGTGAAATTTGTAGAGCTACGACGCAAAGCCAAAAAGTTAATTAAGCAAAGTAAAAAGACCCTAGAGTTACATATTGCGAATCAAAGTAAAACAAACCCGAAAGAATTCTATAGTAATATCAGAAAGAAAAAAGTAGTTACTTCAACTGTTGGACCGTTAGTCGATGAAAATGGAGAATACACCAAAGACGAAGTACAAATGAGTAATGCCCTCAATACCTTCTTTGCATCAGTTTTTACAACAGAAGACCTCAGTGATATCCCTACACCATCGCCGATTCAGATTGATAATTCAGATGTTCTAAGCAATAGATAAACTCAAGGTAAATAAAATGCCTGGACCTGATACAATCTCGCCTAGAGTTCTAAAGGAAGCTAAGGATGAGCTCTCCAAACCACTGACATTACTATTCAATAAATCCTTGCAGTCTGGAACTATGCCTGATCAGTGGAAGATAGCCAGCGCAACACCGATATTCAAAAAAGGCAGCAAATCCCTACCCAGTAACTATCGTCCAATTAGTTTAACCTCAGTTGTATGTAAAATGCTAGAAACGGTCATAAGAGACAGACTCGTAAATCACTTAGAGGAAAATAACATACTTAAAGATACTCAACACGGCTTTCGTAAAAAACGTTCCTGTTTAACAAACCTCTTAGACTTCTTCCACAATATCCTCAACCTCTACGATGAGAGTAAAGCTGTAGATATTATATACCTTGATTTTCAAAAGGCCTTTGTGACGCTCCAGCATAGTAGCCACGTGCGGGCATGCGCGAGTGTCGGCTGCCCAGCCGTTTAGAAACCGGCTGGCGGCAGCCGGCTGACCGGCTTTTCCTTAATATATATCCTACGACAATGTAACTAATGTCTGGGATATTCTTATGTTGTTTCACAGCTTGAAGCTGCCCTTATTCTTAACCAACACATCTTAGTATATTTCATTCTCGATAGTTGATTGTTTCATTATTATATATAAGATGTAAGTCTAGTGAGAGTGGGAGGAGACGAGCGGGAGAGAGAGACCGGCTGGGGGACGTTGCTTCGCGCGGGCGCGAAGAGACTAGCTTGGGACGAGCCTGATTGTTGCCAATTAATCGCAACGTTAGGCTTAGTTTCGACTCACGCAAGGGGTAGACGATTTTGACCCGGCAACGGTGTTGAGTGTTGCCAAGCATGGGATGTATTTCGCATGTCTAGGGTGGGGTCCAGACAGATTCAAGACTCAGAGCTCACCTCACTGTCGTACCCTTCGGACCCCCTTGATATCTATCCCTCTCAACCCCACTTAGAAACTTTCTCTCTTCCTTTGTATACCTTCTTTCCACTACTTCACCAGTCTATTTAATTACCGCATCCCCTTGATAGACCTTATATCTATCATTGTATTAACGACGAGCTCTCAGATAACTAGATAGGATTTTGGGCCTTATGCAGAGATATAATTGTTAATGAGACCTAGGAAGCCTTTTTTGTTGTCTCATATTTGGTGGTTTCATGCTTGCTAGTGTGTTCTTATGGCAGGTGAGCAGGGGCTAGACCAGAGGGGAGGTTTTTTGCGATCCTTTAAGTGAAGTCTGCTGGTGCGAGTCCTGTGGACCTGCACGACTTTACTAGGATACCCGTGGGAGTCTGGGGGCATTTTCTTGTCTGTGTGCCTGTGTGTCTAGTGTTGTGTTGTGTGAGGGCCCTTGCCTAGTCCACTCAGCACTGCGCTAGCACGTCTTGCGTTTGTTTTAGGGTCGCCAGGAGAGAGACAGATACTTGGGATCTGAGTCTCTCAAGAGAGCACCCTTTCAATTAGTGTAATTTGGCGCACAGACTTGGGAACGTCCCTAGGCTAGAGCAGGTGGCTCAGCCCGGGTATCCGAAGTCTATATCCTTCCGGCTAGACCTCTGCCACCTGGCAGATTAACAGCTAGTGGTTTATTATATCTGTATGCTTGTTATTGTGCCACAGTTTACCGTCTTTGTGAGCATTGTGAGTCAGGGTGTGGCTTAGAGACTCTGTCCGAGCATGCTTGCCTGACTAAGAGTGAGAAGCACACCTGGATGTGGTTATGTTGCGAGTTGCTGCCTTTATTTAATTATACCTATGCCATTATACACTGTATGGCCTATCACTAGTATTTATTCCTGCTTATGAGATAAGAGTTCTCTGAATCCGTAACTTACTTTCTTTGCTAAGCATCAGATCCTACAGTAGCCGCATGCAGTTTAGAAACCTGCATCTTGCCTACCGGTACGATGTTTTGAGGACTGTTTGCTTTCACCTTCTTTCACGCAGGGGTGATTAGTTGTATTAATTAACGTAACGTTAAATGTTATTTCTTCTAGTTTGTTATTAAATTGTTTCTGAAATTTAATTCCGTTATCTATCTTTTCCTTGAAGCTTTAAGTCAACTTAATTGTGTGATCTTTTATATAGCCTGCTTGACTATCAGCAGTCTATAGTGCGTGCACCCTGTAACCGAGTCATAGGATACCTTGTTGTCCAGGCAGGACTCTTGACGGTTTAGGGTGGTTTGTTGCCTGGGTTTATAGATAAGGGTGGGATCTAGCGTTTTCCGTTGTTGCTTGTTGCCGCATACCTAGTCCAATAGAAAGAGCCCAGTGTTTATATATCCCAGGACGTAACAAATGGCGACCTTGCATAGGATTTACTGAACAGAGGAATATAGTGGTCATTTGTTTTGAGATTCCTTATGATTAAAGGAATACAGTGGACATAGAGTTTTTTTTTGGAGCAACCAATATAACACATTAAAGACTTTAAATAACATTAGTATATACATACTTGCATAGGAGATAAGGCACATTCTATAACCGTGATAATTACTGTAGTGCACAAACATGTCTAATACATCAGAACACAGTGATGGGTCAGGTCACGATACAGGCTCGGAGGGAGAAAGACCTGTGGAGTGGCTAGTCGATAGCGAGGAGGGTGCTAGAAGATTTTTAGAGGTGCCCCTTACCGCTGCCAGGGTGTTGAAGCTGAATAAGTATGGCTTAAAGTGTGTGGCAGGTCTTCAGGGTCACCAGGGTTTAAGTGGCATGAGGAAAGATCAGCTGAGGACTTTGATATTGGGTTTAGAAGGGAGAGACCTGGGTGGAGAGGCGACTGGGGGCCCCAGTCCCCAGCCCCCCCTCCACTCTACCCCCATATCAAACGTCAGGGTGCCTGAATTTAGTACATACCCCCAAGTTGATGGTCAATGGCAGCGTGGAATTCAATCACAGGGACCCTCTCCATTAAATGCACCTTCCCCTCCTCAAGGGTTGACTCCAGAGTTGTTGTTTCGGCTTGAGATGGCCAAGGTTGAGGCTGCCGAGAGACAGGCTAGTGTGCAGGCTGAGGTTGCTAGAGCTCAGGTTGAGGCTACCGAAAGACAGGCTAGTGTGCAGGCTGAGGCCGCAGAGAGAACAGCTATACGAGAGGCTGAACTGCAGGCAGAGTCTACTAGGTATCGGGCTGACAGGGAGCTGGAGAGATCTCGAGTGGAGGTAACAGGGCGAAATATTGGGGGAGGTAACAGATATCGGGACCAATCATTGTCGCACCTGCTTAAACTAGTTCCTGTATTCGATGAATCATGTGTAACTGAGTTATTATGCGATTTGAGAAGAAGTGTCAGGAACACCAGTGGCCTCAGGAAAAGTGGGCAGCATTAGTTTCATCAAGACTCCTAGGAAAGGGGCTAAAAGCGTATGATGCACTACCTTTAGAGTCCTGTGTAGTTTATGATGAGCTAAAGAAGGCTGTGCTACGGGCCTATGAGTTACAACCAGAAACTTACCGCTTGAAGTTTCGGGGTGTTACTAAGGGCAAGGATAGTACCTTCCTAGAACACGCCCGGGACTTGTCTGATGCACTACGACATTGGCTGCGTTCTGAGAGGGCAGCTACTTTTGAGGAGTTGAGGGAGTTGGTTCTCTTGGAGCAGTCCTTTAAGTGCACAGGCGGGGACTTAACATTAAATATAAAGGAAAAAAATCCTAGAACTCTCCAGGAGGCAGCAGAAATGGCTGACCTCCGACTGTCATTAATTCGAGGGTGCGAAGCAGCAGCTAGGAGTGAGTCGGGTGCAAAGGATCGTACCCCTCCCCCTCCCAAGAATTTTGATACACATAAATACACAAACCCAGGTAGCACTGACAATAAAACTGAACATAAACCAAATACCGTCCCGTATAAGAAGTCTAATGGTACCTCCCACTCCCAAGGGAATCCAAAGAGTAAAGAGTGTTTTGCATGTCACAAGGAGGGTCACTTTGCAAATGCTTGTCCGAACAAGCCACCAAACAAGGTTGTGTCATTGGCCCGCAGCATAGGGGTGTCGCCTATATCTTCTGAGTTTGCCAAGGGTAGTTCGTCAGAGGTTGGGACACAGCCTGTGTTCAAGAGTCCGGAAGGCTCGAACCCTGTCCGCGACGTCTTTGGGGGTCATAGAGGGCATGGTTTTGTGAGGTGGGCTGGCGAAAGGCGATGAGTTAAGCTATTGCGTGATACTGGGGCTTCTCAGACCTTGTTAAAGAACTTTACTGGTAGGCCGATTAACGCTGCTCGGGTGGTGGTAGTTCAGGGGATCAATGCTACGAAGTCCTACCCGCTGGTGCGGATGGAGCTGGAGGTGGGTGGTGTGGCGAAGGAGTTGGATGTCGGAATCGTAGACAACTTGCCTGTGTGGGGCGTCGACCTCCTCCTCGGCAACGACTTTGCGGTGCCTGCTTCTAAGGTTTCACCCTTGGTCGTTGCCGAGAAGGCGGCCGACGTTAGTAGGGAGGAACAGGAGTGGGTTGAGAAGTGTAGCGTACAAACCATGGCGTGTGTTGTGGCGCGTTCTCAGACATCCGGAGCCTTGCAGCCACCACCTCAGTCTATCAAACCGCGGAGGAAAGGTCACAAGAAAACGGGAAGTGTTGGTCAATTGGAGAGTTTTGAGCCGGCAGTGTTTCTTGGTGACTCATTATTGGCACCTATATTAGAGTCTGGAGAGGCCCCAGGACCTGTCACAGCTAGTGAGGAGATAGGGCAGGAAGGGACTCCGAGGCAGCAACGTTACACACAGAGAGAAAAAAGGGTTACTCAGTTTGATATTGGGGGAGGACTTGGGTTGCTTCGGAAGCATCTAGACAGGTTGGTTCCCTCAGATATTTGTAAACTGCAGTTGGAGGATCCGGAAGTTCAGAAGTGTGGTAATGGTGCTGTCGAGATCAAACACGAGGACGGGGAAACATGTCATGTGAACCTGTTGGAGGAGTTTGTGAGGCAACCACCTGAGCAGCCTACTGTCCCTGCGTTGGTCTGCCGCGGCCAAGGTGGAGAAGGAGAGGGGGGCAGTAGGGCACAGGTGGAGGAGAGTAGGGATTGTCATGTCTCGGCGGAGCAGTGGGCGGGGGACACGAGTCTGGTGGCTGTGGAAGCGCTAGAGCACCTGCCTGAGCAGCAGTGTGCAGCGCTCCAGCACCAGCTCGGTTCATACCCCACTGGTCGTGCCGAGCCCCTGAGTCTCTCAACTCGGGCGGTGCAAGATGTTCCGCGGGCAGGTCACGTGAATGTTGAAAGACCGTTAGCCTCGTGGTTTCGGTGGTTCAAGGTGGGTGACGAGGCTTTGGCATGGTTGCCAGGTCAGGGTCGACCCATGGCTGCCAAGGGTGGTGGTCAAAAGGAGGACATTGAGCAGGTTGGTGAGGTTGACTGTGGAGTGGCTGTGCCCGGTCGTCGCATAGCCTCCCAATGCTGCTCTAGTCTAATGCAACAGCCCGACCATAGACCGACTGTATCTGGCCATGTCGCTAAAAGCGGTGATGCTGCGCAGGCAGATGTCGTCACAAGGAATGCGGGGGTGCGCATGTACGGTATCGGCGGGGAAGCCTTAGCAATAATGAGCTATGGGAGTGACTGCACAGGTGGTACTGATTGTCCCTCTCATGACCTGGCTGTTCTAGGGACGAAGGTGGAGAAGGAGGGAGACTACAGGTTAGAAGCTGCGGTCTCGGCTGGGTTGTGGAAGGGCACTACGATTGTTATTCTGCGAGATAAGTTGCTTACTAGGCTGTGGCAGTGCATCCGCATGTTTGTTGCTTCTCCAGGCCTGATGTACGGGGTAGAATCCGACATGCAGGCTGGAGATAGTACAAGGCTCAGTTTAATTCCCTACCGTATAAATCCTGCTCGACAGCCTGTGGTGCAAGCAGAGCTGGATTACGTGTTGACGAAGGGTCTGAGGGATAAGGAATGTCGTGAGTGGTCGTTGCTTGTAACTTTGCAACCGGTGTTAAGTGGCAAGATCAGTGAGTGTGTTGATTGCGAGAGTGTGTGTGCATTATCCCTGACAGACGCCTATACCTTATCGAGAGTTGACGACACCATAGACCGCCTCGGGGCTGCATCGCCTATCACGAAGGTAGAACTAGTGAAAGGTTATTGGCAGGCCCCGTTGCCGGAAAGAGCGAAGAGAAATGCCAGTCTTGTGATGAACTGGGCAGTTTATCAGTGCCAGGTGTTGTTTTGCTGCCGGGACACAAGTTGGATGTGTGGCATGCTAAGGGCACTGATAATGTTTTGGCTGATTGGTTGTCACGGGAGGGTTTGTTTGCAAGAGAACCCTCACCGTTCAGTCAGTGAGGGTTGAGTGTGGAGGAAAATAGGCTGTCACTGTAGTTCAGCCGAAAAAATAAAAAATAAAAAAGCAAAAACCTTATAAAAACTCTTTATTTTTATAACGTGTAGAATTTTGTATAAGATGTTGTAGCAGTAGCAGTAGCAGTTGAATGTTTTCGCTTATTGTCGCTAAGTTAGTTGAACTTGCTCGGTGGAGTGCAACAGTCTTTATTTTTTTTTATATATAGTGCCTTGTGTCGCAACAGTGTGTGGTACTATGAGAAGCTTTCTGTTAGATATGAAGAACTTAGTCAAGTGTCTTATATCTTGGGGGAGGTGTGACGCTCCTGCATAGTAGCCACGTGCGGGCATGCGCGAGTGTCGGCTGCCCAGCCGTTTAGAAACCGGCTGGCGGCAGCCGGCTGGCCGGCTTTTCCTTAGTATATATCCTACGACAATGTAACTAATGTCTGGGATATTCTTATGTTGTTTCACAGCTTGAAGCTGCCCTTATTCTTAACCAACACATCTTAGTATATTTTATTCTCGATAGTTGATTGTTTCATTATTATATATAAGATGTAAGTCTAGTGAGAGTGGGAGGAGACGAGCGGGAGAGAGAGACCGGCTGGGGGACGTTGCTTCGCGCGGGCGCGGAGAGACTAGCTTGGGACGAGCCTGATTGTTGCCAATTAATCGCAACGTTAGGCTTAGTTTCAACTCACGCAAGGGGTAGACGATTTTGACCCGGCAACGGTGTTGAGTGTTGCCAAGCATGGGATGTATATCGCATGCCTAGGGTGGGGTCCAGACAGATTCAAGACTCAGAGCTCACCTCACTGTCGTACCCTTCGGACCCCCTTGATATCTATCCCTCTCAACCCCACTTAGAAACTTTCTCTCTTCCTTTGTATACCTTCTTTCCACTACTTCACCAGTCTATTTAATTATCCCATCCCCTTGATAGACCTTATATCTATCATTGTATTAACGACGAGCTCTCAGATAACTAGATAGGATTTTGGGCCTTATGCAGAGATATAATTGTTAATGAGACCTAGGAAGCCTTTTTTGTTGTCTCATATTTGGTGGTTTCATGCTTGCTAGTGTGTTCCTGTGGCAGGTGAGCAGGGGCTAGACCGGAGGGGAGGTTTTTTGCGATCCTTTAAGTGAAGTCTGCTGGTGCGAGTCCTGTGGACCTGCACGACTTTACTAGGATACCCGTGGGAGTCTGGGGGCATTTTCTTGTCTGTGTGCCTGTGTGTCAAGTGTTGTGTTGTGTGAGGGCCCTTGCCTAGTTCACTCAGCACTGCGCTAGCACATCTTTCGTTTGTTTTAGGGTCGCCAGGAGAGAGTCAGATACTTGGGATCTGAGTCTCTCAAGAGAGCACCCTTTCAATTAGTGTAATTTGGCGCACAGACTTGGGAACGTCCCTAGGCTAGAGCAGGTGGCTCAGCCCGGGTATCTGAAGCCTATATCCTTCCGGCTAGACCTCTGCCATCTGGCAGATTAACAGTTAGTGGTTTATTATATCTGTATGCTTGTTATTGTGCCACAGTTTACCGTCTTTGTGAGCATTGTGAGTCAGGGTGTGGCTTAGAGACTCTGTCCGAGCATGCTTGCCTGACTAAGAGTGAGAAGCACACCTGGATGTGGTTATGTTGCGAGTTGCTGCCTTTATTTAATTATACTTATGCCATTATACACTGTATGGCCTATCACTAGTATTTATTCCTGCTTATGAGATAAGAGTTCTCTAAATCCGTAACTTACTTTCTTTGCTAAGCATCAGATCCTACAGTAGCCGCATGCAGTTTAGAAACCTGCATCTTGCCTACCGGTACGATGTTTTGAGGACTGTTTGCTTTCACCTTCTTTCACGCAGGGGTGATTAGTTGTATTAATTAACGTAACATTAAATGTACTTTCTTCTAGTTTGTTATTAAATTGTTTCTGCAATTTAATTCCGTTATCTATCTTTTCCTTGAAGCTTTAAATCAACTTAATTGTGTGATCTTTTATATAGCCTGCTTGACTATCAGCAGTCTATAGTGCGTGCACCCTGTAACCGAGTCATAGGATACCTTGTTGTCCAGGCAGGACTCTTGACGGTTTAGGGTGGTTTGTTGCCTGGGTTTATAGATAAGGGTGGGATCTAGCGTTTTCCGTTGTTGCTTGTTGCCGCATACCTAGTCCAATAGAAAGAGCCCAGTGTTTATATATCCCAGGACGTAACACCTTTGACAAAGTTCCCCACAAAAGTTTACTGCTAAAACTAAAAGCGCATGGAATACAAGGCGGTGTGTTGAAATGGATAGAAAATTGGCTCAGCGACAGAAAGCAAAGAGTAGTCATAAACGGTAAGGCATCTAAATGGACCAATGTAAGTAGCGGGGTACCCCAGGGATCGGTACTAGGACCAATTCTCTTTCTAATTTACATCAACGACATAGATGAGGGTCTCACCTGTACAATCTCAAAATTTGCTGACGATACAAAAATTGCAAATAGCGTACTCTCAAAAGAACAAGTTGACGATATGCAACACAATCTAGATAAATTGTCACATTGGGCCCAAATTTGTCAAATGAGTTTCAATGCGGATAAATGTAAAGTACTACATATCGGATACCTAAATGAGAAAGCAAACTATTCGATGAATGGCACTCAGCTTAAGAATGTAAACCGAGAAACCGATCTGGGAGTAACAATATCGAGTAACCTAAAACCGAGTCAACAATGTTCAGAAGTTGTTAAGAAGGCAAACAAAATAATTGGCTTTATAGGCAGATCATTTGAGCATAAATCCAAAGACGTAATCCTAACCCTTTACAATTCCTTAGTCCGCCCTCTTCTGGAATAGTGCGTTCAATGCTGGTGCCCTTATTACCAAAAAGACATAAACAAGCTAGAACGAGTTCAACGTAGAGTTACCAAAATTATACCTAGCCTAAAGAACAAACCATACGAATAGCGTCTTAGAGAATTAAATCTATTTCCTTTAACCCAGCGCAGATTATGAGGTGACTTAATTCAAGTGTTCAAAATCATCAAAGGCATTGACATTATGAACTGTAGTAAGTACTTCACTATCGACCAATCTAATTACACGCGGGGAAACGGTTGCAAAATTATTGGTAAATCTTTTAACTCACACGAATCTAAGAATTTCTTCTTCAATCGAGTTGTCAACTTGTGGAATGGGCTTCCCCGAGACGTTATAGACTGCAGCACCGTTGATTCATTTAAATTCCGCCTAGACAAATATCTCGCATCAAACCCGCGACTGACTGCGTTTGTAAATGAATAACTTTATCCTCCCCTCAGTTACTAACCCATATGTCCCCTACTAACTTCCTAGTCCTGCCACGTTTGTGGCAGGGCAGTAGTTCCCTTTCCAATGTTCCCTTACCCACTCTAAACCACTGTTTGGACACTTGATCCTCAGTGTTTTGGAGGACAAGCAGCCTAGATGGGTCACTAGATATGTTGTTGCTTGATTTCCTTTGTACTCCTTTGTACTTTGTACTAGTTTTAGGGATTATTAGAGTCATAGTCAAATGGTACCATAGTGTTGTGGTACTCCTAATTATTGAGCTGTTCTCTCTTATTATTTAATGCTAGACAGTGGAAGGTATCTTTGGTCGTTGTCTGAGTTATGTATGTGGCAAGTCAGAGCCTGTACAACATCGACGAAGCTAGCTAGCCTGTAACCCTTGTGAATATTTTCCTTTGCGAGTGTAGCAGTATACAAGTGAAGGGCTCTTGCCTAATCTCACCTGCATACTTGCTACCTCATTTTGTTGACCTCCTCTGCCCCAATTGGAAATTAGTAGTTAGATCAGCAGATAAGTGTTCTATGGCTTCATTATGTTTGTTTTTGAGGGATTGCTGGCTGGGGCGTTCGGGAAAACTAATTGCGTATAGTGTATGGTAGCGTTGTCTGTGTATGAATGGATGGGACTGGAGGTACAGTTGAGAAGATCATTTATGAAAATTAGAAAGATAATGGGAGATAGGACAGAGCCCTGAGGAACACCGGAGTTGATAGGATGAGGAAGTAAGCGATGGCCGTCCACAACCGCAGCTATTGAACAGCCTGAAAGGAAATTAGAGATAAGGCACAGATGGAGGGATAGAAACCAAAGGAGGGTATTTTAGATATTAAAGATATGTGCCAGACTCTATCGAAGGCCTTCGATATGTCTAGTGCAATAGAAAAGGTCTCACCGAAGTTCCGAAAGGAGCATGACCAAGAGTTAGTAAGATACGAAAGAAGATCACCATTAGAGCGACCCTTAACACCCCAGCCGCGGGGCCCGACATATGTCAGGTGAGAGAACCATGGCCATACCTGCAGGGCCCGACATATGTCGGAAGGGATGTTGAGCACATTAACGGCTCTGAGAGAGAGTCCACGCATTGGGAGGACGATAGGCGGGCTCTGACCGCTCGGCATGGACCGAGTGAGGTGACTGAGCTCCCCACCAAAACATTCAACACCCCTGGCCTCGCGAGACATGGAAAAAACTCTGAAATTTACCGTATTTTAGGGTTTTTGCCCTCTTGTTGCGCAATTGTTGCAAGAGAACCCGTAGTCGTACAAGGATGATTCAGGTGTCATTGGAAAGCTCTATTATCGCCCTTTCACGGATACATACTTGTATTACGCTCTGGCTCTTTTTTTATGCATGAAAAAGAGCATGGAATGAAACTCGTTTAGGGTAAATATGCCCGCCAGGCAGGTAGTAGAAGTTACAAACATCCCCGTTTGACAGGGATTAAGGAAGCCATACTGTCGATCTGAGAGTAGATTATGAGAAGAGAAATGCCTAAGAAATTTGGAAGCAAGAATAGTTTCAAAAACTTTGGAGATACAAGAGATGAGAGCAATTGGACGATAGTTGGAGGGTTAAGAGCAGTCACCCTTTTTTGGGACAGGTTGAATGTGAGCAAACTTCCAGCAAGAAGGAAGGACGTTAGAGGAGAAGCAGAGATAAAAGAGTTTGCCTAGGCAGGGAGTCAGCACGGAAGCACGGTTTTTTAGTACAACAGGAGGAACACCGTCCGGACCGTAAACTTCTTAGAATTAAGTCCAGAGAGGGTACAAAGTACATCTTTAGAAGAGATTAGGATATTAGGCATTAGTAGGAGAGAGAGAGAGGTGGAGAGGGAGGAATAGCACCGGAATCATCCAAGGTGAAGTTTCTAGCAAAAGTTTAAGCGAAGAGTTCAGCTTTGTTAGAAGAATAAGTGATGGTTGTGCCAGCAGAGTTGAAAAGGGGAGGGAAAGACGAGGAAGAAAATTTGTTGGAGAGGTTTTGGGCTAGATGCCAAAAAGCTATGCTAGAGCTAGAGTTGGATAGTTTGGTGCATTTATTATTGATGACAGAGTGCTTGGCAAGTCGAAGAACAGATTTGGCTTGATTCCGGGCAGAAACATAGGAAGAATGAGATTCTTGAGTTTTAAGGTGACGGTTCCGTTTGAATGCTTCTTCCTTGTTGCGGACAGCAGTAGAACAAGCGTGAGTAAACCAAGATTTGTTTGCATTAGAAAGAAAATGGAATGAATCTTACATGCCCGAGAGGATTACCTCGGTAATGCTTTCATCACTCTCCAAGGGAAATCAAAGAAGTACTGCAGAAGAGCCTCCCAGTCGGCAGCGCCAAAGTGCCACAAGCGCCGCCGGTTGGGAGGATCAAGTGGCGGTATCGAAGAGGTAGGACAGGTGACAGAAATTAGTTTATGGTCGGAGGAGCCCAAAGTAGAGAAAAGATTTATAGTATAAACAGAAGGGTTAGAGGTTAGAAACAAGTCAAGAATGTTGGGCCGATCTCCGAAGCGATTCTGGATACGGGTGGGTTGCTGGACTAAATTCTCTAGGTTGCTTAGGATAGACAAGATGAAGGCTTGTTCACCAGGTTGGTCAGTGGATACAGAGGAGAGCCATTGCCAGTGGTGAACTTTGAAATCTCCTAAGATGGATATTTCTGCGAAAGGAGAGATGGATAGAATATGTTCCACTTTAGAAGTTAGATAGTCGAAGAATTTTGGATAGTCAGTAGAATTATGGGAGAGATAACCAGCGCAGAAATATTTAGTTTGAGAGAGACAAGAAAGCTTTAGCCAGAGAGTTGAGAATTCAGAAGAATCTAAGTTGGGAACACGAGAGATAGGAAAATTGTTGCGTACATAGACGCAACATCCACCTTTGGCTCGAAATTGAAGATAGAGATAGTAGGATAATACAGAGAAGGATTTGCTGTCAGTAGTTCCAGACAACTGTGTCTAGGTGAGAAAGAGAAGATTAGGGTTGGCAGAGGAGAGGTGGTGTTCCACAGAGTGGAAGTTAGAGGAGATGCCATGAATGTTGCAGAAGTTAATAGTAAGAGTAGAAGACAGTGGTTCAGAGCATTTTGTGGAGTCATTGTAAGGGGATAGTCGGATGGGGGCATTTCTGGTCCCCCCCTGGGGACTTCGAGGCTGGTCGTAATGTTGTCATCATTATTTGGTAGATATAGTGAGGAATGTAAGGTGTTTGTAGTATAATGTGTTAATAGTATGAGAAGGTGTTTTGAAGGGCAGGCTGGGGTTGCCCTCATTGTAGATGAGGCACAGAAAACATCAGCTAGGGAGGCAAGGTACAAAGGAGTACAAAGGAAATCAAGCAACAACATATCTAGTGACCCTTCTAGGCTGTTTGTCCTCCAAAACACTGAGGATCAAGTGTCCAAACAGTGGTTTAGAGTGGGTAAGGGAACATTGGAAAGGGAACTACTGCCCTGGAACTAATGTCCGTGGCAGGATTAGGAAGTTAGTAGGGGACAGATGGGTAAGTAACTGAGGGGGGATAAAATAAAGTTATTCATTTACAATCGCAGTCAGTCACGGGTTTGATGCGAGATATTTGTATAGGTGCAGTTTAAATTAATCAACGGTGCTGCAGTCTATAACGTCTCGGGGAAACCCATTCCACAAGTTGACAAACTCGATTGAAGAAGAAATTCTTAAATTTGTGTGCGTTAAAAGATTTACCAATAATTTTGCAACCGTTTCCCCGCGTGTAATTAGATTGGTCGATAGTGAAGTTCTTACTACAGTTCATGTTGTCGATGCCTTTGATGATTTTGAACACTTGAATTAAGTCACCTCTTAATCTGCGCTAGGTTAAGGGAAATAAATTTAATTCTCTAAGACACTCTTCGTATGGTTTGTTCTTTAGGCTAGGTATCATTTTGGTAACTCTACGTTGAACTCGTTCTAGCTTGTTTATATCTTTTTGGTAATAAGGGCACCAGGATTGAACGCAGTATTCCAGAAGAGGGTGGACTAAGGAATTGTAAAGGGTTAGGATAACTTCTTTGGATTTATGCTCAAATGATCTGCCTATAAAGCCAATTATTTTGTTTGCCTTCTAAACAACTTCTGAACATTGTTGACTCGGTTTTAGGTTACTCGATATTGTTACTCCCAGATTGGTTTCTCTGTTTACATTCTAAAGCTGAGTGCCATTCATCGAATAGTTTGCTTTCCCATTTAGGTATCAGATATGTAGTACTTTACATTTATCCGCATTGAAACTCATTTGCCAAATTTGGGCCCAACATGACAATTTATCTAGATTGTGTTGCATATCGTCAACTTGTTCTTTTGAGAGTACGCTATTTGCAATTTTTGTATCGTCAGCAAATTTCGAGATTGTACAGGTGAGACCCTCATCTATACCGTTGATGTAAATTAGAAAGAGAATTGGTCCTAATACCGATCCCTGGGGTACCCCGCTACTTACATTGGTCCATTTAGATGCCTTACCGTTTATGACTACTCTTTGCTTTCTGTCGCTGAGCCAATTTTCTATCCATTTCAACACACCGTCTTGTATTCCATGCGCTTTTAGTTTTAGCAGTAAACGTTTGTGGGGAACTTTGTCAAAGGCCTTTTGAAAATGAAGGTATATAATATCTACAGCTTTACTCTCATCGTAGAGGTTGAGGATATCATGGAAGAAGGTGGTGAAACAGGAGTTCCAGTTTTTCTTATCAACCACCTAGCACTCCCCGGGAGTACTGCCCTGTTCGGCTGGTGCCAACAGTCTCCTAACAATTCTGGAGGTGGGATTCCCGGTCCAAATATCCAAGAGCTGACTGCGCCACAAAGTGACAGGTGGTGGGGTCGCCACATCCCTACGCCTATATGGTTACACTTCATCCTATTTTCTGGTACGGCTTTTTAGCCAGAGGGAGCGGAGGGCGGGGAGAGAGCCTTCTACTTTGCTGTTCTATTTTTCTACTATAAACTTAAGGCCGGACCACCTAGTAGGGACCACAAGGTCTGTGTGGTCTAAATTTCTGACTAACTCTCTCTCTCTCCCCACCCCCCCCACCCCCTGGCTTCATTAATCACCTTGACGTACCTGCCTTCAAGCCTTCCAAACTCTCGTAGCCAAAGTCTGAAATATGTGGCGCTCTCACGGCCTCTATGTGGGAGGAAGCGGACCACCCCTACAGTCATTTCGTTATTGGGTTTATGGTTTAACCCTTTCAGTCCGGGGTAAGTGCTTAGTTTTAGTTGTATTCTAGCTATCCTTGGACGATTTTATTCTGTTTAGGAAGGATTAATTATAGCTAACAAATTAATAGAGATATAATACACCTCTGATTAATAGATGTTCTTCCTAAGCTGCATAAGATCATCAAATAATTGCTAGAATATATAGAATAAGACGTCCCCCGCACTGAGATAGTTAATTAGACTAATTTGTAAAATGTGTTGTGTGTATATAAATAATAATTAATTATCTCATTTACAACTGTTTTGTTTATTCTGTAAATTAGTACCATTGTGCTTTATCAACTCTGTGAAGCAGAGTGGTATCTCGCACACAAACTGCCTAGGCAAACTCTTTTCGGCTCTGTCAATCCTCCAACGTCTTTCCTTCATGCTGGAAGTTTGCTCCTTTTCAACCTGTCCCAAAGAAAGGTGATCGCTCTCAATCCTCCAACTATCGTCCAATTGCTCGTATTTCTAGCATCTCTAAAGTTTTTGAAACTATTCTTAATTTCAAAATTTCTTAAGGATTTATCTTCCCATAATCTACTTTCATATTGTCCGTACTGTTTCCTTAAGGGCCGCTCTACTGGTGATCTTCTTGCTTATCTTACTAACTTTTGGTCATCCTCCTTTCAGGACTTCGGTAAAGACTTTTTCTAGTGCTCTAGACAAATCGAAAGCCTTCAATAGAGTTTGGCTCAAGTCTTTAATTTTTTCAAACTACCCTCCTTTGGTTTCTATACCTCTATCTGTGCCTTTGTCTTTAATTTCCTTTCAGACCGCTCCATAGCTGCAGTTGTGGACGACCTTCGTTCACTTCCTCAACCTATCAACTCCGGTGTTCCTCAGGGTTCTGTCCTGTCTCCAATTATTTTTCTAACAGTTATCAATTATCTCCTCAACTGTACGTCTAGTCCTATCTACTCATATGCTGATGACTCTACCTTACACTATTCAACTAGTTTGTCACATCAATCCAGCATGCAAGCACTCCTAACCAAATTGTCGAAGCCAAAGATCTTCTGATATTTCAATTATTTCTGATTGGGGCAGAGAAAATCATGTTACTTTCAATGCCTCTAAGACCCACTTTCTCCCTTTATCTCTCCATTACATTCTTCCACAAGACTATCAACTCTTCTTCAACATCACACAACTCAACCCTTCATCTTCTCTCAACATTCTTGGTGTATCCTTTTCATCCGACCTTTCTTGGAAAGATCATATTACCACTCTTGCTAAAACAGCTTCCCAAAAGTTAGGTGTGCTCTACCGTCTCTGTGGGTTCTACACCCCCGCACAGCTTCTTGCTCTGTATCTGGGCACAGCGCGCCCCTGTATTGAGTATTGTTCGCATGTTTGGGGAGGCTCGACCCATACCGCACTCCTCGAACGAGTAGAATCAAAAGCATTTCGCCTCATCAACTCGCCTCCTCTTACTAGTTCCCTACAATTTCTTTCTACACTCCGTAATTTTGAATCTCTTTCACTCTTCCATCGCTATTACAACAACCAGTGTTCTTCAGAGCTCCCTCAGTGTATACCCCCTCCCTTGCGGCGAGTGCGAGGCACCCACTTTTCAACACACCCCCACTCCTATTCTGTCCAGCTTTCCAACCCAAGAATTGGCAAATTTTCAACTCAACAAGCGAACTCTGGAACTCTCTCCCTCAATCAACTTTTCCTTCATCCTATGATTTAGATTGCTTTAAACTTCGTACGTTCAGGTATTTTGACTCCAACATCCCTTGAATTTGGCTGTCACTCTTTTAACTTTGGGATAGACACTCGCTACAGGCAACCTGCCTGTTGTCTCTTCCATAGAAGAAAAAAATACATAGGCCTATATATATATATATATATATATACATATATATATATATATATATATATACATATATATGTACATATATATATATATATACAGTATTACCTACTAATTCACCACTGCTACAGTGTAAGCTACTACATATTTCTACATAAGTAGTAATTTTACTTAAGTATTTATTTGTCCATTAAGTACCGGCCATACACAAAGTGCTCCTAATCGGACTTATCCCCTGTAAGAGGGACAACCCATGCCAGTTTACTTAAGGACTTACAGGATTGACCACTCAATTTAGGGTACGTCCGACTCCGAGGCCCTTTATGTATTTTTTTAGCACTATTTTTCTCCTTTCAACTAACCTGTTTCACCCTAAGGTGGCAGTACAGATTTGTATAAGGTTTACTCCCCTAAACAGGTTGACGACCAAGGCTAACGAGTCCCATCCACCCTGATTTTTTAAGGTTATCTCCCCTAGATGGGTTGCCGACCAAGGCTAATGAGTCCCATCCACCCAGTAAAAAATTAAACATATATTCAAATAATAAACACATTATTTCATTACACACTGATTTTTGCTGTCAATCCCTTCAGCACGTTGGCGAAATTTTCATTATGTTTTGGTTAATATTAGGCGATTTTATTTAGCTTTTAATCTACCTTTATGACTCAGAGGGGCAAATACGACCTCAATAAACCTCAAAAAACGTCACCGGTACAGAGGAGGCTAACACTGACCTATTTGAAGTTTGCCCTACTCTATCATCCCATACCTCCCATCGCTAACATTCCCTCCCTCCCTCCATCCCTCCTCTTACTGAACCCTCCCACCAACTACCAATATGCTCTTGTTTACACACTGACCTATTCAAATGTATGCCCTCCTCTCTCATCCCATACCTCCCATCACCAACACTCCCTCCCTCCCTCCCTCCTCTTACTGAACCCTCCCACCAACTACCAATATGCTCTTGTTTACACACTGACCTATTCAAATGTATGCCCTCCTCTCTCATCCCATACCTCCCATCACCAACACTCCCTCCCTCCCTCCCTCCTCTTACTGAACCCTCCCACCAAATACCAATATGCTCTTGTTTACACACTGACCTATTCAAATATATGCCCTCCTCTCTCATCCCATACCACCCATCACCAACACTCCCGCCCTCCCTCCCTCCTCTTACTGAACCCTCCCACCAAATACCAATATGCTCTTGTTTACACACTGACCTATTCAAATGTATGCCCTCCTCTCTCATCCCATACCTCCCATCACCAACACTCCCTCCCTCCCTCCTTCCTCTTACTGAACCCTCCCACCAACTACCAATATGCTCTTGTTTACACACTGACCTATTCAAATGTATGCCCTCCTCTCTCAACCCATACCTCCCATCACCCACATTCCCTCCCTCCCTCCCTCCTCTTACTGAACTCTCTCACCAACAACCAATATGCTCTTGTTTACACATTTTACTCGGCCCAAACATTGGATGGAGTCCGAACAAAATCCGTTTACGTTGTGTTCTACTGACCCCTTTTAATATTGTGTCTTGTTTCGTGTCCTCGTTTTCATGGTTTAGTTGTACAATGTTTGTTTTCATGTTTATGCCATTTTCAGTATTACCTTCATGTAGCGCTTGTATATTGTTTAACCCCTTCAGTAATATGACGCCCTTTTACCTTTTATTCTGCCTAAAATTAAACGTTTTATGCAAATAAAGAAGGATTTATGTTATTCTGAGAGTTTATCGAGGTCATATTTGCCCCTCTGAGTTATAAAGGTAGATTAAAAGCTAAAGAAAATCTCCTAATGTTAACCAAAATATAATGAACATTTCGCCATCGTGCTGAAGGGGTTGACAGCAAAAATCAGTTTGTAATGAAATGCTGTGTTTATTATTTCAATATATGTTTATTTATTTGGTTTTCTTGACATATGTAAAGTCCCTGTGACAAGGGTAGGTCAAAAAAGGGAGTGCGTGGCTGGCGGTAAAGTCTACATCTGCATCATGTATTGAGGCTCCCAAAAGTATTATATTGTGCATGAATACAGAATAAAGAGGAATAGGAACAACAAGTAAAACAGTTGTCCTTAGGTGGTTATTCGTCTTTAAGTATAGTGAGAAGTAGCATTCATATGTTTCTGTGTATAAAGGAGACAAAAAGCAGGCTGCCTGTAACAAGTGTCTCCCCCAAAGCCAAAAGATTGACAGAGAGCCAAATTCAAATGAGAGTGGAGTCAAAATGCCTGGACATTCTAATTTTAAAGCAGTCTAAGTCATAGAATGAAGGCAAGATTGATTGAGGTAGAGAGTTCCAGAGTTCACTAGTTGAATAGAAGAAAGACTGTGGATGGCACATTTCACTTGATTTATTAATTATTGACTTGAATTAGTTGACAATGACTACATAAATACTGGTACGCGTTTTTTTAAAGTCGATCTGACCTCAATCATTATAATGTCTTCTGGAAGTATATTCCAATTTCCAAGGGTTTATAACGTGGTTGAAAACATGTTTTAAAGCAGGTGTGGATGCAATTGTTTCCCAGTGATTTTGAAATAAGTTTACTTTGTGTAACTGAACTGGTCATATTTAAAATGTGTACAGTGGTGAACATGGAAAATGTTACAAGAGTTTGATCATCGAATCTCAACATTTTGCAGCATCTGGCCAAAAATAAGACATTGTAGTGTCTCATTTGTGTTTTATACAGATTTGCAAATGGGTACTGTACATCGGTATTTATGCTTTTATATGTACTAGTATTTAGATTACCATGGGCATTTGCAAATTGATATTCTTTAACTTAATATTGTCCTATTTTGTACTTTGCCATGCTAAGCAAACTCAACCATAAGATACTCACCATATGTCAAGTTTGTTTTTATTGTTTGTATAATTCATATTATTATATTGCATTTAAATGCATGTTGATCAACACGCCACATTCAAAAGATAATCTTACATTTACTTGTGGTCTTTCTTTAATCGGTATTCATTTCTTGTATTAGTGTCGCTTTAATCTGAAATGTTTTTTGTTGTGTGAAGAATGAATACGAGGCTGTATGATGCTACTTCTAGAAGCTCTACTCAATGATTGTACCGCAGCACTGCAAAATGTCATGTTAAACTAACCGTTTAAATAAAAAAGTACCAAGTTCTTAAGTTTACTACATTTTATGTAGGGTGTAAATCTCCCGTCTTGTTATATGCAGGTTAAAATTAGAAATTGATATATGTTGCTTGGCAATATTTGGCCATTATCTTGCATTGATGATGTATTAAATTAATGTGTATATACTTTATGTAGTTGAGAAAACCGGTGGTTTTCTTTCAGAAAAAACATTTTCTAGTGATTCACAAAATATCTACTAATTTTGAACATTTCGTTAAAGAAAAGCATACATTTTGTAAACTCAACGGTAATTCAGAGCAGTGTCATTTCCATGGGGACATCTTAGCAACTATATTTCCTGCCGACCTTAGGATCAGGTATATAGGCCTAGTAGTATGAACTGTACGTGTCTAGTCTGCGTATATACAGTATGTAACTAAATGTCTCTCTCTCTTTCTCTCACACACACACACCACGCAAACGATATTTTCTGCCTCACGCACGCACTAACATAAATTACTTTCATTAGACATAAGTTTTGTTCGCCGCCATAGTAGCCTTTTGATACACACTCCGAACCACACCACATTATATCCTACATCATCACACATAGGCTTTACTAACACAAATAATGCATACAAATACCAAATGACAAATAATAGTTTGTGTAATCCGGCGGGAAAACTACATGTAAGTATTTCACTAAATCTATTCACCCAGAAACATTTAATCGTAGAACAAAATATTTCATTCGCAGTGGTTTCCTCACGCAAACATTATTGATTTTAATCTACTTCTATTCACAATTACTGACTATTATTCTGGTTATTATTTATATTATTATTATGATTATTATAATTATTATTATTATTAGGGGTTCGAGCCCTGCGGGGTACCCCTATTGTAATCATTAAATCTTCTTATTCTTCCAAATTATTTTTCCACGCTGGTTTATACGCAATAACTCCAGAACCGCTTTTTGGATCGGGACCAAACTTTCACACAAGGTGCGTTTTTGTATTGGGCAGGTTTTGATATGTTAAACATCCAAAATGACGGCCAAACAGGTCCGTGGCAGCCGTTTTCCCGAACAATTTAAAACTTAAATACCGTCTCTCCCACTTGAAGAAAATTATTGGGCTTTGGTAAATGGACTCCACTACTAATACTCCGCAAATGTTATGGAAAAGGTTTTGCTTTTTCATGTGGGGTTTTTTCCGGCAATCTTGAAAAAACATTGAATTCCACTTAAAATTCCATATCTTTAAAACTACACCGATGATCAAAGCCATTTTTGCGTAGTTGGGTGAGGCTCGCAATTCCGAACGTTTTGATACCAAAAGAATATAAATGGGTGTAATAGTTTGGCTGCAGCATTGAAAACTGTATATTCTTAAATGACTTTAAAACCGTATTCGGTACCCACACAACGTTTTCAGTCTTCAGTCAATAGGCTTCCACGCAACCCCTAGTTTTGCTTAATAACATATCGATTAATCATTCAGATCCATAATTTTGTTTTAATTTAACTCTTTCAAAATAGTTCGAGTCCCTACGAATTCCACCAATTATTAAGCCAACCTACCTATACATACCTACCCTACCAAATAATAATGATAATTCAAATTTATTTTTGGTGAATAGCAGATTATTGGCTAAGGTTTTTAACAATTCCTCCCTTTGCCAAATGCTTAGTAGGGCAGACCGCATCATATACACCGAAAAATAAAATCATATGGCAATAAGCGAAAATTACATTATCAAATAGCTCGTCTATATGGCAACACTCTGTAGAAGTTTCATAATTGTACGTAAATATTTAACATGTAAAATGGCTACACAAATACGGGGCATTTAATTTTGTAGATGAGCTAGAACAATAAAACACCCATCAAAATGTAGGTATTAGTAAGTCCTTCCAGTTGGTATGCAAACTATTCACATTCGCCTATTATTAGGGTCAGAAGAGATGATTAAGTTTTCACAAAGGTCACCACCATCACGTGCTTTGACGCGCGTTTTCTCGGAACTAACTTTTTCGTCTTTAAATTGCTATAACTCCCTTATTAATTTGTATAACTTGTTTCCAAAGGTGTCATTTTTAGGGGTACTTTACACAGTCAGGAATGCGAGCTAGAATTTATACTAGGAGTAGCTAAAAATTCGGATTCCTGGGCCTATTCGCGGTGAAAATCGATGACTCCTAGTGACTCTAGCGATATCCTCGTGATTCCTGTTGACTCCAAACCAGTCCCGGCCGATTGGCCCTGTCCGACAAAATGTTCACCGTGTTTAAGGTTCTCGCCGTGAATCGGACCATTCCCAGTGATTCCCAGTGATTCCCCAGTGACTCCCAGTGAGTCCTGGTGATTCTGGTGAGAACTGAAACTGAAATCGAAACCTGTCCTTGAATCAGATACGAATCACCGAGAATCACCAGGACTCACTGGGAGTCACTGGGGATCACTGGGAATCAACTGGGAGTCACTGGGAATGGTCCGATTCGTGGCGAGAACTTTAAACATGGTGAACATTTTGTCGGACAGGGCCAATCGCCCGCGAGTGGTTTGGAGTCACTGGGATTCTAACAGGAATCACTAGGATATCGCTAGAGTCACTAGGAGTCATTAATTTTTAACTGCGAATAGGCCCAGGAATCCAAATTTTCAGCTACTCCTAGTGATTCTAGCTCGCATTCCTGACTGTGTGAAGTACTCTTTCATAAATATATTATTCATATAAACCTGTAATACTTCTCACGTGAAAGTATAATATACAGTACAGTGTACGGGTAGTTAACTTTTCTTGGTCAAATATTATAAATAGGTCTAGTATTAACCCCTTCAGACTCATATGATGCAGAGGTTGCCAAATTAGCAATAAGAAATAGAGTTCTCTCACTCTTATAATTACCTCTCCAAAATTAGTTTTCTGCCCACAGCTAACTCAAAGACAACTGCAGAGGTTGAAGTAACTAAACTAAAGGTTTGTAAATACCTCTGATAGTAACAAAGGCTTTAAAGTATCCCTAATCGGCTCAAAATCGCGTTATATGTCGGAGAGGGTTAACCTGTGTAAGTACAATTCCCCACAAAACATTGTATTCACCCAGTGATTGTGTGTAGAGAAGGAAATTACGGTAGTTGAGGTAATTAAATAATGTGAACAATGTATGGTCAATGTTACAATACCCTACTTGTAGTCAACAAGTTCTGCAACTCCCCTTACCTAACATAACGAGAGTGGTGGATACGTGTTTGTATGTGTTGTGAAATGGCGAGTTCGCTTGGTGGTGGAGAGTGGAGTTTGGATTACTACTTCGAGGGGCGTTGTAGTCGCCGGGGTTAACTTTGAGCCGGCGTAATCATGGCTTGGTTGTTTAGGGGCCATTGTAGTCGCCGGTTAAAAATCTAGAAGTTCTGCAACTCCCCTGACCTAACTTAAGCAAACTAACACAACCTATAAGTGTTACCTATTTTAGGTAATAGTATGAAATAATACAGAACTCGGTAACGAATGAAAAGAAGAAGGTGGGAAGGATTAACTATCCACTATTTAGACAATAGTTTAAATATATATGTTTCGTAAAGTATAGTAAGCATTAATATATTGACCTTACGGTACATAATAATACAGACTTATCATATTATATTAATGTCTGTAATGATGTATGAATACAGTCATTGTACTTAATGATGATATTAGAGGACTGTAGTTATAGCCTACAAGAGACATACTTGAGGACAAATTAATTTCAATTATAGGGTCAAACACATGCCTGGAGCCTCACAGTGGATGTACAATTTCCCACAAGACATTGTATTCACCCAGTGATTGTGTGTAGAGAAGGAAATTACTGTACATGAGGTAATTAATAATGTGAACAATGTATGGTCAATGTTACAATACCCTACTTGTAGTCTACAAGTTCTGCAACTCCCCTTACCTAACATAACGAGAGTGGTGGAGATGTGTTTGTATGTGTTTTGAAATGTCAAGTTCGCTTGGTGGTGGAGAGTGGAGTTTGGATTACTACTTCGAGGGGCGTTGTAGTCGCCGGGGTAAACTTTGAGCCAGCGGAATCATGGCTTGGTTGTTTAAGGGCCGTTGTAGTCGCCGGTTAATAATCTAGAAGTTCTGCAACTCCCCTGACCTAATCTAAGCAAACTAACACAACTTATAAGTGTTACCTATTTTAGGTAATCGTATAAAATATTACAGAACTCGGTAACGAATGAAAACAAGAAGGTGGGAAGGATTAACTATCCACTATTTAGACAATAGTTTCAATATATTTGTTTCTTAAAATATAGTAAGCATTGATATTATGACCTTACGGTACATAATAATACAGACTTATCGTATTATATTAATGTCTGTAATGATGTATTAATACAGTCATAATACTTAATGATGATATTAGAGGACTGTAGTTATAGTGTCCGTGGGTCGGTGGTGAGTGTGCATGTGGCTTGGCACAGCTTGGGGGCCCCTTATATAGGGCCTGTGCACAACTGGGGCCATGCCTGGCATACTCGCATCTCATTCCTAACAAATCCCAGTGATGCTCGGTGACTCCCAGTGATTTCTATGTAATTCCCAGTGATTCCTATATTACTCCTATTGACTCGTATATTACAGTAATCCGAAATTTTCAACTTTTCAATAACTCACACTTCATTCCTGGTTTTATCCCGGTGATTCCTGGTGATTCCCAGTGATTCCAAGTGACTCCCAGTGATTCGCAGGTACACTCCCACTGGTTCCTACGGTGTTGTGAGTGCACTGGGAATTGCAGACATTCGCGGTCGTATTCCCAGGAATCACCAGGAATCATTACTCATAGTGATTCTAGCTTGCATTCCTGACTGTGTGAAGTACCCTTAAAGATGATACAAATCTGCACATAATACACATTCAAAATCTTTCTAAGTCCAAAATGTTTTTCAAAATATATATTTGTGTCCAATATGGAGAGAATCTTTTTTTGGCAAATGTATTTGCTCACACCGCATTTATTTTTATTGCATAGACAATAATTCAATGACCAATTTTCTTATTAAAGTCCACTAATTATGCTTACTAAATTTCAGCTATGTCCATTCAAAACTTTGTTCAGAATAGCACCTCGAAAATCAGCAAAATTTGATAACATATATATGAATATAATTTATATAAAATTTATGTATGACTGGATTCTCATGAAATTTGGTCAGGGCATATTTATTATGATTATTTATATGTGGTAAAAGTTTCAATGCACAGTTCAACAATTTAAGTGACAATCACTAGTAAAAGTTCAGGGTCCTCCCTTCATAACAAAGTTCTAGACCTTTAAAGTTTTGACAATTGTCTGTGTGACTCGTATTTTAACCCTCCTCCCTCAACCCTAACTTAAGTGTTACCACAAAATACCGCTAGATCCGTTATCAAAAGTTACTAGCATGTTGCTACATAGTCAAACAATGCTAGCATAATGCCACAATCTCTAAGGAGTTTTGGTTTGTTTGTTTTGCAAGTTTTATAATGTAATATGACTAGAATGTCTGAAATGTTCAAATTATCACTAGTAAATGTCTCTAGATATAAAAAAATGGCTGCTAAAATGAAGTCAATACCTCTACATCTACCGATAATGTAGCGACGTTAAAACTGGCAGCACTGCAAAGCCTCCTTCTCCCCAGACTGTGATATGTGGCACTTACCCACCTCCCTCCCTTACCTCGCCGAAAAATTATGGTCTGAAATTCGTATTTACATAATATTATTCTGTGTAAAAATTTAACCCTTAGACATGGCTCTATTAAGTAATAACATCTAACAGGATTCATGATATAAATACAAAGTACATCGAAAGTACTTATTTGCATTCGGAAAGCTGTAATAAATGCTTTGCATAAATGGTAGGTATTAACACATTCCGAGCGGCCTAGGCGGTAACTTCTACTACCTACCAAGCGGGGGGGTTTTACCCTAAAACGACCTTGTTTCCGAGCTCTTTTTCATGCATAAACAAGAGCCAGAGTGTAATACAATTATGTATCCCTGAAAGGGCGTAAATTGAGCTTTCCAATGACACCAGAACCATCATTCTACGTTCACTCGTTCTCTTGCAACGATCGTGCAACACGAGTGCAAAAACCCTAAAATAAGGTAATTTCCTTACATAATTCCCTGTGTAGCGAGGTAGTGAGTAAGGATGAGTGTGGAGAGCACATTACGTGCTCAAAATTGCATGCGACTATAGCCGGGCCCCGCTCTTTAGGTTGGGGTTCTTTTGTCCGACTATAGCCGGGCGCCGCCAAAGAGAGGTTAATATCTGTGCTAAAGAGAGAGAGAGAGAGAGAGAGCATTCCTTTTCGTTGCCTACATCATGTCACTATATATCCTCCCCTCCTCTCTCTTTCCATTTCCCTCCCCTCCCCTCTCTATCTCCATGCTCTCACTCTCTCTCTCTGGGCCATCATAATATGCATATGTGCGCCCTTTATAACTTGCCATAACGGGCAAAATATTGAGTGGAGGTAACTGAAATGGTGTGTAATAAGAAGAGATGGCCGATATCTCCCAATAGACGTCAAACTTCACCCCCTCCAAAGATAGTGGGAGGGAAGGGACCCCGATATACGAGATACGTAGCTTCATGTATTGATCACTTTCATGCTATTATGCATGCATGCAAAAGTAGCAGGAGACTTATGTCAAGAGTGAACACCAATAATTGAATCCATACACAGTAAAAAAGACGGAAATAATATCGTAGATACGAAGTGATGGAGAGAGGGTGCTCTCTCTCTCTCTCTCTCTCTCTCTCTCTCTCTCTCTCTCTCTCTCTCTCTCTCTCTTGTCCAGTATTGTATGACACCGTAATATTTTTCACTTTCGCCATTTTACTTGCAACAACAACATCCAATGGTATGTTGGGGCTTGTATTATAATCAAGTAAACAATTATAGTTACAGCAACAACATATATACTGTACTAGAGTGGTGGGGTATGTACACAATCTACACATAGGCAATTATACCTTCAAAAACAACATTCCAAGTAGTGTTGGGGCTTGTAGTACAAGGTTGAAATACAAAGGGAACACTTCATGACGGCCACAACAAAAATAGCCACACTCATAAACGGCCACTACCAAAAATACCACTCTCCTTAAGGCCAGTTCAAATCAACAACTTTACCCAAATCAACCCAAATCAACAACTCAACCCAAATCAACCCAAATCAACAACTCAACCCAAATCAACCAATCAACAAAATCAACCTCGCAACCTAATTCAACAACTCAACTTAAATCAACCAATCAACCACACAACCCAAATTAACCAATCAACTCGAATCAAATGTTCAACACAAATCTACCACTCAACCCAAATCAACAGATCAACCACTCAACCCAAATCAACCACTCAACCCAAATAAACCAATCGACTCAAGTAAAATCAACCATTAAATCAAAATCAACCACTTAATCAAAATAAACCACTCAACCCAAATCAACCACTCAACCCATATTAACCACCCAACTCAAATCAACCACCCAACCATAATCAACCACTTTATTGTTCTTGATCCCATTTGGTAGCCTATTCCACATATCTACAACTCTGTTACCAAACAAATAGAGGCAAATCCCTTACACAGCCAATCTGTCTCTCGCTCATGTTTGTTTGCACACTGGTACAAATGAGGCAGATCCCTTACACATGCAACCAAGATGAAAATGGGAGCCTGCAGAAAGACAAGTGGCCCACACAAGGCAGAAACCCTTTCACACTCAACCCATCTCATCCATATCCCTATCTGATTTTATCTTGAAGCTTTCTATTGTTGTTGATACCACTTGGTAGCCTATTTGACATATTATCTACAACTCTGTTACGAGAGGCAGATCCAATACACAGCCAATCTATCTCTCTCTCATTTGCACACCGGTATACAAATGAGGCAGATCCCTTACACATGCAACCAAGAGCCAGAGCCAGAGCCAGAGAGCCAGTGGGCCACACAAGGCAGACCCCTTTCACACCCAACCCATCACATACACATACAGTATATTACTTACACTACTTACTATACACCAATGTTATCATATACCTGCAACCAAGATATAATTGTTAGAAATAGGAACGTAAGAAAGTGGGAGTCAACAGAGAGCCAATTGGCCCATACAAAACAGATCCCTTTATAACCCAACCCATCTTATAAACTCTTCCTCTCTCTCTCTCTCACACACTCAAATGAGAACATAAGTAAACAGGAGTCTCCAGAGAGCCGATTGGCCCACACACGGCAGATCCCTTTCACACGCAACCCATCCCGCTTGCTCTCGCTCTCTCTCTCTGTCTTCCTTATATTTACGATATCCTATTCTCTATCGCCATGCTCTCTCTCTCTCTCTCTCTCTCTCAGTAACTATCGTCCAATTAGCTTAACCTCAGTTGTACGTAAAATGCTAGAAACGCTCATAAGAGACAGACTCGTAAATCACTTAGAGGAAAATAACATACTTAAAGATACTCAACACGGCTTTCCTAACAAGCGTTCCTGCTTAACAAACCTCTTAGATTTCTTCCACGATATCCTCAACCTCTATGATGAGAGTAAAGCTGTAGATATTATATACCTTGATTTTCAAAAGGCCTTTGATAAAGTTCCTCACAAACGTTTACTGCTAAAACTAAAAGCGCATGGAATACAAGACGGTGTGTTGAAATGGAAAGAACATTGGCTCCGCGACAGAAAGCAAAGAGTAGTAATAAACGGTAAGGCATCTAAATGGACCAATGTAAGTAACGGGGTACCCCAGGGATTGGTAGCCTACAAGGACCAATTCTCTTTCTAATTTACTTCAACAACATAGATTAGGGTCTCACCTGTACAATCTCAAAGTTTGCTGACGATACAAAAATTGCAAATAGCGTACTCTCAAAAGAACAAGTTGACGATATGCAACACAATCTAGATAAGTTGTCAAGTTGGGCCCAAATTTGGCAAATGAGTTTCAATGCGGATAAATGTAAAGTACTACATATTGGATACCGAAATGAGAAAGTAAACTATTCGATGAATGGCACTCAGCTTAAGATTGTAGACAGAGCAACCGATCTGGGAGTAACAATATCGAGATTATGAGTAACCTTAAACCGAGTCAACAATGTTCAGAAGTCGTTAAGAAGGTAAACAACATAATTGGCTCTATCGTGACTTATGAGTGTCCACGATAGACCTTTCTCTTTACAGTTGGGATTGGTTAAAAATGGGATCTATAATTCTGTATATACACAAAGTATCATGTAAAGTTAATTGGGTTTGTATATCAGATGAACAATATATAAGGGGTAATTAAGGTATAGGCTATGGTGTACATTTATTCTATAAAGAGTTAATTTGAGAATATAGTATTCCGTAAGTATTAAGTACTATTTAATATAGTAATTAAAGTAATATGAGGAACGTTAGCAGCATCGAGAATGATTGCGCATGTCTAGCTTCACTTGTTACCAAGCTGACGTTCTAAGATATCTTCCTATAAAGGGTGCCACTCAATAACAACATCCCTTACCAGCAACACCGGCGATCGGCCACATCTATCGTCCCATATATTAAACATCCCAGCACCTACTATCCATCAACATGCTCCACTAACCAGCTAAGTCTATATATATTCACTGGTGGCCATTTTAATATGTATAGACCATGTATAGCATGTGAATTAACAACAAAGGTGAGACGATCTCAATGCTTCCCCCTTAGGCTGATAATCCAATCCCTTTACGTGTCTTGTAACTAATTCCTAAATCCACTATACAATCCTAAGTCTTGACAGTAAAGTATGGTGCCGTAAACCAGGATTTGAGTATAGCCTATATGCCTTATTAATTAATATACTGTACCCCATGCATCTTAAGGAGTGCGTGCGGAGTTACATGGAGGGATAGACAGACTAATGAGGAAGTAAGAAGGAGGTGTGGTGTGGAGGTAGATGTGCTGGAAAGTGTGAAAAGGAACAACTTGAGATGGTTCGGCCATATGGAACGTATGGAAAGCGAGAGAATGACTAAGAGGGTGTACGAGAGCGAGGTGGAGGGACAGAGGGGGAGAGGTAGACCGAATATGAGGTGGAAGGATGGAGTGAGGAACTACATGAACGAAGGCGGTGCTGGTTGGGGGGAGGGGCGTCGACTGACTGGGGACAGAGGTGCATGGGGGCGGTTCGTTCGTGGCCACCCCTTCGGGGATCACGGCGTCAGGCAATAGATAGATAGATAGACCCCATGTTTGTGTTTAACCTAGGCCTAATTGTGGCTGGGCGTCTTGTTGGGCCTGCTTTTACCATCCCTGCTTTCTACTTTCTAGTGCTAGGCTATAGTTTACACACTAGCCAATGATTCGAGGGTCTGGGGAGGCAGCGCGGGGTTGGGGCGGTATTGGCGAGAATTTTGAGCCGTCACCATCGCACAATAAACACCCGTTACCTAAAGTCGCGGTGATTGGACACTCGTATGTCAATAGATTTGAACCGCCACCATTTCCTATACTCCGTGAAGGCTTCCAGCTGAACTTTCTGGCACAAAGTGGGGCCACAATTGATTCAATCCGTAATTCGCCAGCCTTCGATAGTCTTGTAAAATTTCGTCCGGATCTCACATTCTTGATAGTCGGAGGTAACGATATATTTGGCAATACGGTAGTTAATGAGTTTGCCAGTAAAATAAATTATTTGGCTAAACATATTGAGGATAGAACAGGTGGGCATTGTAAAATTGTGGGAATAGAGTCTCGTACCTCCCCCAGGGGCCTCAGTGCAGAGCAATATAACCGAATAAAAAATGCCGTCAACAGACATTTACGTCAGAAATTCCCATTCTCCACGTCAAGGTTCAACCCTATGGAGATGGGTAAGGAGGACTTGGCATATGATGGCGTCCATTTAGGCCCTTGGGGGACGCAGAAGCTCTATAACCTAATCGTCAGTAGGGCGGCGCGATATTTTGACGAGGAATAGGCTAGCCTATATTTATTTCAGTTTATTAGGCTAATAGTTTATTTTATCGTCGTTCATCGTCCATCTTGACTCGCCTATCCCCTATAAATTTGTGAATTGACTGGTAACAAACATGGACATCACCAAGCTGACGAGGTTGAGGGCTGCGTCCAAAGGAGGCATTACTAAATTAACTAAGGATTTCACCACTTTCATCAACGAAGCCACAAACGATGAAATAGTTGCTAAAAAAGTCAGTATCAATAAGGCTTTACACAACATCAATTCTTTCAATGAGAAAATATATCTATTGTTAGAGTCTGAGGAAGATTTAAATGAAGAAGTGGCTAATGATATGATTTATGAGGAACAGGTACAAAACTGATTAGCCACTTTGGATAGTAGACCGGTAGGTACAGAGGTCTATCGCAGAGAGGCTATAAAGTCGGTAGTAAAATTACCAGCCTTAACCCTCCCGAAGTTTAGTGGTGATCCTGCCCAGTGGACCGGATTTTGGGATTTATTCCAATGTTCGGTTCATGGGCATCAGGACCTAACAGATATTCAGAAATTCACATATTTGAGGTGTCAGCTAGAGGGAGAGGCCTCGCAGCTCATAGCCGGATTTAGCTTAGAGACCACAAGTTAAACTCCTGCCATAACACTTCTCCTCGAGACCTACGGACAGATTGACCGCATCAAGTCTGCCCACGTTGCCGCCTTTTGTGAGATTCCTGGTCCTCGATATGATGCGCAGGACCTTAGACATTTCCATGCAGCTGCTGAATGCACACTAAAGTCGCTTAAATCTTGCAATGTGACGTTGGAGGACTTTTGTGCCGTAATGTTGTATAATAAGATTCCGTCTCCTTTGCGTGAGACTATTCGGCGAGAACTGAAGGACGACTGGTTACAGGTTGGTGCGGTCACTCGGACCCTATACGAGGAGATTTGTAACATGGAGGGGGCTGGCCTGCCTACACAAGAAAAATATATACCTACTGCTGCTTTTACTATTCAACAAAACAAGCTAGCACATTACAAGGCGGGAAGCAATGGCTCTGATAAGGGCTGTAAGCTGTGTGGCAAGTCAGGGCACTGCTGGTTTAAATGTTTCAAATATCCTAATGCACAAACCAAAATAAAGAGGGCGAAGGTATTAAAGGTGTGTGTTGGCTCTTTGGGTAGAGACAATGGTCGAAATGGTTGCACCAACCCAAAAGTGGAGCCGTGCAAACATTGTCAGGGCAAATATTACCAGAGTCTTTGTCCGAATAGGGGGCAGGAGTCGCCACAAGCTCATTCGGAACACCCAGTTACTATGTCGGTTACTACTAAGAAAGAAATGGCATTACTCCCCACAATTAAAGTACCATTAAAAGGTAGGGAGACTTATGATACACAACTTCGTGCTTTACTAGATTAGTGCTCACAAAAGTCCTTTATATTGAAGTACTCATTGGAGTTAATACAACATACAGTAGTTGGTAAGGAGACTCTACAATTAAGGGGGTTCACAGGCTCGCTGAAGGATGCAACTTATGACGTTGTTGCACTAAACTATCGACACAAAGGGCGATGGCGCCAAATGAAAGCCATTATTGTCGATCAGCTTCCTAGTTACTGTGCTCATAAGGGACTTACTTGTATCACTGACAAGCTCACTGCGTAAAAGTTGAAATTAGCCGACAATGACTTTCATTCAAACAAACTCGATATGCTGATAGGAGCGGATAATTATTATAAGTTTGTACTGTTACGACTGAGGTATAAATATATCAGGGCTCTTATTCATTGGACTAGTAATGGCATAAATGCTACAACGGAAAGCGCTAGATCCAACCTCTGATGTATATTCCCAGTGAACAAAGAACACAAATACTCTACAGAGTTCTATATGCAATAATAGGTTATTAAACTCTCAATAAATGTGCGTCTACTCTAGGCTTAATGTTATGTGAAAACAGCCTATTACTACCTATAACCGAAGGTGCTTGGTTATGGTATGCAAAGTAAGGTGGTAAGAGAAGTTACAGCTATGCTCTACTCTCAATGGCACACAGACTAGAATTTACTCAATCAACTCCAGTTCTCAGGTATGTTGTGCAGCTTTTAACTAAAGCCAGCACTCATAGGAAACAATACCTTATAATATCAGACTCCTAGTCTAGCATTATCTAATCCAGCAGAACACTAATAATTATAGGAAGCGGTACTAAACAATATGAATGCCAACCAATGCTTCGTGATCAACTTATCTTAACAACTAACATACATGGGTTATATCAGACCTTAACGCACAATACAACTGGCCAGCATGAAGCTGATTATGCAGAGTTAACCAGAGTGGGTATAACATTAATAAAAGGTGGTGAAAGATATGGAAAATGAGATAGATAGGCAGAGGAAAAGGTTCTCAGGTGCAGGGAGGGAGACAGGTATAAGAGGGATGCGTTCTAGAAACCAGATCTGAGGGAGAAAGTGGCGAGAGGGCTGTATATATACTTAGCACTAGCTCGAGTCGTGTGGGAAAAAAGCGGTAACAAGTCCTCCAACCAATACTAAAGAAGCCAGCCAAACATGACGTCACAAAGCATGGTAAAAAACTCCCTCAACGAATCCCCACGAGGCCAGCCAGCTATGATGTCATCGAGTATAGCAAAACACTACGCGCCTCCTCTCACTCTGTTCTACTCTCTCTCTCTCTCTCTCAATTCCTATCATTACTACTTAATGATAAAACATATACTTTGCAATTAAATATATAAAGCCTTGACATGGGCGAAAACAAAGAGCCTTTCTGGACTGCCCATGACACGAGCTTTCATATAAAATAAAGCACACAATAATACATCAACTGTAGCCACATCCACTGCCCTGGCGATCCTAGCGAGTCACTGTAGGACAAGCCATGCGGTTCTAACGGAGTGGTTAACGTCACATCCCCCCCAAGATTTTTCTCAGAGGCCCAAGGCTCACAAAAATCTGATTGTTAGAACCCATGCTATATCTCTACTTCCCATCACCCAGCGGCAGTAAAATATCTGGCACAGTTCTCAACAAAACATTTTACAAAATTATAACCCTCCCCAACACAATAGGTTAAATTATATGTAGTTATGCTCCTCAAGAGCGAACTTCTCTAGCCCAGCATTCTGAGAGGAGTGCAACTCAGAATTACTGCTATAACATACTGAAAAAATTCAACTATCAAAGAAAGAGTTTTTATTTGATTTTTATGTTTTTAATTTGTTTATTTCGGCTGCACTATAGGGGCAAGCCTAGCTTTTTCTTCTATACCAAACGCTCAACTCCTGCTTTACGACCCAATACGCTGGGCTACAACCGCGAGCCAACAAGCACCAAGCGCAAAATACTATTCAAACTAAAGCAGGAGGGTACCCGTGTGTCAATCTACCCAGGATCATATACCCTTTAAAGACAATCTGCAATCACGTTGTCACAACCGGCAATATGGCGTATGTCCAGGTTATATACCAATAACCTTAGTGACCACCTGGTCAGCCTCATATTCCGATTGTGAAACTGGTCCAAGAACTTGAGAGGGTGATGATCTGTGTAAACTACAACGACCGGACCATAGGCTGGAACATAGACCTCGAAATGCCTCAGAGCAAGTACAATTGCCAGCAGCTCCCTCTCGACAACAGAGCAGCTCCCCTGGGCTGAATTGAACTTCTCCGAGCAGAAACTAACAGGATGCTCCAGCCCATCATCGTCCTTTTTCACAAGGACGGCACCAGCCCCCACACCACTAGCATCCGTTGCTAGTTGGAAAGGTAGGCTAAACTCAGGGGCCCTGAGGATCGGGTGAATGCACAACAGGTGTTTCACTACTCCAAACGCCTTCTCACACTCAGGCGCCCATTTGAATTTCTTATCCTTCCAGTTATCCCCCACCTGAGCTTGACTGTCCCATTCTCCTTCTCCACCTTGACTGCTAAGCGTCATCACAGGCACAGTGAGAGGCTCAGGGGGGTGCCTCCCATACTCCTTCATGGGATTAACATGACATAACTGATTGCGCTTCCGTCTGTCTGGAGTGGCTACCAAGTAATCCAGGTCTGATAGCTCCTCAACCACCCTATAAGGACCAGCGTACTTCGCGGATAAGGGGTGACCTACAAGGGGCAGTAGAATCAACACCTCCTGACCCACGTGAAACTCCCTGAGTTCAACCTTGTTCCTAAGGGCCTGAGAGCTAGTCAAATTACGGCCAGCCAACTCCAGACTGCGCAACATCCGTTCTCGACTGTTGAGGACACACTTGAGCATAGAACAAGGTTTTCTGCGCCCTCGCATACTTCTTCAACCATATGGAGAGGCCCTCTGACACGGTGTCCAAAGACGAGCTCATTAGGGCTGAATCCCAAACTCTCCCCAGGTACCTCCCGCACAGCAAACAAAACACATGGCAGGCCAAGATCCCAATCCTTCCCACTCTCAAAGCAACAACAACGAAGCACAGATTTCAAGGCTGAGTGCCATCACTTTAACACACCCTGGCTCTCCGGATGATACGCAGATGACACAACCCCAACAATCCCATGCTGTGGCATTGCTTGAACAAAGAGGCTAGAAGTGAAGTTGGGTCCCTGGACTGACTGAATCCCCTGCGGGTAACCATAACGGGAAAAATACACTAGCAAGCTTCTGGCCACCGTCTTCGCCGACCAATTTCTCATAGGGTACGCATCAGGGTACCTTGTTGCTACATCTCCCGACTGTGCATCACTGTCCTCCTTCAACTCTTTCGTCTTTTTAAGCCCATCCTCTGCCTCTTCAGGAACAGTTACTGGGTCTTCTCCAGACTCGAAATGTGGTCCTAATAATGAGTCCCCGAGAAGGTCCGTTGATACTAAACTCTCAACCGCATGAACTTTCAACCCCTTCTCGGTACCCTTCCTCCGCTGATCTAAATATTGTTGACCAGAATGTGACTCCCTGGATGCAGGATCTCCGGTGACAACACACGCCATAGGCTGCACCGGACACTTCTCAACCCACTCCTGCTCCTCCCTACTCACGTCGGCCGGCTTCTCGGCAACGACCTAGGGTGAAGCCTCAGAAGTAGGTCCCGCAAAGTCGTTGCCGAGAAGGAGGTCGACGCCCCCAACAGGTAACTTCTCCACAATTCCTACATCCAGGTCCCGAGTCACACCATCAACTTCCATCTTCATTCTTACAAGCGGGTATGACCTTGTCGCATTAACTCCCTGAACCACAACCACCCGCGCCGTATTGACGGGTTTACCAGTGAAATTTCTCAACAGTGTTTGCGATGCCCCAGTGTCACACAAAATTCTCACCTCATGTCTTCTACCCCCCCACTCCACACAACCGAGTCCCCTGTGGTCACTAAAGGCATCACGGACAGGGAATAAGCCTTCTGGCAGTGTTTTTACCTCGGAAGAAATGCCTCTAACAAACTCCGATATCCTCTTGAACACTCCAATGCCGTGAGTAAAAGACACGGCTGCCGGAGGAGGTCGACAAGGGCACTCATTTGCCTTATGACCCTCCTGGTGGCAACTAAAACACATAAATTTCGGTTTCGGCTTATACTGTGATGTAAAAGGCCCCTGACTTTTCACATACGGTGTGGTGTAAGGTTTGGATTCAGTTTTAGTTTCATGGCTCTTCTGTTTAAATGTGTCATTGCTACGGGGAAGGGGAGGATAACGGTCCCTAGCACTTGCATCGTACTTCTGTGAGGACCCGCAACCCCGAATCAACGACAGACGTCGATCAGCCATTTCTGCTGCTTCGACTAGAGTTCTTGGGTTTTTCTCCTTTAAGTTCAAAGTTAGATCACCGCCCGTGCTCTTAAAGAACTGCTCCAACATCATTAACTGCTTAATTCCATCAACTGTTTTACCTTCTCAGATCGGAGCCAGTTCCCCATAGCATCGGACAAGTCCCGGGCGTGTTCCAAAAAGGTGCTATCTCATCCCTTAGTTACACCCCGGAACTTCAAACGGCACGTTTCTGGTTGCAGTTCGTAAGCCCTCAGGACAGCCTCCTTGAGATACTCATACACAATACATGACTCCAAAGTTAACGCATCGTAGGCTTTAACACCTTACGAGCGGCCTATGCGGTTTATTTATATGTACCGCACAGCGGGGTGTTTTTAGCCAAAATAGGGCTGTTTACGTGATCATTTTCATGCCTAAATAAGACCCAGAACGTAAAACAAGTACCTATCCCTGAAAGGGCATAAACAGAGCTTTCGAATGACACCATAACGATCCTTGTATGATGGATAGTTTTCTTGCAATAACCGTGCAACGCGAGTGCAAAAAGCAGGTAATTCGGTACTTTCGGTACATAATTGAGTATGTAGCGAGTGAGAGAGGGAGGAGGGAGCTGAGATTTGTGTCAGTAGGTTCGCCGCGGTGGTCTGGAGCAGTCATACGCTCGCTAGTCTCCTGCCACCACTTGTCTCTCTCTCTCAGCCACATTACTTGCTGAAATTGCCACTCGACCTATGTCGAGCGCCGCCACATAGTCCAGCTTTTTTTAACTCGACTTATGTTGCTCGCCGCTAATTAAGGGTTAAGACCCCTGCCTATTAATCTAGAGGATACAAGTGCTGCCCATTTATTCTCTGGCCACTGGTGTTCCTGGCACTTCTTCTCAAAGCGTGCGAAAAATTCTGTTACACCACTCTCATCAAACACCGGAACCAGTTTCAATAAGTGCGAGAGAGATTGATCATGAGCACGGTTACCAGCCCCAAGTCGCTGTCCCGTTGCCTCTACCAGCGACTTCTCTACGTCCATGTCGGCACAGTACCTAGTCGACTCTAAACCAGCTTGGATTTTTCCTAACTCTATGTGCTGGTGACATTTTCTCTCTTCTATCTTGGCTCTCTCTTCTATCTTGGCTAATTCTAATTGCTGCTGATGCTGAAGCTTAGCTAATTCGAGCTTAAACAATAATTCTGGAGATAACCCTTGAGGAGGTGAAGGTGCTACAATTTTTGAAATTACCGGTGGTCTCCCCAGGGGCAACCCACCCTGCCAGTCACCACCCAACTGTGGACGCGTACTCGGGGTCGGCAAACTACTGAGATGGCTGGGAGTCGAGTGTAGGGGAAGCATGGCCGAAGGGCTCTGAGCACTCAACCCATCTCGCTCACCAGTCACCCTGCCCAGTACACACGTTATCAAGTTATCCCTGGTCATGCTGCTAGTACCCGCATGACCGATAGCTGTGGCCAGGCATTGAAGACCGTACCGATTCACACCCTCCAACCGCTCGGCAGTAACAGGCCATTGCAAACATATCCTAGCATCCTCCTCGCAGTTCACCTGATTAACCATATCATCATGCTGCTGTTCCTCAGTTTCGACATGACGCACTGTCTCCATTCTCCTCTGATCCGGTATAAGACATGATGCTCACAAAAATTTCCCACCTCAATATTCAGAAAAGAAGCACCCCAAACTATTATACCTCAATATACACACACAAATTCTCGGAAATACTTAAGGGCTATACTATGTTGCAAAAAAAAAAAAATCTTGCTGATCCCCGCAAAATATTCTCCAAAACAACAAATGTTCCCTGCTAATATATGTAGGTTCACCAAATCCTAGGTAAGGTTGCCATTTGTTACGACTGAGGTTTAAATATATCAGGGTTCTTATTCATTGGACTAGTAATGGCATAAATGCTACAACGGAAAGCGCTAGATCCAACCTCTGATGTATATTCCCAGTGAACAAAGAACACAAATACTCTACAGAGTTCTATATGCAATAATAGGTTATTAAACTCTCAATAAATGTGCGTCTACTCTAGGCTTAATGTTATGTGAAAACAGCCTATTACTACCTATAACCAAAGGTGCTTGGTTATGGTATGCAAAGTAAGGTGGAAAGAGAAGTTACAGCTTACGTTACTTTAATCAATAAATGTCAGGCACTCCTGCATGAAAGAAAGTGCACTAAAGTCCTTCAACACCAACAAGGAATCTTCTTTAAATGTTAGATGCTATCAAGATGCTCGAATCGGAAATGGAACCCAAAAAGGCAGCGGAACAATGCTCGTGCAGGATATGCACACAAAAAGGCAGGAGATATAATGCAGTCGGAGCCAAGAATATCCTAAACGCCACAACAATAATAATCGCCACGACAATGCAGTATTCCTATCAACAAAAAGAGCCTAAGTCGTTTGTGTCTCAATACATCAAACTAGGCTGCGAAATGCTTGTGTAATCATAAACGGGTATGCATAAAAAGAGTAATTGGGTTAATATACTTAATGTCTACTATGACTGATAAAGTCTAGCTAGAGTCAATGATACGAGTTACTGGTGCGCATGGCATGCCGCATAGCCTAGTGCAAATCTCAAGTCTGTGCGTCAAATATTACGTTATCATTAAGGGTAGCTCTCTTGAGAAACCTTAATACCGAAGTATTAAGCGTTCTCCTGGCGTACTTACTTAATCAACTCCAGTTCTCAGGTATGTTGTGCAGCTTTTAACTAAAGCCAGCACTCATAGGAAACAATACCTTATAATATCAGACTCCTAGTCTAGCATTATCTAATCCAGCAGAACACTAATAATTATAGGAAGCGGTACTAAACAATATGAATGCCAACCAATGCTTCGTGATCAACTTATCTTAACAACTAACATACATGGGTTATATCAGACCTTAACGCACAATACAACTGGCCAGCATGAAGCTGATTATGCAGAGTTAACCAGAGGGGGTATAACATTAATAAAAGGTGGTGAAAGATATGGAAAATGAGAGAGATAGGTAGAGGAACAGGTGCAGGAAGGAGGACAGGTATCAAAGGGATAAGAGGGATGCGTTCTAGAAACCAGATCTGAGGGAGAAAGTGGCGAGAGGGCTGTATATATACTTAGCACTAGCTCGAGTCGCGTGGGAAAAATGCGGTAACAAGTCCTCCAACCAATACTAAAGAAGCCAGCCAAACATGACGTCACAAAGCATGGTAAAAAACTCCCTCAACGTATCCCCACGAGGCCAGCCAGCTATGACATCATCGAGTATAGCAAATCACTACGCGCCTCCTCTCACTCTGTTCTACTCTCTCTTTCTCTCTCTCAATTCCTATCATTACTACTTAATGATAAAACATATACAGTGACCACATTGACTTTGCTTCTAAGGAAGCAGACTTGGAGGCTAAATTAGTCATGTCAAAATTCAATGAGTCAATACAGTACTCTCGTGTTAATAATCAGTTCACTGTTCAGTTGCCCTGGAGGGACAACAAGCACTTACTTCCGAGCAACTATGGGCTAGCCTTGGGACGACTTAGAGGTCTTCAGCGTAAGTTCATACGGGCCCCGGAATACTGCGAGCAATATGGAAGTGTCATTCGGGATCAGATACCAAGATGTTTCATTGAGAGAGTGTCAGTAGACACCCTTGACAGCACTGTTACGATCCAGGTTCTCAAAGACACAGGGCTCTTCAACATTGGACTAGATAATGGCAAAATGCAACAACGGTAACACTAGATCCAACCCCTGCCTTAAACACTGGAAAACAAAACACCATTACCGCCCTGAGTCGTGCCTGGACAACGAGGTATCCTATGACTCGGTAACTGGTGCACTCACACTAGGCTGACGCTCAATGAAACAGCCTATTCTCAAACAGTAAAAGATTACTCGATTATGTTACACAAAGAAAAGATAGTTAACGTGATTAATTAACGTTACCGTAGATACTCAAATAACTGGCACTCCTGTATTAAAGAAAGTGCAATGCTCGTCCTGCAACATCAACTGGAAACTTCTGAAATAAGTCTGATGCTGGGAAGATGTTCGTAAAGAATCTTGAACAAGTATAATGCAGAATACGGGTCACAATAAATGCTAGGACATATAGTAATAATAGGCAGGCGAATAATAAAGACTGCGCAAAGGTAGTAATGCTCGACAACTAAAGAAATGCTTCGTGACACAACGCAACAGCCTACTAGGGTTGTGCAACTCAACAACAACCTCGGCTCAAAAGTGCAGTGAATAATAATGTTGCATACATATAATAATGGGGGCTTATCTCTAACCAGTGTCTGCTCAGTTAATAAAGTCTAGCTGGGGTATCAATGCAGGGCAACAATGGGCGAGCATGCGGCTCATAGCCTAACGTTGTCCGAAGGTGGTATAATGAAGATTACGTTATATGACGGGGATGCTCTCTTGATAAATCTAGGTCTGTAGTACCTAGTTCTATCCTGGCGATCCCTCAGAAGTCAACACAAAGAGGCAGCACTATGTTGTGAGGGATAGGCTATGGCCCTCTTACACCATAGCGCTGTGCTCGCAAAGTAAACCCACCCGAAGACAACTTAGGCTCCCACAGTACCTGTCGATGTCGTGCAGGGCTTAGCTAACACTGCACACATCGGAGACAACGACACAGTAACCTTACCCCTAGTCTAGCTTTAGATAACCAAGCAGAATCACTCAACACCTTGCCAGGGAGACATATACCGGTCTACAACCTTCCCGAGAGAGGACACATACGGAAAAGTCTGTCTCTCCAAACCTCAATAAAGCATAATACCTCCTTAACCTAATACATGGAAATATCTGAGAGCTTCGCGTACAATACGACTGGTCGACGGTGAACGTCTATGCTGAAACCAGAAGGGATGTTGAGTTTAATAAAGATTAGAGAATGAGACAGGAGAAGTCGAGAGAGAGAAATAGTATGCAAAGTGGCGAGTATGGGGGACAGAATTGCAAAGGATGTAGGCGATACGCGTGTCAGGCAAGCTCTGAGCTGGTAAAGAACACGAGGCCGCGATGGGAAGGGACTAGTTGACCACCCGGCCGCCAACGCCGTCAGCGCCCAAGCGAGCCGCGTCATAGCTCACCCCGCTGCCAGGTGTACTCCCTCACCCTCTCTCGCTCACCTCCCACACAAGCAACATTTATATTATAGCGAATATAAAATATAAGGCGCGGTCACAGACCAAAACAAAGACCATTTCTAGACTGTCTGTGGCAACACGACACTAATTAAATAAAGCAGATCATTCTAGGACAACTGTAGCCCATCCCCCCATCCTGGCGAGCGCTAGCGAGCTGCAATGCCCCACGCAACCATTCTGCTAACGCCGGGAGGCGTCACACCCCCCCAAGATATGGGACACTCAACCATGAGCCCATATCTGAACAGGCAGAATGTCGCTAGAATCTGCCACTCCTAACCACTCTGCCACTCATGGAATGCAAGCTCAGTCTCCTCCCAAAAAATACAACAACATTTATATAAAACAAATCTTATCACCCTTCCCAAATATAATACATTAATTCATAACATTGTGCTCCCAGAGCGAGCTTTAAGAAGCACAGCCTACTGAGGGAAAATCATCTGCACTCAGTACTCAGCTACAATATTATCTTAAAATTAATTATCAAAAAGAAAGAGTTTTTATTTAATTTTTCATATTTTATTTTAATGTTGTTTTTGGTGGCTACTATAGATATAGCCTAATTTTCTTCTAATCAAAGCCAACAACTCCTGCCCTGCGACCCTACGCTGATGCTACACACGCGAGCCAACAAGCACCAGCGCAAAAATACACCGCGAGCCAAGACAGGAGGCTATACCAACATACTGTGGTAGCCTACCCCGGATCCTCCACCCGCGACAAACAGTCCGCAATCACATTCTCACAACCGTCAATATGGCGAATGTCTAAGTTGTACTCTTGCAACATGAGCGACCATCTGGTCAGCCTCATACTCCGGTTGTGGAATTGATTGAGGAATTTAAGCGGGTGGTGGTCGGTATACACTACCACGACTGGCCCTAGGTAGGAACATAGACCTCAAAGTGTCTGAGCGCTAACACGATTGCCAGCAGTTCCTTTTCAACAACCGAATAGTTTTTCTGTGCTGAATTAAATTTCTTTGAAAAGAAACTGACTGGATGCTCAAGACCTTCCTCGTCTGTCTGCAAAAGTACGGCACCAGCCCCTACTCCGCTGGCATCAGTCGCCAACTGAAATGGTCGGTCAAAGTCCGGGGCCCTGAGGATAGGGTGAGTGCATAAAAGGTGTTTAACTACTCGAAACGCCTGCTCACACTCAGGTGCCCAGCGGAACTTTTTATCTTTAGCTAGTAGATCTGTCAAAGGAGCTAACACAGTAGAATAACCTCTTATAAAGCGGCGGTAATACCCAATCATGCCCAAAAATCTCATGATCTGCCGCTTGGTGGTCGGCCTGGGGAACAAGTCGATAGCCTGTATCTTCTGTTGGGGCGGGCTCACCTGCCCTAACCCAACCACAAACCCCAGATACTGCACCGTGGTTTGCACAAAGTCACACTTGCCCAGATTAACCACCAAGCCTGCTTTACTAAGTTGACTAAATAAGGCTTCTATGTGCTCACAGTGACTTTGGAAATCGTTGTCATAAATGATCACGTCATCAAGGTAGACAGTACAGTTTGGGATGTCTGCTACGATGTCGTTCATTAAGCTCTGGAAAGTGGCCGGTGCATTTTTCAGACCATATGGCATCACGTTGCAACGGTAAGTACTGCCATCCAACACAAACCCGCACACCTCTTTAGCCCGCTCAGACAGTGGTACTTGCCAGTAGCCTTTGACGAGGTCTACCTTGGTCAAGTACCTTGCTTTCCCGATCTTATCCACACTGTCATCCACCCGGGGAAGAGGATATGCATTGGTGGGGGTCAACCCGTTCAACCGCCTAAAGTCAATGCAGAACCGAACTTTTCCATCAGGTTTGGGCTGCAGAGTGACAGGAGAAGTCCACCGTACTGCCCCCTTCTCGATCAAGCCTCTCGCCAGCATATACTCCAGCTCATCCCTGAGCGCTGGGAGTTTAATGGGTGGCACCCGATAAGGTATCGACTTGAAGGGGGGGTGCTCTCCTACATCGACGTCATGCACCGCTTGAGTAGTGAGGCCTGGGTGCTCGGCAAATACAGTGGGGTATGAATCGACCAGGCGCTGCACTGCCACCTGCCGTTCCTCCGGCAGGTGCGCCAGAGCATCATGCGCACATTGGCTCGAATTCCCGGCCCACTGATCAGCCGAGACATGACAATCCCAGTTATCATCCACCTGGTCATTGCTGCCCCCCTCTCCTTCTCCACCATGACCGCAGCAGATCAACACAGGGACAGCTAGTGACTCAGGTGGGCGCCTCCCATACTCCTTCAACAAATTAATGTGGCATAGTTGGTTACGCTTCTTCCGGTCTGGAGTGGCAACGAGGTAATCTAGATCGGAGATCTTTGACGCCATCCGATAAGGCCCAGCGTACTTGGGAGCCAGAGGATGACCTGACAAAGGCAACAGGACCAACACCTCTTGACCTACACTATGTTGTGAGGGATAGGCTATGGCCCTCTTACACCACAGCGCTGTGCTCGCAAAGTAAACCCACCCGAAGACAACTAATGGTGCGGTCACACATTCACGTATATTGCTCCCGTCAGCTCCCGTCCGGCGTATCGCAAAGACGCGAGTAGTTTCTGCCGTTGAACGCCCGTTCTTCCACGTCTATTGCACTTCCCGACAGACGTAGCGTAACGGGGCCAGTGTTACGTCAGACGCAATGGAGGCGTATTGAACTACGTACGTGTTTTCGACGTGCGTAGGCATAGCCCCGTTCGACCTCATGGGCTGCCCGATTTGTGGAAACACAGGCCACGCCCATGCCACACCCCCACAAGACCGGCGTAGCTGAGGCCGCACGTCTTGGGATTTGTTAGGTCGTACCTGGACCGGTTCCGGCCAATCGTAGGCACACCCCGTCTGACCAAACACAGACAAAGGCAGTCTTTGTCAACCACGTCTGTCGGGGTTGCTATCTGGGAAGTACAAAAGGGCATGAATGGCCACACCTTTCCCATTCCCACTCATTCCTCTGCACCATGAACAACATCACGGAATTCATCCTGGAGGAGTTCAAATATGTGAACTCCTTAATCAAACCGGAGATTAGGCATAACACGCGGCTCATACAATGCATTATTGCCTACATAGATGTCTTAAAACTACTTGCAATAGCAAACTCCATCCATCAAGAGGAACAAGAGAAGAAGAAGGAAAGGACCAAGAGGACAGTGTGGGTGTGGCCATATCTACAACGGAGGCCTGAACATGGCCATTATGAGAACCTCATGCAAGAGTTGGCCAGAGAATGTCCACTACTGTACAAGAACTTCACCCGGGTAGACAAACAACTATTTGATGAGATTGTGGAACGTGTCACGCCCATCATTCAGAGGAAACCTACGTTCTGGCGGAAACCCATTCCTCCTGGGCTGCGGGTGGCCATCACCCTACGTTTCCTCGCTACGGGTGATTCGTATAAGAGCCTGCAATACAACTTTCGTGTTGCCCACAACACCATCAGCCAAATTGTTCCAGACACATGCCAGGCCATCATCTCTGTCTACGGAGATCAGGAGCTCAAAACGCCACAAACGCCTGATGAATGGAAGGAGGTTGCCAGCGGCTTTGAGGAACGATGGAACCTGCCGCATTGTGTGGGAGCCATTGATGGCAAACACATACGGATCCGCAACCCCTCCTTTGGTGGCACATATTACTTCAAATAAACAAGAAGTTTTTTTCCATTGTCCTGTTGGCAATTGTTGACTCAAACTACAAATTCATCTACGTCGACGTTGGGGCCATAGGATCAGAGTCTGATGGTGGTGGCTTTGCACAAACCCCTCTGTGTAAGTTGCTTGAAACACAGACTGCCAAACTGCCAAACTGGCCCCCCACCCCCCCGAGGTCATCTCTACCGATCAAAATGGACCACCAACGGACTACTTCTTAGTAGGGGATGATGCATTCCCTCTGTGCCCCTACATGATGAAGCCCTACCCCCAACGATTCCTCTCGAAACCTGAACGGATCTACAACTACAGACTCAGCAAGGGCCGCCGGGTGGTAGAGAACGCCTTTGGCATTCTTGCTAACCGCTTCCGAGTTTTGCACACTCCAATATCTATGAAACCTGAGCGTGCAGAGGTTGTTGTGTTGGCCTCATGCATTCTGCACAACATCCTACGAGGACGAAACCCACCCCGAGCAGAGGTAGATCAAGAGGACCCAGACACCCACGAACTCATACCTGGCATCTGGAGGACTGACCCACCTGTAGGAAGAAACATGCCCCCTGGGTCCCGCAACACTGCAACCAGGCTTGCCAAGGAGCAACGGGACTACCTCAAGACATACTTCTCTTCCCCTCAAGGATCTGGGGGTTGGCAGGATGACCGTATTTAGGTGAGTGAGGTTTTCCCCTTTTTATTTGTTATTTTTCTGTATATTTCAGTTTCATCTTAAAATTTTGTTATATAGTTTTTGCCAGTTTAGTAAGTATTGTAGTTTTATAAGTTACTTTTGATGTTTTGTAAAGTTTGTAGGCTTTTCCATATATTTTTTATTGTATATTTTCAATTTTCCTTTAAGTACTTTAATAGTTCCCTGCTTACTTTATCTTTATCTTTTAGTGTTATATTTCAATCACGTTGTTAATTGTTTCAATGTTTCATTTGTTTTGTACTGTTTATTTTTTTTTATTTTCCATGATTTTTTATATTTATTATTAACCATATTATCAGTAATTTTTTTTCAATTAGTCTTTTCTTTTTTATTACCTTCAGGATATATTTCATTTGTCATCTTATTAATAAATACTTTAGCTACAAAATTGGAATTATAAACACACACACGTCATCACTATTTTTATTTTTTATTTTTAATACATCTTTCATTAGAAAATATATCATAAAGTTATAGCATTTTTGGGGTCTCCAGGCTGGGTTGTTTCTTGGGGGTCTCCAGGGTCTGTTCGGGATCAATATTTGGTGCCGGCGTAGCTGGGTTCGAAGGTGCAGGTGAGGATGCAGACAGATAGTTCTCCAAGTTGAAGCTTGTGTTCCCAAGCCCAAACTGGGAGCTCAACTGCGAGAGGTCTAAGTGCGTTGGTGTGGAGGTAGTAGGTGGGTGGAATGTGGCAGGGGGTGTTGCCGACTGGTGCGGCCGCATAATTAACGATTGCAGTGCTGCAACCTGGTGTGCAGGTAGCACGTACGTAGGAGCAGGCTTTGGCAACACTGATTGAGGCAGTGTGATTGTAGGATTCCCCTGGTACATGACAGTAGCGGTTGGTTGAGGTTGAGGTGGTTGAGGTTCAGGTTGTGGTGCCGGAATGCCATAATTTCTTATGGCATGCAGCATGAGGTCCGGACCAACAGTGGTGACTCCCTCCTCAAAGGCAGTCTTGAACCTGTGGAGGGCTGCCATGAGCTCACTCTTAAATGGATTTTTAAACTTTGCCGGCAACCCCACACAGTCCTTTGCCAAGACATCCATGGAGGCGTGCCAATACTGGAGTTCGGGGTCCTCCACCAAACCAGCCACCCCAGCCAGGTTCTGCCGCACCTGCTCCGCAGTGGCAAGGACCTGGTAAGGGAACAAGGAACAAGAGAACATTAAACACACGAAACATAACATATTTCAATAAATAACCAATTATGAACGTTAACAAATGAAATTATGTGGTATTCTGGGAAGCCTAAAATCTTCAAAGTTATTGTTTCCATTATGGAAAAAGAGAAGATTTACACGTTACACAACACACGAAACATAACCTATGTCAATAATGACCCAATTATGAATGTTAACAAATAAAATTATGTGGTATTCTGGGAAGCCCAAATTCTTCAAAATTATTGTTTCCATTATGGAAAAAGATAAGACTAACACGTTACACAACACAAGAAACATTATTACACAAAAATATGTGGTATTCTGGGAAGACAATATGTTGAAAGTTATTGTTGCTATTATGAAACTAATATTTCCTCTACTCACTTGCTCCAGGGTTCCGGATCCGTGGGCTGCAGGAACAGCACCAGGAGGCTTTCCCTGCTTCGCCCTCCGCGGAGGCATGGAGATGGCTGGGGTGGTGTTCTCCTGACTGCCGGCTGCTTGGTCTTCCTCATCGGCGTCTGCTGGGGCGGGGTCATCAGGCAGAGGTCCACACACAGGAGAAGTTTCGGCAGCTTAGGCAGCAGACTGTTGAGACATGAATGTATAATTAGTAACATGTTAATTATTTATGAACTGTTAAATCACAATCAACATAACCATTCATCTTTGTAACCTTTAAATGAAATTAATAAACTTCTTTGTGTTATTATGTGTTTCATTAACAAAAATTTAAGGTAATTATAGAATGAAGTGAACAAGATAATTGTACAAAAATCAAGGCACCATAATAAGCAAAATATTTCAGAAAAAAATAAATCGTGTCCTGAGGACGCAAAAACTCTTGGCTTGCTATCGCTCGCCAGGAAAGTATTGATGTTGTTGACGAATTAATAGTGAAAGTGTTGGGAAACAAGCAAATATAAACGTACCTGAGGCATACCCAGATTCCTGGGCTTCTTCTGTCGCACGCTGTGGGGCTTGAGGATGTGGAACATGGTCAGTATCCACTTCTCCCTCTCAGTCAACCTCTTGGCCACCTCACCACTCTTGTCCTTGGTGAGCCTGCCAAATTTGGAGCGGAGAGAGGTGAACCAGGTTAACAATTCCGAGGCGGTGATGGGGGGGTCCAGACTGGCTGCCTTCTCCGCCCAAACATGGTCGATGTGCTCCTTCTCTTTGTGGCAGTTATCACCCTTATACAGATAAGGCACATCCTGCTCCAGCCAGTCTCCCAACATACGCTCCTGCGCCTCCGTCAGGATAATGTTGGTGCTCTTCCGGCGCCGTTTTTTTGGTTGTGTTGGCTGATCCTGTCCCTGTTCCTGGTCAACTTCGTCGGGGTTTTCCTCACTTTCGTCAACGTCCAACACCTCTCCATCATCGTCGGGTATATTCATTAACACTTCACCGTCAGAGGTGTTAATCGGCGAGGTTGCAGAGGTCGAGGGGACAGGCAGTGAGGTTGCAGAGGTCGAGGGGACAGGCGAGGTTGCAGAGGTCAAGGGGACAGGCGAGGTTGCAGGCGTGGGGCCAGGTGGTGAGATTGAAGACGTCTTCTTCATACTTCTCTTGGTAGCATTGGTAACCATGGTGACAGGGCAGGACAGGGCAGCGTGCAGAGGGTGGCAGCAGAGGGTGGCAGGGTGGCAGGCAGGGTGGCGGGCAGGGTGGCAGGCAGGGTGGCAGAGTAGCAGGGATGGTGTTGGTCGTCGTGGTGTGGTGTGAGGTATGACGGCAGTCACTCACGCTGTCCCTATATACCCCCCCCCGTACGACATTGCCGCGTCTTCCCGGCAACACGCAGAGCGGCGGCGTTGCCAAACGAACGCATACTTCCACGTTCGACGAGAACTTTCTACGATGGACGAGAGCAGCTCTCGTCTTACGTGGTAGCTGCTACGTCCGACGAGGCTGCTCTGGTCAGACGGCCGTGGTGGCCTGGTCGGTCGTAAGTTTCCCCGTCTTTTGACATACGTGAGGGCGAGTCACGTTCCTGATTCGACTCGAATCAGCAACCGCGCGGCCTTGGCCGCACCCACAACATTCCCGACCCACGTGGGCTACTCGTTTCTACTCGCGCCATGCGAGAGTACCCCCCCGACTGGCCGTAATTTAATTTACGTTTTGCGTATTATGCCATTACGTTTTACGTAATCGGTTGCCAACTACCAATATACCTTCGTTTACAACAGACGGGAGCTGACGGGAGCAATATACGTGAATGTGTGACCCCACCATTAGGCTCCCACAGTACCTGTCGATGTCGTGCAGGGCTTAGCTAACACTGCACACATCGGAGACAACGAAACAGTAACCTTACCCCTAGTCTAGCTTTAGATAACCAAGCAGAATCACTCAACACCTTGCCAGGGAGACATATACCGGTCTACAACCTTCCCGAGAGAGGACACATACGGAAAAGTCCGTCTCTCCAAACCTCAATAAAGCATAATACCTCCTTAACCTAATACATGGAAATATCTGAGAGCTTCGCGTACAATACGACTGGTCGACGGTGAACGTCTATGCTGAAACCAGAAGGGATGTTGAGTTTAATAAAGATTAGAGAATGAGAAAGGAGAAGTCGAGAGAGAGAAATAGTATGCAAAGTGGCGAGTATGGGGGACAGAATTGCAAAGGATGTAGGCGATACGCGTGTCAGGCAAGCTCTGAGCTGGTAAAGAACATGAGGCCGCGATGGGAAGGGACTAGTTGACCACCCGGCCGCCAACGCCGTCAGCGCCCAAGCTTGCCGCGTCATAGCTCACCCCGGTGCCTGGTGTACTCCCTCACCCTCTCTCGCTCGCCTCCCACAAAAGCAACATTTATATTATAGCGAATATAAAATATAAGGCGCGGTCACAGACCAAAACAAAGACCATTTCTAGACTGTCTGTGGCAACACGACACTAATTAAATAAAGCAGATCATTCTAGGACAACTGTAGCCCATCCCCCCATCCTGGCGAGCGCTAGCGAGCTGCAATGCCCCACGCAACCATTCTGCTAACGCCGGGAGGCGTCACAGTACTAACCAGACTCACTATCTGGCTCATCATGGTGTTGAAAAGGACAGTCGGACCACACCCGTGTGGGTAGTCTTCGACTGTTCAGCAAAGACAAGCACAAATAAGCTGAGCTTGAATGATTGTCTGTTTACAGGAACTTCTCTTGTCGCTGACCTAACCCAGGTCTTGTTAAGGTTCAGATTGAACCAATATACTTGGGTCAGTGACATTGAGAAGGCCTTTCTTATGCTCAAGTTGCACGAGGATGACATGGATTGCACGCGGTTTCTGTTTCCCGATCATCCGCTGGATATCGACAGTCCAGTGTCGGTCTATAGGTTTCGTGTGGTTCTTTTTGGCGCGACCTGCTCACAGTTTTTGTTGAATGCAACTATCTTGAAACATTTGTCACTGGTAGATAAACATACTCAACATGTTCACAGTTTCAGACGTGGGCTTTACATAGATAATTAACAGGCGACCCATGACAGTGAGCAGGACCTTCTGGCCATATACAACAGCGCCCAGGACATATTCTCGGGAGCGCATCTCTTTCTCAGGGAATGGGTCACAAATAGTCCGCATCTCCGTGATACCTTATTCTTACATAATGTCGCAAGTACAGTACAGGATAGGGTGAAGACACTCGGGATGACTTGGGTAACTGGTACTGATATGTTTACATTCCAGAAGAGAGAGCATTTTTTACAAGCTAGCACAAAAAGAGAAGCGCTCAGTGTCACTACTAGCATTTTTGATCCGCTGGGGTTTTTGTTACCTGTCACCATTAGGGCTCGCATTTTTTTACAGGAGCTTTGGCGTGTAAATTGCAGGTGGGAACAACCTCTTTTGGACGCGCTTAGGGAATGCTGGTGTGACATTGGTTCTGATCTCTGGGGTTGCATGGACTTAGAAATACATAGACAGGTTACCTTTTCAAGATATGTGACCTTACACATTTTCAGTGTTGCTAGTACAGTTGCTTAAGGATCCGCTGCGTATTTCTGTGATGACAGGGATACGTGCCGCTTGATTATGGCTAAGGCTAGGGTGGCCCCGATTAAATGTTTAACTATCCCTAAACTTGAACTGACAGCTTGCGTACTTGCATCTAGGTTAGCCACGTTCATTAAAGAGGCCTACGCATCTGAGCTGTCAATCAAAGAAACAGTCATCTGATGTGATAGTCAAATAAGTTTATGTTGGCTTGCAAGTAAGAAAGTGTTACCGGTGTTTGTTCGTAATAGAGTTGACGAAATCTTAGCTTCATGTACGAACACTCAGTTTAGGTATGTCCCTACCGACGTTAATCCAGGCGATTTGCTCACAAGGGGAATTACTCATTCCTCCCTACACAATTCTCGGCTTTGGTGGGAAGGGCCATCTTGGCTATCCCATCCTGAACAATGGCCAGATGGGGAGGAACAAGGTCCTGTGGTTCAACAAATGTTTGCGGCCTCTACGGACACTCCCTCGAACGAGACCCATGTAATAGAATGGCCTCGCTATAGTTCGTATGAGGGACTAGTACGCATCATGGCATTGGTGAAGCGCTACGTGGGTAATCTGAAAGCCAAATCGAAGGGGTCGGATCAGAATCATGGCATACTTACAGTACCGGAACTATGAGCAGCTGAAGTCACTTTAATAGATGTAGCACAGAGGGAAGTTTACCATAAGGAGCGACAAGAACTTGATACTAGCACCACTGACAATAAGGTTAAGAGTAGCATTATTAAACAGTTGGGGTTATTTTTGGATCAAGGGATCATTAAATGTAAAGGGAGACTACAAAGGGCTAAGATAGATTATAATACTAAGTTTCCAATCTTTCTTCCAAACAAACACCGGTTAACCTCACTGTTGATAGACAATGCTCATAGATTGTGCTTGCATTATGGGGTGGCATATGTGGTTTCGTATCTGAGAACGAGATGGTGGATTCCGAGAATGCGGCAAACAGTGAAATCAGTAACTGGGAAGTGTGTCGTGTGCAAGCGCTTTCAGGGGAAAATCTATGGGTTGCAGCCATCTCCTCCACTACCTGATTTCCGCGTTAACAGGGTGGAACCATTTCAGGTCACAGGCGTGGACTACTCTGGCTCACTGGCTGTGAGGGGTGGGGGCGGTACTATTGAAAATGTTTATATAGTATTGTTCACTTGTGCTGTAACGCGTGCTATTCATTTAGAAGTTGCTCCTGATTTATCTTGCGAAACCTTCATGCACATTTTCCGAAGGTTCTGTAGTTGTATAGGTTATCCCCAATTAATGCTCAGCGATAATGCCACCACATTTGTTGGTTCTGCCAAATTATTAAAATCAAGACTAGATGATCCTCAACTCAAACAACATCTGAGTAAGTTTAAATGTGATTGGAGGTTTATCCCAGCCAGAGCTCCATGGTTTGGAGCGATCTGGGAGAGAACAATCGGCACAGTTAAGGCAGGACTGAAAAAGGTACTGGGTCGTGTCTCAGTCACACTTACAGAGTTGACTACGATACTAACAGAACTGGAGGCGGCTGTGAATGACAGATCATTAGGATATGTGTCAGGAGATTTAGAGGATCCTGTACCTATTACCCCTTCACAGTTGGCCGGCGGACGTAGACTTAGACTGTTTCCTGAACCAATGAACGACGATGAAATCACGGATCCCTCATTGTACGTTGTAGACAACGTCTCCGCGCGATATAATTATGTCTGTAAATTATCAAATGATTTGTGGAAGCGCTGGACGACTGACTACCTGCTGCCTCTAAGGGAGAGTCATACTAATTTAATAAGAAACAAGGGAAAATCTTGGCCCAAAGTAGGTGACGTTGTCCTGATATACAATGAGGGTCCTCGTTTGTTTTGGAGATTAGGTCTCGTCCTAAAATTACTTCCGGGCCTAGATCAGCTTGTTAGAGTCGCGCAGGTCAAAACCTCTACCGGTATTACCACTCGTCCGATTGCTAAATTGTATCCTATTGAACAGGAATGTGAAGATGTGGGCGAGATTATTACAGATAGTATCGCCGGTGCGGACGCACCAGCGCAGTCTGCTGCTAGTCGGGATGATAGTAATCTTCGTCCTCAGCGGCAGGCTGCTTTGGGTTCCACGCGACTCTGGTAATCATTGATAGGTGGTGGAGCCTTATAATTTTCCACACTAGTTTAAGTCCATATTGTAAAATTTGTAAATATTTGGTGGCCGGGAATATATCGTGACTTATGAGTGTCCACGATAGACCTTTCTATTTCCAGTTGGGATTGGTTAAAAATGAGATCTATAATTCTGTATATACACAAAGCATCATGTAAAGTTAATTGGGTTTGTATATCAGATGAATAATATATAAGGGGTAATTAAGGTATAGGCTATGGTGTACATTTATTCTATAAAGAGTTAATTTGAGAATATAGTATTCCATAAGTATTAAGTACTATTTAATATAGTAATTAAAGTACTATGAGGAACGTTAGCAGCATCGAGAATGATTGCGCATGTCTATCTTCACTTGTTACCAAGCTGACGTTCTAAGATATCTCCTTATAAAGGGTGCCACTCAATAACAACATCCCTTACCAGCAACACCGGCGATCGGCCACATCTATCGTCCCATATATTAAACATCCCAGCACCTACTATCCATCAACATGCTCCACTAACCAGCTAAGTCTATAATTATATATTCACTGGTGGCCATTATAATATGTATAGACCATGTATAGCATGTGAATTAACAACAAAGGTGAGACGATCTCAATGCTTCCCCCTTAGGCTGATAATCCAATCCCTTTACTTGTCTTGTAACTAATTCCTAAATCCACTATACGATCCTAAGTCTTGACAGGCTCTATAGACAGGTAATTTGAACATAAATCTAAAAAAGTTATCCTAACCCTTTACAATTCCTTAGTCCGCCCTCTTCTGGAATACTGCGTTCAATCCTGGTGCCCTTATCACCAAAAAGGTATAAACAAACTAGAACGAGTTCAACGTAGAGTTACGAAAACTATATTTAGCCTAAAAAAAAAACTATACGAGGAGTGTCTTAGAGAATTAAATCTATTTCCTTTAACCCAGCGCAGATTAAGAGGCGACTTAATTCAAGTGTTCAAAATCATCAAGGGCATCGACAATATGAACTATAGCAAGTACCTCACTATCGACCAATCTAATTACACGAGGGGAAACGGTTGCAAAATTATTGGTAAATCTTTTAACTTACACTAATCTAAGAATTTCTTCTTCAATCGAGTTGTCAACTTGTGGAATGGGCTTCCCCGAGACGTTATTGACTGCAGCACTGTTGATTCTTTTAAACTTCGCATAGACAAATATCTTGCATCAAACCCGCGACTGACTGCATTTGTAAATTAATTATTTTGATTTTATTCCCTCCTCAGTTACTAACCCATCTGTTCCCTACTAACTTCTTAATCCTGCCACAGACATCAGTTCCAGGGCAGTAGTTCCCTTTCCAATGTTCCCTTACCCACTCTAAACCACTGTTTGGACACTTGATCCTCAGTGTTTTGGAGGACTAGCAACCTAGAAGGGTCACTAGACCTGTTGTTGCAGAGACAAGTGGCCCACAAAAGGCAGATCCCTTTCACATCCAACCCATTTCGTCCATATGACTATCTGATTTGATCTTGAAATTCTCTATTGTTCTTGATCCCACTATAGCACTAGGTAGCCTATTTCACATATCTACGACTCTGTTACGAGAGAGGCAGATCCCTTACACAGCCAATCTCTCTCTCTCTCTCTCTCTTCTTTGCACACTGGTACAAATGAGGCAGATCCCTTACACATGCTACCAAGATGAAAATGGGAGTCTGCAGAGAGCCGATTGTCCCACACACGGCAGTTCCCTTTCACACCCAACCCATCTCGTCCTATCAAATTTTATATTGAAGCTCTATTGTTATTGATCCCACTATAGCACTCGGTAGCCTATTCCACATATCTACAACTCTTTTACTAAGCGAATAGGGGCAGATCCCTTATACAGCCAATCTCTCCCTCTCTCGCTCTTGTTTGTTTGCACAATTTGTTCCTTCTGTAGTTTCTCCATGCCCGATAAGTTAAATGATCTTTTGATATCTGTGACACAGCTTTTGTATCCAACACAATACCCTGCTTGCAAAACCGCTCGAATCCCGGACAACGATGCTTGCAACTTTAATTATTATTATTAGGGGTTCGACCCATATGGGGAACCCCTATTGTAATCATTAAACCCGGAAATTCAGCCAAATTATCTTTACACCACGGTTTTGACGCAATAACTCCAGAACCGCTTTTTGGATCGGGATCAAACTTTCACAAGAGGTGTGTTTTTGTTTTGGGCAACTTTTGATTTGCTAAACATCTGGCATGGCGGCCAAACAGGTCCGTGGCAGCCGATTTCCCGAAAAATTTGACGCCTAAATACCGTCTCTCCCACTCATAGGAAACGATTGGGCTTTGGCATATGGACTCCACTACTAATGCTCCGCAAATGTTATAGAGAAGGTTTTGCTTTTGCACGTGAACTATGATATTAAGCAAAACTGGGGGATGCGTGGAAGCCTATAGACTGTAGATGGTAAACTTTGTGTGGGTAGAGAATGCGGTTTTAAAGTCATTTAAGAATAGACAGTTTTCAATGCTGCGGCGAAACTATTCCATCCATTTATATTCTTTTGGTATCAAAACGTTCGGAATCGCGAGCCTCACCCAACTACGCAAACATGGCTTTGACCATCGGCGCAGTTTTCAAGATGTGGAATTTTAAGTGGAATTCGAGTTTTTTTCAAGATTGCTGGAAAAAAAGCCCATCCATTATTTTTTGTTTATTTAACTCTCTCAAAACAGTTCGAGTCCCTACGAATTCCACCAAGTATTTAGCCAACCTACCTATACATACCTACCCTACCAAATAATAATGATAATTCAAATTTATTTTTGGTGAATAACAGAGTATTGGCAAAGGTTTTTAACAATTCCTCCCTTTGCCAAATGCTTAGTTTAATAACAATGATATGGACCTTTAAAGTTTTGGCAATTGCCCGTGTGACTCGTATTTTAACCCTCCTCCTTCAACCCTAAGTGTTACCACAAAATACCGCTAGATCCTTTCTCAAAAGTCGCTAGCATGTTGCTACATAGTCAAACAATGTTAGAATAATGCTGCAATTTCTAAAGAGTTTTGGTTTGTTTCTTTTGCAAATTTTACAATGTAATATGACTAGAATGTCTGAAATGTTCAAATTATCCCTAGTAAATGTCTCTAGATATGAAAAATGGGTGCAAGATTGAAGTCAATACCTCCACATCTAGCGATAATGTAGCGATGTTAAAACTGGCAGAACTGTAAAGCCTACTCTTCCCCCCAAGATAGGACCCACTTTCCTCCCTCTCAGCACCCAATAATTATGGTCTAAAGTTTGTATTTCCTTATCTTATCCTGTGTATAATTGTAAGCCTTCAACGTGTGATGAATTCAGTAAGAGCGACCATCGTACGATAACTTTCACTTTAAAGTTTACTAGTAACAAATCAAATAAGCAGCATTGAGAAAGTCCCTACTTTCAAGAAAACACATTTTCATAAACTTAAAATCAAAGCTTAAAAAAACTGACTGGAGCTTTCTGACTAACAATAACGACATAAATACATCTTGGGAGTGTTTCACAACCACTTACCTTAAGGCAGTGCAAGACTGCATACCATCGAAAATACGGCGTCCAAGCCATAATGATAAGCCCAAATGGTGGAATAAATATATTTCAGACTGTCTGCTTGCTAAAAAAATTGCTAATGATCGATTAAAATCCTCACAAAATGACGAAGAACGGGTGAAATTTGTAGAGCTACGACGCAAAGCCAAAAAGTTAATTAAGCAAAGTAAAAAGACCCTGGAGTTACATGTTGCGAATCAAAGTAAAACAAACCCAAAAGAATTCTATAGTTATATCAGAAAGAAAAAAGTAGTTACTTCAACTGTTGGACCGTTAGTCGATGAAAATGGAGAATACACCAAAGACGAAGTACAAATGAGTAATGCCCTCAATACCTTCTTTGCATCAGTTTTTACAACCGACGACCTCAGTGATATCCCTACACCATCGCCGATTCAGATTGATAATTCAGATGTTCTAAGCAATATCACTGTTACAGAGAGAGAAGTATTGAATTGTTTAGATAAACTCAAGGTAAATAAAACGCCTGGACCTGATACAATCTCGCCTAGAGTTCTAAAGGAAGCTAACGATGAGCTCTGCAAACCACTGACATTGCTATTCAATGAATCCTTGCAGTCTGGGACTATGCCTGATCAGTGGAAGCTAGCCAACGTAACACCGATATTAAAAAAAGGCAGCAAATCCCTACCCAGTAACTATCATCCAATTAGCTTAACCTCAATTGTATGTAAAATGCTAGAAAAGGTCATAGGAGACAGACTCGTAAATCACTTAGAGGCAAACAACTTACTTTAAAGATACTCAACACGGCTTTCGTAAAAAACGTTCCTGTTTAACAAACCTCTTAGACTTCTTCCACGATATCCTCAACCTCTACGATGAGAGTAAAGCTGTAGATATTATATACCTTGATTTTCAAAAGGCCTTTTGACAAAGTTCCCCACAAACGTTTACTGCTAAAACTAAAAGCGCATGGAATACAAGACGGTGTGTTGAAAAGGATAGAAAATTGGCTCAGCGACAGAAAGCAAAGAGTAGTCATAAACGGTAAGGCATCTAAATGGACCAAAGTAAGTAGCGGGGTACCCCAGGGATCGGTACTAGGACCAATTCTCTTTCTAATTTACATCAACGACATTGATGAGGGTCTGACCTGTACAATCTCGAAATTTGCTGACGATACAAAAATTGCAAATAGCGTACTCTCAAAAGAACAAGTTGACGATATGCAACACAATCTAGATAAATTGTCATGTTGGGCCCAAATTTGGCAAATGAGTTTCAATGTGGATATATGTAAAGTACTACATATCGGATACCTAAATGAGAAAGCAAACTATTCGATGAATGGCACTCAGCATTAAGAATGTAAACAGAGAAACCGATATGGGAGTAACAATATCGAGTAACCTAAAACCAAGTCAACAATGTTCAGAAGTTGTTAAGAAGGCAAACAAAATAATTGGCTTTATAGGCAGGCCATTTGAGCATAAATCCAAAGAAGTTATCCTAACCCTTTACAATTCCTTAGTCCGCCCTCTTCTGGAATACTGCGTTCAATCCTGGTGCCCTTATTTCCAAAAAGATATAAACAAGCTAGAACGAGTTCAACGTAGGGTTACCAAAATGATACCTAGCCTAAAGAACAAACCATACGAAGAGCGTCTTAGAGAATTAAATCTATTTCCTTTAACCCAGCTCAGATTAAGAGGTGACTTAATTCAAGTGTTCAAAATCATCAAAGGCATCGACAATATGAACTCTAGTAAGTACTTCACTATCGACCAATCTAATAACACGCGGGGAAACGGTTGCAAAATTTTTGGTAAATCTTTTAACTCACACGAATCTAAGAATTTCTTCTTCAATCGAGTTGTCAATTTGTGGAATGGGCTTCCCCAAGACGTTATAGACTGCAGCACCGTTGATTCATTTAAACTCCGCTAGATAAATATCTCGCATCAAACCCGCGACTGACTGCGTTTGTAAATGAATAACTTGATTTTATCCCCCCTCAGTTACTAACCCATCTGTCCCCTACTAACTTCCTAATCCTGCCACGGACATTATTTCCAGGGCAGTAGTTCCCTTTCCAATGTTCCCTTACCCACTCTAAACCACTGTTTGGACACTTGATCCTCAGTGTTTTGGAGGACAAGCAGCCTAGAAGGGTCACTAGACCTGTTGTTGCTTGATTTCCTTGGTACTCCTTTGTACGTGTCTCTATATGAAGTTTAATTTTATAATATATCCAGGAGTCTCCCCTAATGACATTTAACACGATTCATTATTTAAATACAAGGCTGAATATTTATCGGAAGTAGTTATTTGCCTTCGGAAAGCTGAAATATAATGTTTGCACAAATGGTAGGTATAACTATTTGCTCTGTGTTAAAGAGAGAGAGAGAGAGAAAGAGATAATTTCTTTTCGTTCCCTACTATATCCTTCCCTCCTCTCTCTCTCCATTCCCTCCCCTCCCCTCTCTATCTCCATGCTCTCGCTCTCCCTCTCTCTCTCTGGGCCTAATGTAAATATTTGCGCTATTTATGACTCGCCCTAACGGGCAAAATATTGAGTGGAGGGAACTAAAATGGTGTGTAATAAGAAGAGATGCCCGATTTCTCCCCATAGACGTCAAACGTAGATAGTGACGGTTGTGGAGGGTGTGTTTGTGTGTCCGATGGGATCGCCATCTCTCTCTCCCTCTCTTGTCCAGTATTATATGACACCGTATTTCAGTTTCGCCATTTTACTTGCAGCAACAACATCCAATGTTATGTTGGGGCTTGTATTATAATCAACTAAACAATTATAGTTACAGCAACAACATATACAGTATACTGTACTAGAGTGGTGGGGGATGTACACATAGGCAATTATACATTCAAAAACAACATTCCAAGTAGTGTTGGGGCTTGTAGTACAAGGTTGAAATACAAAAGGAACACTTCATGACGGCCACAACAAAAATAGCCAAACTCATAAACGGCCACTACCAAAAACACCACTCTCCTTAAGGTCAGTCCAAATCAATAACTCTACCCAAATCAACCAATCAACCCAAATCAACAACTCAACCCAAATCAACCAATCAACAAAAATCAACCTTGCAACCTAATTCAACAACAAATTAACTTAAATCAACCAATCAACCTCTCAGCCAAAATCAACCACACAACCCAAATTAACCAATCAACCCAAATCAAATTATCAACACAAATCTACCACTCAACCCAAATCAACAGATTAACCACACAACCCAAACCAACCACTCATCCCAAATAAACCAATCAACCCAAGTAAAATCAACCATTCAATAAAAATCAACCACTTAGTCAAAATCAACCACTCAACCCAAATCAACCACTCAATCCATATCAACCACCCAACTCAAATCAACCACCCAACCCTAATCAACCACTTTATTGGTATTGATCCCACTTGGTAGCCTATTCCACATATCTACAACTCTGTTACCAAACAAATAGAGGCAATTAAATCCCTTACACAGCCAATCTCTCTCTCACTCATGTTTGTTTGCACACTGGTAGGCTACAAATGAGGAAGATCCCATACACATGCAACCAAGATGAAAATGGGAGCCTGCAGAGAGACCCTTTTAACCCAACCCATCTCGTCCTATCAAATTTTATGTTGAAGCTCTATTGTTATTGATCCCACTATAGCACTCGGTAGCCTATTCCACATATCTACAACTCTTCTACCAAGCTATTAAAGGCAGATCCCTTACACAGCCAATCTCTTTCTCTCTCGCTCCTGTTTGTTTGCACACCGGTACAAATGAGGCAGATCCCTTATACATGCAACCAAGATGAAAATGGGAGTCTACAGAGAGCCAAGTGGCCCACATAAGGCAGATCCCTTTCACACTCAACCCATCTCATAAACGTTATCTGTTAGTTACACTATTTACTATACACCCCTATTATCATATACCTGCAACCAAAACACATTTGTAAGAAAAAGGAGCATAAGAAAATGGGAGTCTGTAGAGGGCCAATTGGCCCACACAAGACAGATCCTTTTCACACCAAACCCATCTCATAAAAACTCTCTCCCATTTATCTCTGTCTCCCTTACATTTATGACATCCTAGTCTCTCTCTCTCTCTCTCTCTCACACAAATGAGAACATAAGAAAACCGGAGTCTGCAGAGAGCTGATTGGCCCACACATGTCAGATCCCTTTCACACCCAACCCATCCCGCGCTCTCTCTCTCTCTCATATTTATCGCTATCTTCCTTACCTTTACAGCATCCTATTCTCTCTTGCCATACTCTCTCTCTCTCTCCCTCACATATGAGAACATAAATAAAATAGGAAAACGGGAGTCTCCAAAGCCGATTGTCCTACACATGGCAAATCCCTTTCACACCCAGCCCATCTCGTTCTATCTAATTTCAAGTTGAAGCTCTATTGTTTTTGATCCCATTATAACACTCGGTAGCCTATTCCACATATCTACAACTCTGTTACTAAATTGATAGAGGCACATCCCTTATACAGCCAATCTCTCCTTCTCTCGCTCTTGTTGTTTGCACAATCTGCTCCATCTGTAGTTTCTCGATGCCAGATAAGTTAAATGATCTTTTGATATCTGTGACACAGCATTTGTATCCAACACAATACTCTGCTTGCAAAACCGCTTGAACCCCAGACAACGTTGCTTGCAACTTTAATTATTATTATTATTAATATTATTATTAGCACTAGTACTAGTGGTAGTAGTAATAGTAGTAGTAGTGGCGAGCGTTCTTTGACATAAGAGTATTTGACCCAATGGCCCACAGCTACAGCGAGCTGTCTCTGGAGGCTGCACACAAGAGGAACGAACGAGAGAAGGTCAGGACATATGGAGAAAGGATCTTACACGTCGAACATGCAGCTTTACCCTACTAGTCTTCACCACATCAGGAGGGATGGGACCCAGGGCCCAGTGCTTCTATTCAAGGCTAGCAGAGATCATCGCAGAGAAGAAGCAACAGCCTAGGAGCCACGTCGTAGCCTGGATGAGATGCCGTCTATCTTTTTCATTGCTCAGATCAGCACTACTATGCCTGCGGGGAACAAGAAGGTCTGCACCACAACCAGTGACGGTGGCAGAAGTAGACTACGAGGCAGCAGTGACAGAGGGTCGCATAGGAAGGAGACTGGATTGAAGTTGCATGGTGTAGAATAGTAGTATCTGATGCTTGTGAAATTTAATATGTGTCAAATGTTAAATATATGGTAATGGTGGTGGTGATGGTGGAGGTGGTGATGGTAGTAGTAGTAACATGAAATGTATGAAAAATATTAAATACAAATCAATGTAGAAGTAGTAATCCACGATGATGAGTCTGAGTGCTTACCCCGGAATAGGAAGTAGCTGAATGACAACGAAGTCAGGCGCTTTGATGACTATTCTGACCTGGTCTAGGGTCCAAAGAGGGGATGCACAGACTGAGTGGTAAATTTAAAAAGTAATAGTAGTAGTAGTAGTAGTAGTAATAATAGTACAACACATCCACTGAAGCAAGATTGGACGTTAGTGCAAGAGGCTTTTTGACAAATGCACAGCGAGCGTTCTTTGACATAAGAGTATTTAACCCAATGGCCCACAGCTACAGCGAGCTGTCTCTGGAGGCTGCACACAAGAGGAACGAACGAGAGAAGGTCAGGACATATGGAGAAAGGATCTTACACGTCGAACATGGCAGCTTCACCCCACGAGTCTTCACCACATCAGGAGGGATGGGACCCAGGGCCCAGTGCTTCTATTCAAGGCTAGCAGAGATCATCGCAGAGAAGAAGCAACAGCCTAGGAGCCACGTCGTAGCCTGGATGAGATGCCGTCTATCTTTCTCATTGCTCAGATCAGCACTACTATGCCTGTGGGGAACAAGAAGGTCTGCACCACAACCAGTGACGGTGGCAGAAGTAGACTACGAGGCAGCAGTGGCAGAGGGTCCCATAGGAAGGAGACTGGATTGAAGTTGCATGGTGTAGAATAGTAGTATCTGATGCTTGCGAAATTTAGTATGTGTACAATATTAAATATATGGTAGTGGTGGTGGTGATGGTGGAGGTGGTGATGGTAGTAGTAGTAACATGAAATGTATGACAAATATTAAATAAAAATCAATGTAGTAGTAGTAATCCACGATGATGAGTCTGAGTGCTTACCCCGGAATAGGAAGTAGCTGAATGAAAACGAAGTCAGGCACTTTGATGACTATTCTGACCTGGTCTAGGGTCCAAAGAGGGGATGCACAGACTGAGTGGTTTAAAAAAAAAAAAAAAACAGTAATAGTAATAGTAGTAGTAGTAGTAGTAGTAGTAATAGTACATGATAAAAAGCTTGTTCCTTGGGAAAGAGGACTAGGGTAATCACGAACATCTATATAATCTTGTCAACGTTCCGACTTTTCAAAAGTTATCAACTGGATCTAAAAATTGCAAAACACAATATCTTAGAAGTTTTACCGAAAATGTTGTATACATTTAAAAAGTAAAACACTATTCCCAAATATTTTAGATTTCCTAAAACTAAAATATTAGGTTATAAGTTTGTTTCTTGATTGCCAGCTTCATCGGACAACAGGATAGCTTCACCATGGCGGTGGTGGGAGCCTGACCAGGCTGCCAGAGGTGTTATAAAGGGCTGGCTATGAGTCCTTATTCTGCTGGGTGGTGATTGGCAGCTTCATCGGACAACAGGATAGCTTCACCATGGCGGAGGTGGGAGCCTGACCAAGCTGCCAAAGGTGTTATAAAGGGCTGGCTATGAGTCCTTAACCCCTTCGGCACCGCGCGGCCATCCCGCTCAGTAGGCCTACATACCGCTCCCTCCCACCCCGCCCCCATCCCTCCCACGCGCATTATCCACCCACTAAACCTTGCCAAATACCCATTAATTTGTATAGTAGAGTAGTTAGGTACAACAGGATAGCAGTATTATAAGTATTAGAAGTAGTAGTAGTATCAGTAGTCGAAGTTATCAAATGTTCCCTACTAAATACACGTAAATAATAATAATAAATGGCATAATAATGCGTATGAAGACCGATGGCGAATGCACGGAGACACAAAAGCACTATAATCCTGAGTGGGTGGGGCCTAGGGGAAGACTGGGCCCTGGGGGAAAAATCTGCCTCTCATTAGTCGAGAGATACCGTGACGTCACAGTCCTCGGTGACGTCACAGGGCTCTGGTTGGCTGCTGGGGAAAGGGGCGGAGCTTCCTGTATCCCCAGTGTGACATACAGTACCGTAGATAGAGCCCCAGGCAGCAAAACCGACTGGCAGCATTTCTTTTAATTTATCACGTACGTATGTACGGGACGGTATATTTTACTGAAGCGCTTATCACGTATATGTGTACGTGACGGTGCCGAGGAGGTTAATCTGCTGGGTGGTGATTGGCAGCTTCATCGGACAACAGGATAGCTTCACCATAGCGGTGGTGGGACCCTGACCAGTCTGCCAGAGGTGTTATAAAGGGCTGGCTATGAGTCCTTAATCTGCTGGGTGGTGATTGGCAGCTTCATCGGACAACAGGATAGCTTCACCATGGCGGTGGTGGGAGCCTGACCAGTCTGCCAGAGGTGTTATAAAGGGCTGGCTATGAGTCCTTAATCTGCTGGGTGGTGATTGGCAGCTTCAACGGACAACAGGATAGCTTCACCATGGCGGTGGTGGGAGCCTGACCAGTCTGCCAGAGGTGTTATAAAGGGCTGGCTATGAGTCCTTAATCTGCTGGGTGGTGATTGGCAGCTTCATCGGACAACAGGATAGCTTTACCATGGCGGTGGTAGGAGCCTGACCAGTCTGCCAGAGGTGTTATAAAGGGCTGGCTATGAGTCCTTAATCTGCTGGGTGGTGCAAAACAACAACAACTATTGCTATAGTCTCTATCTCTCTCTTTCTCTCAACATGCAACACCAAATTTATGTAACATTTTGACCCTTTCTTCCCCACAGACAACAAAGTATATCTTGTTTTACCCAAATGCAATGGCTAATGTGAACATGTAAGCTATACATATATGTAAAACACGCTTTTAAGTGAACCATCTAAGTAACTTCATTCAAAGTCATGTGTTCATTTCTTCTTAAGCTTCGTTAACACTCAAGACTTTGTCAACACGTCTTTAGCCGACCTTGGACGACTTTACGGATTTTTGGGTCTGGACAAAATGTGGGAAACCTTGTGTCAGCCATGGTGTTTGGTGCCCATAAACCTGATAATGAATCGGCCTTGTCCCTGCAAGACGTTGACAAATCTAGCGGAAAACGGGACAAACTGCCCAATTTAACGTTTCAGGGACATAATCTATTTCCGTCATTGTTTCATCCATTTTTTATGGACGGTAAAAAGGCTGCACAAGGGCGGTTGATGAACTGTAGATGGACGGGTAACTCTCGTTTGCATGCCTCCGGCATGACCTACCCCTGCCCACCCGCCTTCCATGTGGACTTCCCGCCATCTTTATTGCTTTCCACCCATGCCCTATGGTCGCTAGTGACGGTAGTGACCCAGGCCGACCGTTCTAACTTTTTGTACACGTTAAAAAAAAAAAAAAAAAAAACAAAAAAAAACGGAGGTGTCCACGCCTTGACGCGTCCTTTTCATGACTTTGGTGACCTTGCCCTGACCCTGCCGGACTTTGTACCACAGTTTGTAAAACACACGGTTATTTTATAGTTTGGAAAGATCGGGATGCCAGTATGACAGATCCATTAGTCAGTATATGGCATTAACTTGTTATTATTTGTTTTTCCTTCAGCAAATTTAGTTTGCGAGTTTGTCTGTGCCTGCCTGCAAGTATAACTGTTATACCAAGTTTTTGAAGGGGTTAATTGGATTAATAAGGTAGGTTCTTGCTTGACTGGAGAAGTTGAATCCACTTAAACACATGCACAAAGGTAATAGAGGGTAAATGTAACAAAGCGTACATTCATATATTGTATTAACCCGCTGAGTACCAGCTAAATATTTATAAATGTACCACCCAGGACCGGCTGATTCTGATTTTTTTTTTATTCCAGAAACAATAGCGAATGGGTTAGGAATGAAGGAAAAACCACGAAAAAATTGATCAAAAAGGTCAAAAAATGGTCCTACAGAGCCCCCGAAAACGGATTTTACAAGAGTAAAAAATTGAAGGCAATTTCCCAAAAAAACATGTTTTTTGCAAACTCACACGCACGCGGTTGGACTTTGAGAGTTTTCAACCATCGGCATGGGTGCATGGGATACTTACACAGTTCCCATAAAAATCTGAGCCCTCTAGGTGCCATAGGACCGGAGTAATTAGGACCGGACCGGCCAGGACGCAAACCATACGTCCCTGGGGTTTAGCGATACATACATTGTGGACGCAAACCCTGCGTCGCTGGGGCTCAGTGGGTTAATAGGCATGCATATATTGATTAGAAATAATAATAGATCAAATATAATATACTGTATACATAATTATATATAGACAAACGAGCGAGGATCCACAATACTCTCTCATGATTAACCCTTCCAGCCCGGGTGTCATTGTGCAAGGACACCGCGAAAATTGGGCAGCAGCCCGGGTATCCTTTCAGCAGTGTTAGGTCCTGGGATATATAAACACTGGGCTCTTTCTATTGGACTAGGTATGCGGCAACAAGCAACAACGGAAAACGCTAGATCCAACCCTTATCTATAAACCCAGGCAACAAACCACCCTAAACCGTCAAGAGTCCTGCCTGGACAACAAGGTATCCTATGACTCGGTTACAGGGTGCACGCACTATAGACTGCTGATAGTCAAGCAGGCTATATAAAAGATCACACAATTAAGTTGACTTAAAGCTTCAAGGAAAAGATAGATAACGGAATTAAATTGCAGAAACAATTTAATAACAAACTAGAAGAAAGTACATTTAACGTTACGTTAATTAATACAACTAATCACCCCTGCGTGAAAGAAGGTGAAAGCAAACAGTCCTCAAAACATCGTACAGGTAGACAAGATGCGGGTTTCTAAACTGCATGCGGCTACTGTAGGATCTGATGCTTAGCAAAGAAAGTACGTTACGGATTTAGAGAACTCTTAACTCATAAGCAGGAATAAATACTAGTGATAGGACATACAGTGTATAATGGCATAGGTGTAATTAAATAAAGGCAGCAACTCGCAACATAACCACATACAGGTGTGCTTCTCACTCTTAGTCAGGCAAGCCTGCTCGGACAGAATCTCTAAGCCACACCCTGACTCACAATGCTCACGAAAACGGTAAACTGTGGCACAATAACAAGCATACAGAGATAATTGTTACGTCCTGGGATATATAAACAATGGGCTCTTTCTATTGGACTAGGTATGCGGCAACAAGCAACAACGGAAAACGCTAGATCCAACCCTTATCTATAAACCCAGGCAACAAACCACCCTAAACCGTCAAGAGTCCTGCCTGGACAACGAGGTATCCTAAGACTCAGTTACAGGGTGCACGCACTATAGACTGCTGATAGTCAAGCAGGCTATATAAAAGATCACACAATTAAGTTGACTTAAAGCTTCAAGGAAAAGATAGATTACGGAATTAAATTGCAGAAACAATTTAATAACAAACTAGAAGAAAGTACATTTAACGTTACGTTAATTAATACAACTAATCACCCCTGCGTGAAAGAAGGTGAAAGCAAACAGTCCTCAAAACATCGTACAGGTAGACAAGATGCGGGTTTCTAAACTGCATGTGGCTACTGTAGGATCTGATGCTTAGCAAAGAAAGTACGTTACGGATTTAGAGAACTCTTAACTCATAAGCAGGAATAAATACTAGTGATAGGCCATACAGTGTATAATGGCATAGGTAGAATTAAATAAAGGTAGCAACTCGCAACATAACCACATACAAGTGTGCTTCTAACTCTTAGTCAGGCAAGCCTGCTCGGACAGAGTCTCTAAGCCACACCCTGACTCACAATGCTCACAAAAACGGTAAACTGTGGCACAATAACAAGCATACAGAAATAATAAACCCCTAGCTGTTAATCTGCCAGGTGGCAGAGGTCTAGCCGGAAGGATATAGGCTTCGGATACCCGGGCTGAGCCACTTGCTCTAGCCTAGGGACGTTCCCAAATCTGTGCGCCAAATTACTCTAATTGAAAGGGTGCTCTCTTGAGAGACTCAGATCCCAAGTATCTGACTCTCTCCTGGCGACCCTAAAACAAAAGCAAGACGTGCTAGCGCAGTGCTGAGTGGACTAGGCAAGGGCCCTCACACAACACAACACTAGACACACAGGGACACAGACAAGAAAATGCCCCCAGACTCCCACGGGTATCCTAGTAAAGTCGTGCGGGTCCACAGGACTCGCACCAGCAGACTTTACTTAAAGGATCGCAAAAAGCCTCCCTTCCGGTCTAGCCCCTGCTAACCTGACACAAGAACACACTAGCAAGCATGAAACCACCAAATATGAGACAACAAAAAAGCTTCCTAGGGCTCATTAACAATTACATCTCTGCATAAAGCCCAAAATCCTATCTAGTTATCTGAGAGCTCGTCGTTAATACAATAATAGATATAAGGTCTATCAAGGGGATGGGATAATTAAATAGATTGGTGAAGTAGTGGAAGGAAGGTATACACAGTAAGAGAGAAAGTTTCTAAGTGGGGTTGAGAGGGATAGATATCAAGGGGCTCCGAAGGGAACAACAGTGAGGTGAGCTCTGAGTCTTGAATCTGTCTGGACCCCGCCTTAGGCATGCAGAATACATCCCATGCTTGGCAACACTCAACACAGTTGCCGGGTCAAAATCCTCTACCCCGTGCGTGAGCCGAAACTAAACCTAACGTTGCAATCAAATGCATATGGCAACGCTTCAGGCTCGTCCCAAGCTGGCAAGCGAAGCAACGTCCCAAGCCGGTCTCTCTCTCCGGCTCGTCTCCTCCCGCCCTCACTAGACTTACATCTTATATATTATAATGAAACAATCAACTATCGAGAATAAAATATACTAAGATGCGTTGGTTAAGAATAAGGGCAGCTACAAGCTGTGAAACAACATAAGAATATCCCAGACATTAGTTACATTGTCGTAGGATATATACTAAGGAAAAGCCTGCCGGCCGGCTGCCGCCAGCCGGTTTCTAAACGGCTGGGCAGCCGACGTGCGCGCATGCCCGCACGTGGCTACTAAGCAGAAGCGTCACACCTCCCCCAAGATATAAGACCCTTGACTAAGTTCTTCATATCTAACAGAAAGCTTTTCATAGTACCACACACTGTTGCGACACAAAGCACTATATATAAAACAAATAAAGACTGTTGTGCTCCACCGAGCAAGTTCAACTAACTTAGCGACAATAAGCGAAAACATTCAACTTAGATACTGCTAAAACATCTTATACAAAATTCTACACGTTATAAAAATAAAGAGTTTTTATAAGGTTTTTGCTTTTTTAATTTGTTTTTTTCGGCTGAACTACAGTGACAGCCTATTTTCCTCCACACTCAACCCTCAATCCTGTGGCAGTCTAACCAACATCATCCACCCTTGATAGACAATCCGCTATCACGTTATCAGAACCGGCAATATGGCGTATGTCCAGATTATACTCCTGAAGCATGAGTGACCACCTGGTCAGCCTCATATTCCGGTTATGAAACTGATTCAAGAATTTCAGAGGGTGATGATCGGTATAAACCACTACGACTGGTCCGAAAGCAGGAACATATACATCGAAGTGCCTGAGCGCCAGCACTATCGCCAGGAGTTCTTTTTCAATTACAGAGTAATTCCTTTGTGCACTATTGAATTTTTTACTGTAAAAACTCACTGGATGTTCGATAACTTCATCATCTGTCTGTAACAAGACAGCCCCAGCCCCTACGCCACTGGCATCAGTCGCCAGCTGAAAAGGTCTGCTGAAGTCCGGGGCCCTGAGTATGGGGTGGGTACATAACAGGTGTTTCACCAAGGAAAACGCCTCTGCACACTCAGGAACCCACCGGAACTTCTTGTCCTTAGATAATAAGTCAGTTAAAGGTGCAAGTACAGTCGAATAGCCTTTGATGAAGCGACGATAATAGCCTATCATACCTAGAAACCGCATGATTTGTTTCTTAGTCGTAGGCTGGGGAAACTGATCGATGGCTTTGATCTTTGTCTATGGAGGGCACACCTGACCCATCCCCACCTCGAATCCCAGGTACAAAACTGTGGCTTTGACAAAATCGCACTTACCCAGGTTTACCACCAAACCTGCTTCATTCAGTTTATTAAAAAGCTGTCCGATGTGAGCACAGTGACTGTTAAAATCATCGTCGTATATTATGACATCATCTAGGTACACCGTACACTTGGGAATGTTGGCTACAATGTCGTTCATTAATTTCTGAAACGTTGCAGGGGCATTTTTCAGCCCGCATGGCATAACATGGCAACGATATGTGGCACCGTCCACCACAAACCCACACACCTCTCGCGCTCGCTCAGATAAGGGCACTTGCCAATAACCCTTAACAAGGTCTATCTTAGTGAGGAACTTGGCTTTTCCTATCTTATCCACACTGTCATCCACGCGAGGGAGAGGGTAGGCATTTGTGGGGGTTAAACCATTCAACCTGCGGAAATCTATACAAAACCGCACCTTGCCATCTGGTTTGGGCTGCAGTGTGACTGGGGAAGTCCACCTTACTGCACCCTCAGAAATCAGCCCACGTTTCAGCATATAATCCAGCTCTTCCCTAAGTGCTGGTAATTTAATAGGGGGAACACAGTAGGGCACTGATTTAAAGGGCGGGTGGTCCCCAACATCGACATCGTGCACCGCTTGAGTAGTGAGGCCAGGATGCTCCGCGAAAACAGCTGGGTTTGAATCAAACAAGTGCTGCACAGCTACACGCTGTTGCTCAGGCAGGTGCAATATCAACTTGTGAGCCACTTGTCTAGAATTCCCCGCCCACTGATCCGCGGAAACATGACAATCCCAATTATCCTCCCTCGCAGCTTGACTGTGCCTTCCTCCTTCTCCACCACGATCGCTGCAGATCAACACCGGGACAGTGAGAGGCTCGGAGGGGTGCCTCACATACTCTTTCATCAGATTTACATGGCAAAGTTGGTTCTTTTTCTTACGATCAGGAGTAGCTACTAAATAGTCGAGATCAGAAACCTTCCTTACAACCCGATACGGACCCAGAATACTTGGCAGACAAGGGGTGTCCCACCAGAGGCAGTAGTATCAGTACCTCCTGATCTACTTCAAACTCCCTCAGCTTCACCTTCTGGTGGTATCTGTCCTTCATCTGAGCTTGTGAACTCTTAAGGTTCCGACCTGCTACCTCCAAGCTCTTTAGCATTCTCTCACGGCTTTCAACTACATACTTTAGAAGCGAGCATGGCTTTGTGACTCCCTCCCAGATCTCCTTGACTATGTGGAGGGGCCCCCTGACCCTGTGTCCAAAAACCAACTCGTTCGGGCTAAATCCCAAGCTCTCCCCAGGTACTTCTCTCGCAGCAAATAAAACGTGTAGGAGACCTAGATCCCAGTCCTTCCCATTTTCCATGCAATAACACCGCAACATATTCTTGAGAGTCGAGTGCCACCTTTCAAAAACTCCCTGACTCTCGGGATGGTAGGCAGATGACACCACAGACACTATCCCATGTTGCTGCATGGTCTGCTTAAACAGAACAGAAGTAAAATTGGATCCCTGATCAGACTGGATCTCCTGAGGGTAGCCATAATGAGAGAAATAGACAAGTAGGTTTTTGACAACAGTCTTAGCCATCCCGTTGCACATGGGGTAAGCATCTGGATACCGTGTTGCTACATCCATTACAGTTAGTAAAAATTTATTGCCGGCACTAGTGGGGGGCAATGGGCCAACCATATCGATAACTACTTTGCTGAAGGGCGGCCCAATGACAGGGAGGGGTTGTAACGGGGCTCTCGGGATGACCTGATTGGGTTTCCCAACAACTTGACAAGTGTGACACTGTGACACCCATGACACGACACTCGCCTTTAACCCAGGCCACCAGAAAAGCTTGCTCAGACTCCGTCTTACGTGCCCCCAGGTGCCCTGCCAAAGGCACATCATGAGCTAATCTCAATCAGCTCTCACGGCACACCCTCGGTACTACTAACTGGTCCACTAATCCTGACCCGCCATCCCACTTTTTCTTGGGATCCTGATGTCTCCGATACAAGATCCCCTCGGACAAGAAAAAATCACCAGGCTGCGCATCCCCATCGCTCTCCAGTTCGACAGCACCATTACCACACGCTATGACTTCAGGATCTTCCAGCTGCAAGGAACATATATCAGCAGGTGCGAGATTATCCAAGTTCATCTTAAATAATTTATTTCCACCTCCAATGTCCCGCTGAGCCATCCTTTCCTCACGCTGCGCATAACGATGCTGTCTCAGAGTCTCTTCCTGCCCTGCACCTGCACTAGCGGTGACAGGCCCCGGGGCCTCTCCAGACTCTAACATAGGTGCCAATAATGAGTCACCAAGAAACACTGCCGGCTCAAAACTCTCTAATTGACCAACACTTCCCGTTTTCTTGTGACCTTTCCTCCGCGGTTTGATAGACTGAGGTGGTGGCTGCAAGGCTCCGGATGTCTGAGAACGCGTCACAACACACGCCATGGTTTGTACGCTACACTTCTCAACCCACTCCTGTTCCTCCCAACTAACGTCGGCCGCCTTCTCGGCAACGACCAAGGGTGAAACCTTAGAAGCAGGCACCGCAAAGTCGTTGCCGAGGAGGAGGTCAACGCCCCCAACAGGCAAGTTCTCTACAATTCCTACATCAAGCTCCTTCGCCACACCACCCACCTCCAGCTCCATCCGCACCAGCGGGTGGGACTTCGTAGCATTGATCCCCTGAACTACCACCACCCGAGCAGCGTTAATCGGTCTACCAGTAAAGTTCTTTAAAAAGGTCTGAGAAGCCCACGTATCACGCAATAGCTTAACTCCTCGCCTTTCGCCAGCCCACCTCACAAAACCATGCCCTCTATGACCCCCAAAGACGTCGCGGACAGGGTTCGAGCCTTCCGGACTCTTGAACACAGGCTGTGTCCCAACCTCTGACGAACTACCCTTGGCAAACTCAGAAGATATAGGCGACACCCCTATGCTGCGGGCCAATGACACAACCTTGTTTGGTAGCTTGTTCGGACAAGCATTTGCAAAGTGACCCTCCTTGTGACATGCAAAGCACTCTTTACTCTTTGGTTTCCCTTGGGAGTGGGAGGTACCATTAGACTTCTTATACGGGACGGTATTTGGTTTATGTTCAGTTTTATTGTCAGTGCTAGATGGTTTTGTGTATTTATGTGTATCAAAATTCTTGGGAGGGGGTGGGGTACGATCCTTTGCACCCGACTCACTCCTAGCTGCTGCTCCGCACCCTCGAATTAATGACAGTCGGAGGTCAGCCATTTCTGCTGCCTCCTGGAGAGTTCTAGGATTGTTTTCCTTTATATTTAATGTTAAGTCCCCGCCTGTGCACTTAAAGAACTGCTCCATGAGAACCAGCTCACTCAACTCCTCAAAAGTAGCTGCCCTCTCAGAACGCAGCCAATGTCGTAGTGCATCAGACAAGTCCCGGGCGTGTTCTAGGAAGGTACTATCCTTGCCCTTAGTAACACCCCGAAACTTCAAGCGGTAAGTTTCTGGTCGTAACTCATAGGCCCGTAGCACAGCCTTCTTTAGCTCATCATAAACTACATAGGACTCTAAAGGTAGTGCATCATACGCTTTTAGCCCCTTTCCTAGGAGTCTTGATGAAACTAATGCTGCCCACTTGTCCTGAGGCCACTGGTGTTCCTGACACTTCTTCTCAAATCGCATAAAAAACTCAGTCACACATAATTCATCGAACACAGGAACTAGTTTAAGCATGTGCGACAATGATTGGTCCCAATGTCTGTTACCTCCCCCAATATTTCGCCCTGTTACCTCCACTCGAGATCTCTCCAGCTTCCTGTCAGCCCGATACCTAGTAGACTCTGCCTGCAGTTCAGCCTCTCGTATAGCTGTTCTCTCTGCAGCCTCAGCCTCAGCCTGCACACTAGCCTGTCTCTCGGCAGCCTCAACCTGAGCTCTAGCCTGTCTTTCGGTAGCCTCAACCTGAGCTCTAGCCTGTCTTTCGGTAGCCTCAACCTTTGGCCATCTCAAGCTAAAACAACAAATCTGGAGTCAACCCTTGAGGAGGGGAAGGTGCATTTAATGGAGAGGGTCCCTGTGATTGAATTCCACGCTGCCATTGACCATCAACTTGGGGGTATGTACTAAATTCAGGCACCCTGACGTTTGATATGGGGGTAGAGTGGAGGGGGGGCTGGGGACCGGGGCCCCCAGTTGCCTCTCCACCCAGGTCTCTCCCTTCTAAACCCAATATCAAAGTCCTCAGCTGATCTTTCCTCATGCCACTTAAACCCTGGTGACCCTGAAGACCTGCCACACACTTTAAGCCATACTTATTCAGCTTCAATACCCTGGCAGCGGTAAGGGGCACCTCTAAAAATCTTCTAGCACCCTCCTCGCTATCGACTAGCCACTCCACAGGTCTTTCTCCCTTCAAGCCCGTATCGTGACCTGACCCATCACTGTGTTCTGATGTATTAAACATGTTTGTGTACTGCAGTAATTATCACGGTTATAGAATGTGCCTTATCTCCTATGCAAGTATGTATATACTAATGTTATTTAAAGTCTTTAATGTGTTATATTGGTTGCTCCAAAAAAAAACTCTATGTCCACTGTATTCCTTTAATCATAAGGAATCTCAAAACGAATGACCACTATATTCCTCTGTTCAGTAAATCCTCTGCAAGGTCGCCATTTGTTACGTCCTGGGATATATAAACACTGGGCTCTTTCTATTGGACTAGGTATGCGGCAACAAGCAACAACGGAAAACGCTAGATCCAACCCTTATCTATAAACCCAGGCAACAAACCACCCTAAACCGTCAAGAGTCCTGCCTGGACAACGAGGTATCCTATGACTCGGTTACAGGGTGCACGAACTATAGACTGCTGATAGTCAAGCAGGCTATATAAAAGATCACACAATTAAGTTGACTTAAAGCTTCAAGGAAAAGATAGATTACGGAATTAAATTGCAGAAACAATTTAATAACAAACTAGAAGAAAGTACATTTAACGTTACGTTAATTAATACAACTAATCACCCCTGCGTGAAAGAAGGTGAAAGCAAACAGTCCTCAAAACATCGTACAGGTAGACAAGATGCGGGTTTCTAAACTGCATGTGGCTACTGTAGGATCTGATGCTTAGCAAAGAAAGTACATTACGGATTTAGAGAACTCTTAACTCATAAGCAGGAATAAATACTAGTGATAGGCCATACAGTGTATAATGGCATAGGTAGAATTAAATAAAGGCAGCAACTCGCAACATAACCACATACAGGTGTGCTTCTCACTCTTAGTCAGGCAAGCCTGCTCGGACAGAGTCTCTAAGCCACACCCTGACTCACAATGCTCACAAAAACGGTAAACTGTGGCACAATAACAAGCATACACAAATAATAAACCCCTAGCTGTTAATCTGCCAGGTGGCAGAGGTCTAGCCGGAAGGATATAGGCTTCGGATACCCGGGCTGAGCCACCTGCTCTAGCCTAGGGACGTTCCCAAGTCTGTGCGCCAAATTACTCTAATTGAAAGGGTGCTCTCTTGAGAGACTCAGATCCCAAGTATCTGACTCTCTCCTGGCGACCCTAAAACAAAAGCAAGACGTGCTAGCGCAGTGCTGAGTGGACTAGGCAAGGGCCCTCACACAACACAACACTAGACACACAGGGACACAGACAAGAAAATGCCCCCCGACTCCCACGGGTATCCTAGTAAAGTCGTGCGGGTCCACAGGACTCGCACCAGCAGACTTTACTTAAAGGATCGCAAAAAGCCTCCCCTCCGGTCTAGCCCCTGCTAACCTAACACAAGAACACACTAGCAAGCATGAAACCACCAAATATGAGACAACAAAAAAGCTTCCTAGGTCTCATTAACAATTACATCTCTGCATAAGGCCCAAAATCCAATCTAGTTATCTGAGAGCTCGTCGTTAATACAATAATAGATATAAGGTCTATCAAGGGGATGGGATAATTAAATAGATTGGTGAAGTAGTGGAAGGAAGGTATACAAAGTAAGAGAGAAAATTTCTAAGTGGGGTTGAGAGGGATAGATATCAAGGGGGTCCGAAGGGAACGACAGTGAGGTGAGTTCTGAGTCTTGAATCTGTCTGGACCCCGCCCTAGGCATGCAGAATACATCCCATGCTTGGCAACACTCAACACAGTTGCCGGGTCAAAATCCTCTACCCCGTGCGTGAGTCGAAACTAAACCTAACGTTGCAATCAAATGCATATGGCAACGCTTCAGGCTCGTCCCAAGCTGGCAAGCGAAGCAACGTCCCAAGCCGGTCTCTCTCTCCCGCTCGTCTCCTCCCGCCCTCACTAGACTTACATCTTATATATTATAATGAAACAATCAACTATTGAGAATAAAATATACTAAGATGCGTTGGTTAAGAATAAGGGCAGCTACAAGCTGTGAAACAACATAAGAATATCCCAGACATTAGTTACATTGTCGTAGGATATATACTAAGGAAAAGCCTGCCGGCCGGCTGCCGCCAGCCAGTTTTTAAACGGCTGGGCAGCCGACGCGCGCGCATGCCCGCACGTGGCTACTATGCAGAAGCGTCACATAATAAACCCCTAGCTGTTAATCTGCCAGGTGACAGAGGTCTAGCCGGAAGGATATAGGCTTCGGATACCCGGGCTGAGCCACCTGCTCTAGCCTAGGGACGTTCCCAGGTCTGTGCGCCAAATTACTCTAATTGAAAGGGTGCTCTCTTGAGAGACTCAGATCGCAAGTATCTGACTCTCTCCTGGCGACCCTAAAACAAAAGCAAGACGTGCTAGCGCAGTGCTGAGTGGACTAGGCAATGGCCCTCACACAACACAACGCTAGACACACAGGGACACAGACAAGAAAATGCCCCCAGACTCCCACGGGTATCCTAGTAAAGTCGTGCGGGTCCACGGGACTCGCACCAGCAGACTTTAAGGATCGCAAAAAGCCTCCCCTCTGGTCTAGCCCCTGCTAACCTAACACAAGAACACCCTAGCAAGCATGAAACCACCAAATATGAGACAACAAAATGCTTCCTAGGTCTCATTAACAATTACATCCCTGCATAAGGCCCAAAATCCTATCTAGTTATCTGAGAGCTCGTCGTTAATACAATAATAGATATAAGGTCTATCAAGGGGATGGGATCATTAAATAGATTGGTGAAGTATTGGAAAGAAGGTATACAAAGTAAGAGAGAAAGTTTCTAAGGGGGGTTGAGAGGGATAGATATCAAGGGGGTCCGAAGGGTACGACAATGAGGTGACCTCTGAGTCTTGAATCTGTCTGGACCCCCCCCCCCACCCCCTAGGCATGCAGAATACATCCCAGGCTTGGCAACACTCAACACAGTTGCCTGGTCAAAATCCTCTACCCCCTGTGCATGAGTCGAAACTAAGCCTAACGTTGCAATCAAATGCATGTGACAACGCTTCAGGCTCGTCCCAAGCTGGCCTCTCCGCGCGAAGCCACGTCCCAAGCCGGTCTCTCTCTCCCGCTCGTCTCTTCCCGCTCTCACTAGACTTACATCTTATATATTATAATGGAACAATCAACTATCGAGAATAAAATATACTAAGATGCATTGGTTAAGAATATGGGCAGCTTCAAGCTGTGAAACAACATAAGAATATCCCAGACATTAGTTACATTGTCGTAGGATATATACTAAGGGAAAGCCTGCCAGCCGGCTACCACCAGCCGGTTTCTAAACGGCTGGGCAGCCGACGCGCGCGCATGCCCGCACGTGGTTAATATGCAGAAGCGTCACAGCAGATAGTAAGCTTTCAAGCCTATTCAGCTTGGTCTGAACGCCGTGCGTCCGACGTATGTAAACAAAGCCGATCGGTGCGTCACCGCACCTCCGAAAACAAGAAGGAGACGTCGGATCAATGTTATTGTTGTGACGTAAGACGAAATTAGTGTCTGAAAAGCTCCGATATTGTCAACATCGCGGAAAAATTCGCTCCACTGAAATAGTCATCACAACTGAACCAGTTGACTTAGAGAGCTCTACTCAACGCCAGTCTACAGATTGAAAACCGCCATATGTTTATAGATGCGTGGGAAATTTCTAGCAGTTAAAATAAACAAAAATACGGTAGCCTAGGCCTAGACGTTTTTCGGCCAGATCTCCCGGATACGACCTCAGTCCGTTGGTGGACCAGCCCGGGCCACGAGGGTTAAGACACTGCCTATTGATATTACTTGAGTACTCCCTTAAATAAGGTACGTCACTAGTACTTCTTTGAGATTACACTGTATAGATATACTTATACAGTATATATAAGATTTTCACTTAAGTACTTCCCTTATAAGGTATATCACTAGTATTTCTTTGAGGTTACACTGTGTATTGAAATTACGAGGATATTGCACTTGAGTACTTCCCTTTGAATAAGGTATATCACTAGTACTTCTTTGAGGTTAAATAGCGTATTAATATATTAGGTTATTCACTTAAGTACTTCCTTTGAATAAGTTGCGTCGCTAGTACTTCTCACAGGTTACACTATGTATTTATAATTATATATATCACTTTAGTACTTCCTTTGAATAAGGTGCATCACTAGTACTTCTTTGAGAGTACTACAGAGTCTACACAGAGTATTATATCATGAGGCACTACTGTAGTCTTCTGATGAGGGTCTTGGCCATGGTTGGTGGTCCTGACGTGGCTGGTGGACAGTGGATGGAACTCGAACTCTTGAGTGTTGGTTCTTAACCCGGGAACTGCAGGGAGACTCTTAAGAGTTCCCCCGGCGGACTGTGGGAAGACTCTTAGGAGTAAGGGAAAAACAAAATCCATTGAAAACACCCAAAAACAAATTTTTGTTTTGTTTTTATTTTTTTTATTTTTTTATTATTTTTTGCCCCTGGGCCATGCCAAATATCACTCCTCCACCTCCCCTCCTTCCCCACTTTCCTCCCCTCCTTCAGTTATCACCTATTTTCCCTGTTATTCCCTTATTCTGTGGTTAATTTTCGTGCTAACATTAGCGAGTTGGTAGCAGGGCGTTGTCATCACTGTTACCAAGAGTGGGAAAGAGCGAGAGAGAGACTATTGCGGAACAGTGTCTCTCCAGACAAGGGGAGGGGTGGAGGGCAGGGAGTTTGCCTCAGCCATACATTATGTAACTCCCGGCCTGTATCGCCGATTTTGACCATCCAAACACTGTTTCCACTTGTTTTATTGTTGTAACAGGTTAATACCTTTATAATCAACCTATAATAGGCGCATATGGATAAGTATTAATGCTATTTATGGTAAAATAACGATGTTAGTGATGGGAACAGCTCAAATACGTCAGCACAATTGATCTAATTTACCCGAGTTCTTTTTTATATAATCTCTCTAGAGGGCCAATTAAAAGAAACATAAGTAGTCCAGTTAACAAGTGTATTATATATATTTAGTGCGAATACATAAATATCAAATGCCAATCATTTAACATATTTACATCACTCTTACCATTCATACTACTCACACACACAGTTATTCAGGAAGAGAAGCTAAATCATTGAATATACCTGTGAACTAAAACTAATATAAGTCACACATCCAAGCACACTAAATCAAGCACTTTTAGTCTGGCAGAAGTTAATCAATATAGTCAATTATTAGCTGGTTCCAAGGACATGCCAGCTGACTCCAGGACAAACAGTACCAACTAGCTGCATCCAGAGTACCACCACTGGCAACAGAACATGCCGGCTGACTTCAGGGTCCCACCAATGGTAACAGAACACACCAGCTGTCTCCAGGGCTCCTCAACTGGTAACAGAACACACCAGCTGTCTCCAGGGCACCTCAACTGGTAACAGAACACACCAGCTGTCTCCAAGGCTCCTCAACTGGTAACAGAACACACCAGCTGTCTCCAGGGCACCTCAACTGGTAACAGAACACACCAGCTGTCTCCAGGGCACCTCAACTGGTAACAGAACACACCAGCTGTCTCCAGGGCACCTCAACTGGTAACATAACACACCAGCTGTCTCCAGAGCACCTCAACTGGTAGAGTGTCATAACTTTGGTGAGCGACTGTACTTGCAAGATCACATGCAACCGCTCTCGCCCCACACGCTAGCATAGGACATCACAATCACTTGCGTTATGGACCACAGCTCTGGATACAGATAGACACGGCCCTCATATATGTACACAGGCGGGACTCGTGCCGGGAACTCGAGTAGGCAGACCAGTAACTGCCAACTTCCCTCACACACACAAGGCTGTGATAAAAAACAATTCTTAAATTCACATAACTGGTAAATTTACAAGGGTTGTAACCCCAAGGATTTAAGTGACTAGTAACTATTTCACGGCAATCAATACAATAGCACCATACTTTCTATAAACGCAATTATCTTATCTATTTGACAAGTTACTATTTCACGGCGATCATGAACACAAAAGCGCCACAATTAACAGGCACAAAGCTTACCGCGCCGATGTGTACAGCAACACACAGGGAAAGAGAATGCTACCGGGCCAATAAGGCAAGCTCTCACTTAACCTTTCATTAACATGCTTCACACAACGAATCTTCGATACATACCGCTCACCTAACCTTTTACTAACACACTTCATTCGAACGAATCTTCGACTCATTTCAACCAACGGGCGACTATGCTAACAAGTCGGTGCCCTCTATAGGAGCACCATCAAACATGCGAGACTTCGGAGCACGTGAACAGGTGTTCGACTACCTACAGCCATACAGTCATAGAGGAATTACGACACTATTTGCTGACATAAGCCCCCATAAACATTATATTTCACCGAAATATAACCCTAAATCAGGAAATAGGAGACCCAACTGCCTGATATCCCCGTTCCAATAATCCTGCGTCCACCCAAATTCCACTTCCAATGACTAGTTCCTGCCTGCACACTTTCCTGCATTAACTCAGACTATGGCGTACTGTGCTACAAGATCTAGCTCACAGACCTACTTAGTATATCTGCAGCAACATTTTCCTTCCCCTTTATATATTGCACCTTAAAATCATACAACTGAAGTGCAAGTGCCCACCTCATTAACCTACCATTGTCATTTTGCATATTCCTGATATAGGTAAGTGGTTGGTGATCCGTTTGTAGAACAAACTCCTGGCCACAAAGATACCTGTAAAAGTGATTAATACCCCATACAATTGCCAAGCACTCATTCTCTATAGCGGAGTAGTTCTTCTCCCTGTCCAAGAGTTTCCTACTTGCATAGGACACTGGCATGAGTAAGTCATTCCACTCCTGTAGCAACACAGCTCCCAGGCCAACATTGCTAGCATCTGTACGGAGGAAAAACATACGGGTTAAATCAGGAAGCTTTAGGATTGGTTCAGTGGTCAGGCACGCTTTCAAACGGGTAAACCTACCCAATAGATCAGCTGTCCACTCCAGCCTATTGGGATGGTTCTTCTTGAGCATCTCTGTCAAGGGCGCTGCAATGTCAGAGAAATGTGGGATGAAGTTCCTATAAAAATTCATAGTCCCCATGAAAGACCGCAACTGAGATTTGGTGATTGGCTTCTCCAAGTTCTGGATCGCTTGAACACGTGATTCTAACGGTCTACGTTCATTACAACCAAGAGAGAAACCCAGATACTTTATAGAACGACAACCCAGAAAACATTTCTTTGGTCCAGAAGTTAGGCCACATTCCCTCAACCTGTCAAAGAGCTTTGTCAAAGATTTCACATGACTATCCCAGTCGGAAGTGTGAACAACAATATTGTCAAAATAACAGCTTATGTCCTCTAGACCCTCAGTTACTTCAGCCCAAATGGCATCCTAGTGAACTGCATTAGTCCCCTCTTTGTTGAGAACGCAGTACACTCATGGGAGCTTGGGTCCAACGGAATCTGCCAGTAACCTTTACACAGATCAATTTCTGAAAAGTAGACACTGTTAACAAACTCTGACAAATTATCATCACGTGTCGGCATTGGTTCAGAATCAAACCGGGTGACATCATTTAAAGCTCTAAAATCTATACAGAGTCTGTATGATGAATCTTCCTTCTTAACCAATACTACTGGTGAGCAATATGGAGAGGAAGAAGGCTCAATTACACCCAGTTTTAACATTCTGTCAACTTCCTCCTCAAACACTCCTTGCAGATGTGCCGGAACGGGATATGGCTTCTTACGTACCGGTAAATCTGAAGTCAAAACAATTGAATGTTCCAAAAGGTTAGTTTTACCTGGAATATCTGAGAACACATCCGGATACTGATCCAGCACAGCTTGCAGCTCCAACTTCTGGCTATCTGAAAGATCCTCACTAATGTTCACCTTAGATTCCTTTCATTAGCCACTAGTTCCACCTCCAGCAATTCAGTACAATCACTGTCAATCTCCAACAACCCTGTGCGGACAGCATTAAGCATGAATTCTGATGTAGAATCTCTCTCCAAAGCAGCATTCACCCGTACTGAACTTTCTCTCCTGTGGAATTTCTTAAGCATATTTATGTGATAAACCCTGGACTTGCCTTTCACATTGATCACATAGTCAACCCTGTTATCCCGAACTTCCAACACTTTGTAAGGGCCACGCCACTGCATAAGCAACTTGTTGTGATCGGTTGGCAACAACAACAAGACTTCGTCACCGACAGTTAATTTCCTGGGTCTTGCCTTACGATCAAAGTACTCTTTGTATTTGGATGCACTCACCTTAGCGTGACTCATAGCTACCTTGGCTGTATCCTCCAACCTGTCTCTGAGTTCCAATACATGTCTGTAAGAAGTACGGAGAGAAGAATCCAACTCATCATTAGATCATAACTCATGCAATATACTCAGGGGTCCCCTCACATGTCTTCCATAGAGTAGCTCGAAAGGAGAAAATTTCAAAGAATCATTAGGCATCTCCCTGTAGGCGAAGAGAACTGCAGGTATGTAACAGTCCCACTCCTGGGTATGGTCTGCACAGACTTTCTTAAGTATGTTTTTAAGAGTACCGTTCATTCTCTCCACACAGCCGTTCGACGCCGCATTGGTAAGGAGTAGAGTGAACTGCCTGTATGGATAAAAGTCTGTTAATCTCAGTCATAAGATCAGATTTGAACTGGGATCCATTGTCACTTAACACCTGTCTAGGTATTCCCACCCTAGAAAATATCTCTAACAAACTATCTGCAACTGATATTGTCTATATTCCTCAGGGGAACCGCTTCAGGGAACCTTGTTGCCGTATCAATTAATGTTAGAATGTAGCTATGACCTCTGGTGGAAGCAGGTGAGATGGGCCCAACTATATCTATAGCTACCTTAGCAAAGGGCTCCGTGACAATAGGCATTTTGGACAATGGGACAGGTTTAACACGACCTTTACGGGTGAACTTTTGGCATATTTCACAAGACCTACAAAATCGGTTAATGTCAGCACCAGCACCAGGCCAAAAGAACTTCTGAAAGACCTTCCCTGCAGTTTTCCTATGTGAAAAATGACCGGCCAAAAGTCCATCATGAGCCAGTTTCATCAAATCATCTCTGAAATTCTGTGGGACAAGTAGTTGTTTGTTTCCTATTTCACTGGTGTTCTTGCTATCCTGACAAACTCTGTAAATCAATCCATTGGTTATTTCATACTTACAAGTCCGTCCTTGATGAGTTGTTGTCTGCCCAGACTTCTGTTTCTCCCAGTCAGACCTCAGTGTTGGGCACTCTGCTTGAGCCCTCCTGAAATCAGATTTATCAATGGAAATACTCAAGTCCTTTTCATAAAGAAGTGGATTCTCCTTTTTCTTTGTGGCGGCAGATCTAGTTATCACTGCCCCAGCAACGTCCTTCACCTCAGAACAGCACCCTTCCTTGGAAACTGTAAAACTTGGGACACTCACACCTGGTACAAGACCCAACAGTACATCAGTGCATTTTATAGGGGCAATAACCGCTTGGACGTTCCCTGAAAAAAATGTACTAGTTAGTTTCAGTACTACTGTTGGGAAACGTTTAGGTCTTCCCAAGAAATCATACAAAATGCACTCTGGGCCTTGCTTCACTCCTGTAGGCAAAACTTTGGGATTTACTACTACAGTTGAACAACCTGTGTCCAATGTCACCTCTACCTTCCTTTGATTAATTTCACCACAGGTATCTACTACAGAACTTGGTGGTTTAAGCTCACTATCATACACAAAACTACCTTTATGTTTTTGGAGGGACTTTGTCTGAGGAAGCTCTGGGCATTTTGCTTTGACATGTCCCAACTTACCACAAAGATAGCATTTTGGGTGGTATTTTGCCTTCACACTGAAGGGAGTCTGTGGACTAGAAGCTTCAGGGCTTTTCTCATCGGATCTGTTGACTTTACAAGATTTAGGATATGACCTTGCATTTTTGTAAAGGTCAGCTGCCTCAGCAAGTCCCACATTATTGTCAAACTTCCGTTCCTTCAAGAATACCTGCATCTCTATTGAACAAGATGATATGACTGATCTTTAACCATAAATCCATATAGGCTCTCATAGGTCTTTGAAACATTTGACAATGCCAGCCATCTACTAAATTGTTGTTCTAGCCTAGTTATAAATTGAACGTAAGACTCATCACTCTGTGCTCTGAGTGACTTATACTGCTTCCGATAGGATTGTGCATCAACATGAAAAGCCTTAAATAATGCAAGTTTCAGTGCTTCATAGTCATCAGCAACTTCAGTAGGAAGACTTACATACACTTTTAAAGCTTTACCCCTAAGAAGAGTTCCTAAATGAAATGCATAGTCTTCTTCCTTCCACCCTTGAAACTTTGCTACATTCTCGAATCTCAAAATATAAGAGTCAATATCCTCAACACTCTCTGAGAAAGCAGGAATACAGGGTTTAGCAGGGTCATCATGTGAGGAGCGTTTTACACTAGAGCTCTCTGTAATGTTAGCCCTAATTAATGCTAATTTGTGTGCACGCTCTTTCTCTCTTTCCTCACGAGCAAGTCTTTCTCTCTCCACTTCACGTGCAGCAGCTCTCCCTTCTCTATCCGCACGCTTTTTTTCTCTATCATTGGCATCCTTAACTAAAGCCATTATTTCATCTGAGTTCAGCTTACAGGCCTGCGCCTGTTTCATTATTTCGGACAAGTCCATACCTACGAACTACTAGAAAATCCGAAAATAACAAAGTCACACTGAAATCACTCCCAGAATCATACCTTGCCTCACTAACACCGGCAACATTCTCACACCCGGTGCTAACAAACCAACGAGACATAAAATGAAACCTAGGATTTACAATGACATTCTCTACTTACTCGAGTTCCGCAATTAAATATATTCCAGAGAGTTAAAAGAAATCTTTAAAACAAAAATAAGCCCGAGAGATCCTACACACTGCGCCACTGTCAGGGCAATTGATCTAATTTACCCGAGTTCTTTTTTATATAATCTCTCTAGAGGGCCAATTAAAAGAAACATAAGTAGTCCAGTTAACAAGTGTATTATATATATTTAGTGCGAATACATAAATATCAAATGCCAATCATTTAACATATTTACATCACTCTTACCATTCATACTACTCACACACACAGTTATTCAGGAAGAGAAGCTAAATCATTGAATATACCTGTGAACTAAAACTAATATAAGTCACACATCCAAGCACACTAAATCAAGCATTTTTAGTCTGGCACAAGTTAATCATTATAGTCAATTATTAGCTGGTTCCAAGGACATGCCAGCCGACTCCAGGACAAACAGTACCAACTAGCTGCATCCAGGGTACCACCACTGGCAACAGAACACGCCGGCTGACTTCAGGGTCCCACCAATGGTAACAGAACACACCAGCTGTCTCCAGGGCTCCTCAACTGGTAACAGAACACACAAGCTGTCTCCAGGGCACCTCAACTGGTAACAGAACACACCAGCTGTCTCCAAGGCTCCTCAACTGGTAACAGAACACACCAGCTGTCTCCAGGGCACCTCAACTGGTAACAAAACACACCAGCTGTCTCCAGGGCACCTCAACTGGTAACAGAACTCACCAGCTGTCTCCAGGGCACCTCAACTGGTAACAGAACACACCAGCTGTCTCCAGGGCACCTCAACTGGTAACAGAACACACCAGCTGTCTCCAGGGCACCTCAACTGGTAGAGTGTCATAACTTTGGTGAGCGACTGTACTTGCAAGATCACATGCAACCGCTCTCGCCCCACACGCTATCATAGGACATCACAATCACTTGCGTTATGGACCATAGCTCTGGATACAGATAGACACGGCCCTCATATATGTACACAGGCGGGACTCGTGCCGGGAACTCGAGTAGGCAGACCAGTAACTGCCAACTTCCCTCACACACACAAGGATGATAAAAACCAATTCTTAAATTCACATAACTGGTAAATTTACAAGGGTTGTAACCCCAATGATTTAAGTGACTAGTAACTATTTCACGGCAATCAATACAATAGCACCATACTTTCTATAAACGCAATTATCTATGTGACAAGTTACTATTTCACGGCGATCATGAACACAAAAGCGCCACACTTAACAGGCACAAAGCTTACCGCGGCGATGTATACTGCAAAACACAGGGAAAGAGAATGCTACCGGGCCAATAAGGCAAGCTCTCACTTAACCTTTCATTAACATGCTTCACACAACGAATCTTCGATACATACCGCTCACCTAACCTTTTACTAACACACTTCATTCGAACGAATCTTCGACTCATTTCAACCAACGGGTGACTATGCTAACAAGTAGGGGCCCTCTATAGAAGCACCATCAAACATGCGAGACTTCGGAGTACGTGAGCAGGTGTTCGACTACCTACAGCCATACAGTCATAGAGGAATTACGACACTATTTCCTGACACACAGGAGTGTGGTGTCTCATACCCCCCATGCACACTTCTTAGGTTAAATGGTATGTACAATATGCCAGTGCATCTGTAACATATCATCGAACGAACGTAGAGAGAAGCTCTAACTACTCTGACGGTTATAAAAGTTTTGATGCAGAACCTTTCAGTACTTTTGGGTGTTGGGTCTTAAATGTCATGTACAATAGGACAGTGCATCTGTAACATGTCATCGGACTAACGTAAGAGGGCTATTTTGACGCAACGTCTCTTAACTATCCTGATCGTTATAAGAGTCTTTCAGGGAATGAGTGGATTAGGTGATTTTGGGCCTTTTACAGTAATAACGTACCCCAGAACCAGTGCCTGGGATTCCGTACCGTAAGGACTCTAGATGCAGATTGCCGTTATGCAACGCTACGGTATCTCGCATAGCCCTACTTTTCCAAAGCCCAGCCAGTGGGTGAACTTTAGTAAGGTTTAGAGGTTGGTTTACTACCAATAAAGTGCTTGAAAAATCAGCATTCTTTATTGACAGTAAAGCCTAGTAATCAAGGCAGAAGAATGGATATTAGGTTGTCTCCAGTGAGATCTAATAACAAATTTCTTTGATGAGCCAAGATCTAAATAATCCTAAATAGAGCTTTACAACCATTGCTGTCAGGGATCTATTTATTATCACACCCAAATCTTTCAGCTGTTATTTACCTTCCAGTGAGGATAATTAATAGCTTTCCAACTGTGTAGATCTTAACCTTGCCTGTCATAGTCTTACCTCTTTCTGAGTTTGTCCCGGTGTCCCTTCTCTGGTTAATAAGGATATTATGTACGGGGAAGAGGCCCTGAGGTGGTTGGGGTAGTCCCTCTGGCTTCTAGGTCATGGTGGTGATGTGGCTTGGAGGAAGAAGAGCGCATGGAGGTATGGTGTCTATGTAGCCTTTTGGTGGTCTTCCCTTCCTTTGTGCTTTTCATTCTCCTTATGGCATCAGGGTTATTAATGGTGACTTGTATATCTTTGCCAGGTGTTGGAGGGGGTGCTATAACTATGACTGCAACTCTGGTGCATCTTGGTGGTGATTGGTTACGGCTGCCTTTCTTGAGGGTGTGGTGGTATGCGCGGGAAAACTGCTTGGCGGGAGTGGCGTGGTATTAAATTTCCTTGTTTTCCTAATAATGTTTAACTAGTTAATCTCAATGGTTTTTGGCACTCATAAGTGGTATATGTATGGGTGGGGTGGGCGTGTGCTTTTGGTGTATATGTGATATGGATAGTTTAAGTGTGTGTGTAAATATGCTTTGTTTGTGTGTGTGTGTTATATATGTGATTCAAGGCTAAGCATAATGTAATGCCTATGGTAACATTGGACCCTATTAGAAGGTTACGCTAACTCACTAAGGATTGAACATTATAGCAGGCAGAACATATACTTTGATCCACACCAGGCAACTTGATGAAGGGGAAGGACTGAGTAAGAACAATATATTATATTTAATAGTGGCCCCTCCATCATTGACGATGTTGCCTATTAGCATAATAGTCTACATTCAACACCCACGTCGGTAGTTTGAATCAACTGCCGCGGGGAAGAAAAAGAGTCATCTTCATAAGTGCAACGCTACTTCTCTTATGGAATCGTCACAGATTGGGTACCCACTACGAAAAAACTTTCGTGAAAAATAAGAGAAAAAATAAATTTGTTTATACTTTAACACTGTTATCAACAAGCTTCCCACATTCGGTGGATTTTCTTGTGTTGTGGCTTCTTACCGCCTCTCACCAAGCGCAACAATTCGTCCTTCTCTTCCCCGCGGGCCAACCGTCAACACTAGTGCCCCTGAGCTCCGGCTTCTTCGACGTTCTCTCTTCCCTAGTGAGTCCTTACTCATTTGTATATATCTGGGGGTTAGCGAGCAAGGGTTTAGAATAGCTGGCACAGGTTGTGTATTGTTGGCCCGCAGGAAGTGTTAAATTAGGGTACTTCAGGCGCTTACTTGTTGTCTTCATTCTTGTTACCACACGCGTGGTTTTACTTGTTGCTATGCGCCTTAGTTTTTATTTTCCTTTAGTTAGGAGGCTCTTTTATTCACCGCTAGCTGTTCCTTAGTCCAGCTTTGGGTCTTGGGACCCTGTCTTTGTCTTTTTTAGCAGATGCGCCGGGTTAAGGTTGTCACACCTGGTTGTGGTGCCTTCTGGCATCCGTGCCTGCTGGGAGGTCCCGTTTGGGGGGCTTTCCCTGATCATTTTGTTAGTTTTTTGCTTTTCCTTTGTTAGGAGGTTGTTTATTCATCGCTAGCTGTTCCTTAATCCAGCTTTGGGTCTTGGGACCCCGTCTTTGTCTTTTTAGAAGACGCGCCGGGTTAAGGTTGTCACACGTGGTTGTGGGACCTTTTGGCGTCCGTGCCTGCTGAGAGGTCCCGTTTGGGGGCTTTCTCTGATCCTTTTGCTGGGTTATCGCTGCTCTTTCGTGTTCATTCGTTTTGAAAAGTTATTTTCTCATGATTAAGCATTTAGGTTAGCTTTTGAGGGGCATAATTAATTTTTCTCTATGTGTGAATTATTTTGTGTCCCCTTTTCTTGCGCTCCCTGTGGGTTAGTGTTGCACACTTCCCGGGAGTCCAAAGAGATGTCCTTACGTCAGGTTTGGTTTGAGAGTAAGGGTGGTTTTCACTCGTTGTTGTGCTTTTTCACCGTGTGAACTCCTCGCTTGACCCGCTGGCCTCGGTTCTACGACCTTGGGTCCGTGCTGCCGTGCCTGAGTGTGGTTTTGTTCCTCTTTTTCCCCCTGTCTTGTGATCTTTGTGGTAGTGTGCCACTATCCCTCCTTCCGGCGACCTGGCATGGCCGGCAGAAGGGGCTCTTTTCGGTAATATACGGATTTCGGCATGGCGCCCAGCCCTTTGTTGCGTTTACCCCGTTTGGCAGCGACTCAGTGTGTAAACGTACCGGCGGCTGCTAGCAATTTTTTATAATAAGCACGCAGATACCCGCCGCCAATTGGCCGATACAACTATGACCCATGTCATAGAATGGCATAAACGTACCGGCGGCTGCTAGCAATTTTTTATAATAGCACGCAGATACCCGCCGCCAAGTGGCCTCCACAACTATGACCCACGTCATAGGAGGGCACTCCGTCTTCTGTGTGAAGTCGACGCGTCTAGAGATTTTTTGGATGGTTTCTCCGGCGGTTTTCTTACCAGGGCCGCCGGGTTCTATTTTGCAATTTGTTAAAAAACTCTCCGAATGTCCCGGCGTTTGGACTTACCTACATACTTCCCGACGGAAATTGCTACTTCCTAAAGGGACCCTGTACTCAGCCCGCCGAAGGAACTCGCCCTAACCGTTCGCTGAGCGCAATAAAACATACCCCCTCTGACATATGACGCAAGTTTGAGCCTTTTTCAGTTCTTTTTAACCGTCAGGAGTAATTAAAACCTTTACGTGTAGTTACTTTAACCTCTTCTGTTGTCTTTGAGTTAACTGTGGGCAGAAATTAATTTTGGGGAGGTAATGTTAAGAGTAAGAGAGCTCTACTTCTTCTGTTTAATCGGTCAACCTCGGTGTCATATGAATATAAAAGGACTAATCGCTCAGCGATTCCACCATGGTGAGGTGGTCTATATAACCAGGACCTCCGGCTTCATCGGACTGCGGCGATACAGTTACGAAGGTCAGATTATATGCTATAATCTACACGGTTCTTGGGCCAGTGACACTAGTCACAGGTAAGCAGTTTCTACACCAGATGATTCCTTTATTGGGCAGGATCAGGTCCGGTCGAAGGTTAGATAATAGTGACTATTTTCTAACTTTCCGGCGGACTTGCACTAGAATGTTTAATAACACCTCTCAGGTTATCCTTATTAGCATTGATTCCTGGAAATTCTTTCCAGATCAGCACGGCAAAGGACCATCCCGTTCCCGGTGTGGGGAAGGGAAAAAGGGGGGGTGGGGGGGTTCAGTGGTTCAGTCAAAATTTTCACTTTTGCCTCCACACATACCTCTCCTTTTTTAATTTTAACATTCGGTTAATTGCATCTAAGATTGCAACAGGCTGCATCTAAGTTTGCCTCTGGAATTCCCAGCAATGCATGGTGGGCATAGATCCTTGTGCGGACTGGGTGAGTTTTTGTATAAATCATTCGGGCCTTGCAGCCGTGATCGATAAATACCTAAATGGCCACCGTATGTAAATTGTTTACAGTTGCTAATTTTCAAAACAAATTTCCCCAGAATCAGGGATATCGTTGCATCTACGCAACCAATTACTCACCACTTAGCTGAGCAATTAGCCATTGGCTATGACTCAGACCCAATGAGGTAACACCTGACCCCCCCCCCCGCCTCGATACAAGAACCCTCCAGGCTTCGCCGGACATCGTTCTAGATTGACACTCCCGAGTAATGGAACCTAGGTCGCCGGCAAGGGTAAGTCAATTTTGTCTAAGGTAAGAGGGGTCGATCAGTATCTCGATTAATGGTTCCTGTGATTAATTAAGCCAGTCATGCGGCTCATAATTGTCATGCAGTTAGGCCGGCGAGACAGCTCGTTTGTTTCAGCTGAACTTCAGCCGGCGAGACGGCTCTCTCTTTTATCCTAAAATGAAGTAAAAAGATGCACAGTTTTTTACCTTCTTTTGTTCACGAATCTGTAATAGGTTACGAGATCTTACGCATAACGAATTTGGTTGCATTCCGCTGTAATTTAAAGACATAACTCTTACAAGTACAATGTGTTATTTTATACTGTCGGTGTATGGACCGTATTACAAGCTTATCTTTAGGCATCAGCTTGCTTGGTATCTACAGGGGATTTTCCTATTATAGGTACTTGAAACTGCACGTCTCCATGCCTAGTTGGAATGGTTCAGGTTCACCCTAATACTATGTATAAGTGGCTGATCCCTGCGTCCCGTCGCGGAGGACAGCCGAACCTGTAGACTCGGGACGGCACTCTGAATTCGCATAATTGAGTTTCGTCATGTGCCGCCGGTAAGGAGAGATGTGGCAAGCACATTGCTAGTATTTTTCCTACCCGACGTTCCTCTAATTATGACGAGTTAGGGATCTAGTGTTAGTCTAACCCTTCTCATTTGAGTTGGCAATGGTGTACACAGTATACCTAGTAGACCTATTCTCACTCATTCCATAGATTAGAGTCTCGTTTTGTTTAATCATACCAGCCCTCCCGGCTCATTCGCCCCGTGTTAGGCATATTTATAAATAAATCATTACGGACTCAGTAAGGCCAAAGTGGGTTTCAAGTCAGAGGCATAAGTTAATTACTCAATGACCTCTAGCTTCCAATCCCACTTGGATGTTGGTATCGAGGAAGGATCCTCATTATTTCGATAATTTATGACCGGCAGACTGGGGGGGATGTTTACTCCCACAATAAACTCTAGGGACTTAGCCCGCCGGGGTTCACTGTCTCCAGGTCAACATACCACGAACGGATGAGCGATCTTGGTCGCATCAGTCCCAGGGTTTTTTAAAGATCGACTCGATAGCAGTCCAATCGATCATCTCAGTTTTTACCCAATGTTGTTTCCTAAGCCTTAAAATACCTCCAAAAAATTCTCGACATAACAAATGCCATGTCCCTAATGCCGGGAAATAGGAATATTTTAGCTTTATTTTTTCATAGCCCCGCAGTTAGCAGCAGAGTATTCTTTCCCTGCCCTTCATTGCCCCAGAACTCTGTAACCTCCAAAGGGATTTCCTGGTAAAAGGTAATGCCCTTCCACCTGTAGTAGCTTCCTCTTAACTAGGGACATAGCCTGTGTTTTGGCCAAACCTGTGCCAAGCCCCCCCCCCCGCCCCTGTGGCGGAAGCCATATATTGAGGCAGTCAGGTCATGACAGCTACTCAGACTCATTATGGCTCAGGGATTACCTATGAATGTTTTTATGAGATTGTGTTCTCTCCGGTCTTGACCCCGTAGCCCTTCAATGATCAGACTCAGAGAAATATTAGGGTGATGCTTCAATTGAGTAAGGGACCCCCATTTAGGTCTCCCTAAGTGTTCAACCACCAAGTGAGCAGCTGCCGGCGGGCGTTTTTTTCAACGTCCCTCAGCCTCAACATTTTTAGTATACTCTCATGACATTGTAGTAGCAGCCCTTTTCCTATCCTCCTACGTCCTCCTCTCCCCCTCCGCCGGGCTAGTGCAATGGGATTCGAGGCTGGATAGAGTGTTTTACCAAGTGTTGGCCGCGCCACTTTACAAATCTTCTGCACGTCCGGACTGCGCCGGTACACGCAAGCGCACGCCGGAAACTGGCCGCGGGAAGCTAGGCTTCGCCTCACCCGGCGCTCAGAAAGACATAGATAGGCCCTTCTGAATGATGGTTGGCGTAAAACTCTAGTGAGCACGTGTTCACATAACCTTCTGAATGATGGTCGGGGTAAAACTCTAGTGGGCACGTGTTCAACAGTCACGGGGACATGCGAAGACCGCTAACCCCAGGCCGGACATGCAAAGGAAAGGTCCGCCGGCAGTCGACTACCCTTATACCTTCGGTAGACCAGGGTACTGACGATTCGGCAGATAAGTTTACTCTATGTGGGGAGTAGCTACGATTCGGTGTTGGTACCAACAGAGACAGGGTTACCTACCGTTACACTGTAGGTTCCCTATGAGTACCACGTTTAGTTCTCCAGTTTCCGTGCGAAATAACACAAACAGTTAGTTGGTTTTCTCCATCTATGATTTTTTGGCTGGACCGTAGCTTTCCTTCGCGATCTGGGTGTGATCCCGGCGTCAGAAGGGAGGCTTCGTTCCGGCAGGTAGGCTCACCCTCCAAGTCTTACGGGGATTTCTTCCTCTCTTTTATCATCCTTTACTCACTCGAGTGGTGTCCAAATAAAGGAGTGATCTATTTTTTAGCCCAATTATCCGAATCAGGGGCAGCTCAAGAGCGGGTCCCTTCTCTCATATCTCCGGCGCAGTCCGGACGTGCAGAAGATTTGTAAAGTGGCACGGCCAACACTTGGTAGAACACTGAATCCAGCCTCGAATCCCATTGCACTAGCCCGGCGGAGGGGGAGAGGAGGACGTAGGAGGATAGGAAAAGGGCTGCTACTACAATGTCATGAGAGTATACTAAAAATGTTGCGGCTGAGGGACGTTGAAAAAACGCCCGCCGGCAGCTGCTCACTTGGTGGTTGAACACTTAGGGAGACCTAAATTGGGGTCCCTTACTCAATTGAAGCATCACCCTAATATTTCTCTGAGTCTGATCATTGAAGGGCTACGGGGTCAAGACCGGAGAGAACACAATCTCATAAAAAACATTCATAGGTAATCCCTGAGCCATAATGAGTCTGAGTAGCTGTCATGACCTGACTGCCTCAATATACGGCTTCCGCCACAGGGGCGGGGGAGGGGGGACAGGTTTGGCAAAAACCCGGGCTATGTCCCTAGTTAAGAGGAAGCTACTACAGGTGGAAGGGCATTAACTTTTACCAGGAAATCCCTTTGGAGGTTACAGAGTTCAGGGGCAATGATGGGCAGGGGAAGAATACTCTGCTGCTAATCGACTGCTATCGAGTCGATCTTTAAAAAACCCTGGGACTGATGCGACCAAGATCGCTCATCCGTTCGTGGTATGTTGACCTGGAGACAGTGAACCCCGGCGGGCTAAGTCCCTAGAGTGTATTGTGGGAGTAAACATCCCCCCCACTCTGCCGGTCATAAATTATCGAAATAAATGAGGATCCTTCCTCGATACCAACATCCAAGTGGGATTGAAAGCTAGAGGTCATTGAGTAATTAACTTATGCCTCTGACTTGAAACCCACTTTGGCCTTACTGAGTCCGTAATGATTTATTTATAAATATGCCTAACACGGGGCGAATGAGCCGGGAGGGCTGGTATGATTAAACAAAACGAGACTCTAATCTATGGAATGAGTGAGAATAGGTCTACTAGGTATACTGTGTACACCATTGCCAACTCAAATCAGAAGGGTTAGACTAACACTAGATCCCTAACTCGTCGTAATTAGAGGAACGTCGGGTAGGAAAAATACTAGCAGTGTGCTTGCCACATCTCTCCTTACCGGCGGCACATGACGAAACTCAAGTATGCGAATTCAGAGTGCCGTCCCGAGTCTACAGGTTCGGCTGTCCTCCGCGACGGGACGCAGGGATCAGCCACTTATACATAGTATTAGGGTGAACCTGAACCATTCCAACTAGGCATGGAGACGTGCAGTTTCAAGTACCTATAATAGGAAAATCCCCTGTAGACACCAAGCAAGCTGATGCCTACAGATAAGCTTGTAATACGGTCCATACACCGACAGTTTAAAATAACACATTGTACTTGTAAGAGTTATGTCTTTAAATTACAGCTGAATGCAACCAAATTCGTTATCCGTAAGATCTCGTAACCTATTACAGATTCGTGAACAAAAGAAGGTAAAAAACTGTGCATCTTTTTACTTCATTTTAGGATAAAAGAGAGAGCCGTCTCGCCGGCTGAAGTTCAGCTGAAACAAACGAGCTGTCTCACCGGCCTAACTGCATGACAATTATGAGCCGCATGACTGGCTTAATTAATCACAGGAATAATTAATCGAGATACTGATCGACCCCTCTTACCTTAGAAAAAATTGACTTACCCTTGCCGGCGACCTAGGTTCCATTACTCGGGAGTGTCAATCTAGAACGATGTCCGGCGAAGCCTGGAGGGTTCTTGTATGGGGGGGGTCAGGTGTTACCTCATTGGGTCTGAGTCATAGCCAATGGCTAATTGCTCAGCTAAGTGGTGAGTAATTGGTTGCCTAGATGCAACGATATCCCTGATTCTGGGGAAATTTGTTTTGAAAATTAGCAACTGTAAACAATTTACATACGGTGGCCATTTAGGTATTTATCGATCACGGCCGCAAGGCCCGAATGATTTATACAAAAACTCACCCAGTCCGCACAAGGATCTATGCCCAACATGCATTGCTGGGAATTCCAGAGGCAAACTTAGATGCAGCCTGTTGCAATCTTAGATGCAATTAACCGAATGTTAAAATTAAAAAAGGAGAGGTATGTGTGGAGGCAAAAGTGAAAATTTTGACTGAACCACTGAACCCCCCCAGCCCCCCTTTTTCCCTTCCCCACACCGGGAACGGGATGGTCCTTTGCCGTGCTGATCTGGAAAGAATTTCCAGGAATCAATGCTCATAAGGATAACCTGAGAGGTGTTATTAAACATTCTAGTGCAAGTCCGCCGGAAAGTTAGAAAATAGTCACTATTATCTAACCTTCGACCGGACCTGATCCTGCCCAATAAAGGAATCATCTGGTGTAGAAACTGCTTACCTGTGACTAGTGTCACTGGCCCAAGAACCGTGTAGATTATAGCATATAATCTGACCTTCGTAACTGCATCGCCGCAAGCCAATGAAGCCGGAGGTCAAGGTTATATAGACCACCTCACCTTGGCGGAATCGCTGAGCGATTAGTCCTTTTATATTCATATGACACCGAGGTTGACCGATTAAACAGAAGAAGTAGAGCTCTCTTACTCTTAACATTACCTCCCCAAAATTAGTTTCTGCCCACAGTTAACTCAAAGACAACAGAAGAGGTTAAAGTAACTACACGTAAAGGTTTTAAATACCCCTGACGGTTAAAAAGAACTGAAAAAGGCTCAAACTCGCGTCATATGTCAGAGGGGGTAAGTCTTATTGCGCTCAGCGAACGGTTAGGGCGAGTTCCCTCGGCGGGCTGAGTACAGGGTCCCTTTAGGAAGTAGCAATTTCCGTCGGGAAGTATGTAGGTAAGCCCAAACGCCGGGACATTCGGAGAGTTTTTTAACAATTTGCAAAATAGAACCCGGCGGCCCTGGTAAGAAAACCGCCGGAGAAACCATCCAAAAAATCTCTAGAGGCGTCGACTTCACACAGAAGACGGAGTGCCCTCCTATGACGTGGGTCATAGTTGTGGAGGCCACTTGGCGGCGGGTATCTGCGTGCTATTTTAAAGAATTGCTAGCAGCCGCCGGTACGTTTACGCCATTCTATGACATGGGTCATAGTTGTATCGGCCAATTGGCGGCGGGTATCTGCGTGCTTATTATAAAAAATTGCTAGCAGCCGCCGGTACGTTTACACACTGAGTCGCTGCCAAACGGGGTAAACGCAACAAAGGGCTGGGCGCCATGCCGAAATCCGTATATTACCGAAAAGAGCCCCTTCTGCCGGCCATGCCAGGTCGCCGGAAGGAGGGATAGTGGCACACTACCACAAAGATCACAAGACAGGGGGAAAAAGAGGAACAAAACCACACTCAGGCACGGCAGCACGGACCCAAGGTCGTAGAACCGAGGCCAGCAGGTCAAGCGAGGAGTTCACACGGTGAAAAAGCACAACAACGAGTGAAAACCACCCTTACTCTCAAACCAAACCTGACGTAAGGACATCTCTTTGGACTCCCGGGAAGTGTGCAACACTAACCCACAGGGAGCGCAAGAAAAGGGGACACAAAATAATTCACACATAGAGAAAAATTAATTATGCCCCTCAAAAGCTAACCTAAATGCTTAATCATGAGAAAATAACTTTTCAAAACGAATGAACACGAAAGAGCAGCGATAACCCAGCAAAAGGATCAGAGAAAGCCCCCAAACGGGACCTCTCAGCAGGCACGGACGCCAAAAGGTCCCACAACCACGTGTGACAACCTTAACCCGGCGCGTCTGCTAAAAAGACAAAGACGGGGTCCCAAGACCCAAAGCTGGATTAAGGAACAGCTAGCGATGAATAAACAACCTCCTAACAAAGGAAAAGCAAAAAACTAACAAAATGATCAGGGAAAGCCCCCCAAACGGGACCTCCCAGCAGGCACGGATGCCAGAAGGCACCACAACCAGGTGTGACAACCTTAACCCGGCGCATCTGCTAAAAAAGACAAAGACAGGGTCCCAAGACTCAAAGCTGGACTGAAGAACAGCTAGCGATGAATAAAAGAGCCTCCTAACACTAGGAAAAGAAAAACTAAGGCGCATAGCAACAAGTAAAACCACGCGTGTGGTAACAAGAATGAAGACAACAAGTAAGCGCCTGAAGTACCCTAATTTAACACTTCCTGCGAGCCAACAATACACAACCTGTGCCAGCTATTCTAAACCCTTGCTCGCTAACCCCCAGATATATACAAATGAGTAAGGACTCACTAGGGGAGAGAGAACGTCGAAGAAGCCGGAGCTCAGGGGCACTAGTGTTGACGGTTGGCCCGCGGGGAAGAGAAGGACGAATTGTTGCGCTTGGCGAGAGGCGGTAAGAAGCCACAACACAAGAAAATCCACCGAATGTGGGAAGCTTGTTGATAACAGTGTTAAAGTATAAACAAATTTATTTTTTCTCTTATTTTTCACGAAAGTGTTTTCGTAGTGGGTACCCAATCTGTGACGATTCCATAAGAGAAGTAGCGTTGCACTTATGAAGATGACTCTTTTTTTTCCGGCGGTTGATTCAAACTACCAACGTGGGTGATGAATGGAGACTATTATGCTAATAGGCAACATCGTCAATGATTCCGGGGCCCCTACTAAATATTAGGTTTTCTCTACTTCCCTTCGGGAATCAAACCTATAATGTGGCTCCTGGTACAGTCATAAGCCATAATACCTGCACACCCATGTGAATCTATATTAAACCCAAGTAAAACGATCCAATGCTCTGTTATATTTCAGAGGTTTCACAACTTGGCTTTAAAGAGGCAAAGTATAAAATGGGTGTGCATTTATTATGGCTCATGAGTGTATATACAGAATATTACATCAAATCCAGAATGTACGATGGCGCTAATATGTCATGTCTCAGCTGTCATTACGTTTGGCTCGCTCTGTGCTGTATTTATGTGTCAGATATTGAACAGGGTGGGTAAGTGTAGGAACATGTTGGTATATCTCACTCAAACAGAGGAAATCATGTGTAAATACTGCTGATACGTACCAAATATTGATCAACACATAATTGGTTCCGAGACATGACTTATTAGGCCGACTGTACAAGATCACACAAACAGGCTTAATCTTCATCGCAGAGTTGTACACGAGAGGAAAATACAATGTTATTACACAGGCCACCATTTTGTGTTAAATATATTATAATTTGGTACAATGGTGACTTCTCCATATAAAAGTCAGATGATTAAAATACATCGTGATTACTATGACATATCTTCTCTTTGGGTTTGAAAGGAAATCGGGATAATAATGATTTGGGAGTGAATCTTGGCGCCATTTCATAACCTTAGGATCTTGGTTTTGAATACTGGAGATATATATTTAATATATGTTCACAAGGTAGCAAGCATTCTTTTCTATAATACTCTCTCTCTCTCTCATCTACTTTACTGTCCTATTCTTACACTATAAACTTTGCCTGTCTAGTAGTATTAAGGCCGGACCACCGCAAGGTCTGTGTGGTTTGTGTATCTGTGTAACTCGGTGTAACCCCCCTCCCAAACACCAACATTATAGGAGGTGGTGGAGGCGAGGCTAGTGGACCGGTTAATGTTATAGTACAGTCTGGCTCAAGAGTACCGATGTACAGTACCTTCAATATATCAACATTAATTATCTACTTAATAATATGGCATACAAAGTCCACAGAGCACACCAGCACATGCCTCTATACATTATATTTTGTTTATATTTTCATATATCAGAGGAGTAAAACATTACGGCTGTTTAGGTGACTCGCGTTTTTTATCGTGACTGTACCGATCCCAGCGACTGTTTGGGTCCAAGGGAATTGGTTTTCGACCACAGGCATGGTTTACCCTCATACTATTATCTTTATGTGTGATGGAAGTTATTTTTTAATTAATGCGGTTTGCATTAAATTGCTTGTCAGTGTAAATATGGAAGATGGCTCTTGTTCGTATATATATTTAATAATAATAATAATAATAATAATAATAATAATAATATTAATAATATTTACAATAATAGTAATTGTGGAAGTGATAAATGAATAAATACAGGCACCGAAAAAAAAAATCTGAATTTGGCCAATCAACGAACTGGATTAAAAGTTCTATCTATCTATATATCTATCTATATACTCAGGCCTAATCCCCACTTTTTTTTATTTTTTATATTTTAATTTTATTTATTTATTTAATAATTGTTTGGAGGTTTGGGGGGGGGGGCCTCGAGACAGAGCAAGAATTGGGACAACACAAAACACAACAGAAAACAATGAACACACAAAACAAAATACAAATTCACACACATCTAGGTCATCTAGGAGAAGGTCCAGAGACCCAGGTCACCAAGGTCCTTCCAGCACTCCCCCTGCCCCCGACCACCCGGAGAGGCTCCGATCTCAGCAGGCAGACATGCAGCGGAGCCGAAGCCACATGCCCGCCCACCCCACTTCCAGGCGCACCCTTCATATAAACCGTCTCCCCGGGCCAGGCGCCTGATGAATTGTTATCTAGTCCAATTTGCGCCCAACCCCTTCCTCCAAATGATTAGAAGTTGCAAACCATAATCTCTAGTGCGGACGTAAAGGTGCCAATCTCACCTACGTAGTTGTGAGTGCATCTCTGCCGCACACTATCCTGTAATTCTTCTCCATTTATCCGGCGGGTGCACATCTAGAGTCTCAATATGAGATATTTTAATAACCTGCAACTTCCCCGTTAAGAAACTTTCCCAAGAACTGCCCTTTCAGGTTGTTATTATGGAGAGAATAGTGTAAACACAGGTCACAATGAAAAGAAACGAGAGGAAAAGGAAAACTGATGTCCTAAGCACACTTTGGAACTGCCAGCTAATCAGAGTTACTGCCACATAGGGTGCCGTGTGTAAAAGCTGCATAGCCCAGCCGGACACATACAGGGCCATCAGGGCTAGACCAGGCAATAACTCTAAGAAAGGACTGGTTGGTTCTCTCCCTGACCCAATACTCCCATGCAGCAACATTTGGACGATGGTAATATAACAAGGGAGTCGGGCCTAGTAGTGTAGTATAGAAGGCAGCGACAACCAAAACTTGCATATTTTTCTCCAAACACCGAGCTTGCAGCCCCATATCCAGTGGACTACGAATACCTGTCAGCGGTGCATGTATTTTTTATTGCAATGCATAAGGAGAAGAGTAGAAATGCTACAGCATGCACCCCGAGAGAACTGAATAGTACAGGATTTCCCTGACGATATACCACTTAACCAACGGAATGAGGAGCAGGGGTGCCCGACCAAGCGAGCCGCAGCCAGACGAGAGATGAAAAGGTGAACGCAAAGGTGGTTGCTCTGACTTCTTGTATTATATTTGTGTATGGATTCTATGGTTCTGCAAAATGTTGAGAAGGGAGAAATAGTTTAGACCACTTATAGCATGGTTAGGTTGACCTCACTTCCTAAGAAATTTAGACAATGTTTCACAAGGCGTCTAGCCTAATTTGAATAAGGAAGAAAACCAAGAAGTAGTATTGACTTAATTTTAGTAATACCTTTTGGGAAGAAATCTGGGCTCCTCAAGCCTATTGCATATTGTAATACAGGCGACTCGAGCATAATCTAATCCAGGACACTCAGGCCAAAAATTTAACAGGTTTGACAGGTTTTTCTTCCCAAACCTAGCGTGTTTTTTTTTTTTTTTTTTTTTTCTATGTGATTGAGGGAGGCAAAAGGCATAACTGCCTATAGCGAGTGCCTCCCCCATAGTTGAAAGAGTGACAGGGCCAAAATCAAGGGACGTTCGAGCCAAAATGCCTGGACACACGGAGTTTGAAGCAATTTAAGTCATAGGAAGAGGGAAAGACTGATTCTGGGAGAGAGTTCCAGAGCTCAGCTGTTGAGTAGAAGAAAGTTTGAGAGTAACGTTTCACTCTTGGGTTGGAGAGTTGCACAGAGTAGGGGTGGGATTGAGTTGCAAGACGGGTACCACGTGCCCTACGTAAAGGAGGTGGTATGCACTGGGATAGCTCTGAGGGAGCACTGATTATTATAGTAGCGATAGAATAGCGAGAGAGATGCAACATTGCGGCGGAGAGAGAGAGATTGCAGAGAGTTGGTGAGTGGACGGGAGTTAATGATACGAAAGGCCTTCCTTTCAACTTTGTCTAGGAGAGCAGTGTGAGAGGAACCTCCCCACACATGTGAACAATACTCAATACAAGGGCGCACTATGCCCCTGTACAGAGCAAGAAGCTGTGCAGGGGAAAAGAACCCCCTAAGGCAGTTGAGCACACCCAGCTTCTGGGAGGCTGCCTTAGCAAGACTGGTAATATGGTCCTTCCAAATGAGAGCAGAAGAAAAAGAGACACCAAGAATATTGAGAGAAGATGAAGGGTTGATTTTGTATTGTTGAAGAATAAGGGATAGTCCGCTGGGAGATCCTGACGGGTAGATAGATGGAGGAATTGGGTTTTGGAAGCATTAAAGTTAACAAAGTTTTCTCTGCCCCAATTGGAAATAGTATTTAGATCAGAATTTAAGAGTTCTATGGCTTCATTACGTTTGTCGTTGAGGGATTGCTGGCTGGGGCGTTCTGAAAAACTAATGGAGTAGTGCAAGGTTGAGTCGTCTGCGTATGAATGGATGGGAATTAAGGTACAGTTAAGGAGATCATTTATAAAAATTAGAAAGAGAATAGGAGATAGGACAGAGCCCTGAGGAACACCGGAGTTTATAGAGTGAGGAAGTGAACAATGGCCGTCCACAACCGCGGCTATGGAACGGCCGGAAAGGAAATTAGAGACAAAGGCACAGATGGAGGGATAGAAACCGAAGGAGGGTAGTTTAGAAATTAAAGATTTATGCCAGACTCTATCGAAGGCTTTCGATATGTCTAGTGCAATAGAAAAAGTCTCACCGAAGTCCCGAAAGGAGGATGACCAAGAGTTAGTAAGATATGAAAGAAGATCACCAGTAGAGCGACCCTTAAGGAAGCCATACTGGCGATCTGAGAGCAGATTATGAGAAGAGAAATGCTTAAGAAATTTGGAAGCAAGAATAGTTTCAAAAACTTTAGAAAGACAAGAGATAAGAGCAATTGGACGATAGTTGGAGGGTTGAGAGCGGTCACCCTTCTTTGGGACAGGTTGAATGTGAGCAAACTTCCAGCATGAAGGGAAGACGTTAGAGGATAGACAGAGACGAAAGAGTTTGCCTAGGCAGGGAGTCAGCACGGAGCACAGTTTTTGAGAACAACAGGAGGAACACCGTCCGGACCGTACGCCTTATTAGTGTTAAGCCCAGAGAGGGTAGAAAGTACATCTTTAGAAGAGATTAGGATATTAGGCATAAGTAAGAGAGAGGAGGGCGGAGAGGGAGGAATAGCACCGGAATCATCCAAGGTGGAGTTTCTAGCAAAAGTTTGAGCGAAGAGTTTAGCTTTGTCAGAGGAAGAAGTGATGGTTGTGCCATCAGAGTGGGAAAGGGGAGGGAAAGACGAGGAAGATAAATTGTTGGAGAGGTTTTTGGCTAGATGCCAGAAAGCTTGGGAAGAGCTAGAGTTGGATAGTTCAGTGCATTTATTATTGATGAAAGAGTGTTTGGCAAGTCGAAGAACAGATTTGGCTTGATTCCGGGCAGAAACATATGAAGAATGAGAGTCTTGAGTTTTAAGGCGTCGGTACCGTTTGAATGCTTCCTCCTTATTGCGGACAGCAGTAGAACAGGCGTGAGTAAACCAAGATTTTTTAGCATTAGTCTGAGAGAAAGAGAATGGAATGTATGCTTCCATGCCCGATAGGATTACCTCGGTAATGCGTTCAGCACTCTCCGAGGGTCCTCGGCCATGGAAGCAGAAATCATTCCATGGGAAATCAAAGAAGTACTGCCGAAGAGCCTCCCAGTCGGCAGCGCCAAAGTGCCACAAGCGCCGCCGGCTAGGAGGATCGGGTGGCTGTACTGGAGAGATAGGACAGGTGACAGAGATATGTTTATGGTCGGAGGAGCCCAAAGGAGAGAAAAGATCGACAGTATAAGAAAAAGGATTAGAAGTTAGAAACAGTTCAAGAATGTTGGGCCGATCTCCGATGCGATCCGGGATACGGGTGGGTTGCTGAACTAACTGCTCTAGGTCATTTAGGATAGAAAAGACGTAGGCTTGTTCACCAGGTGGATCAGTAGTGTGAGAGGAGAGCCAATGGCGGTGGTGAACGTTGAAATCTCCTAAGATGGAGATTTCTGAGAAAGGAGAAATGGATAGAATGTGTTCCACTGTAGAGTTTAGATAGTCAAAGAATTTGGGAAAGTTGGTAGAGTTAGGGGAAAGATAGACAGCACAGAAATATTTAGTAAGAGAATGACAGGAAAGTTTGAGCCATAAAGTTGAGAATTCAGAGGAGTTGAAATCGGGAACACGAGAGCAAGTGAGTTTGTTGTGCACATATGCACAACATCCGCCTTTGGCTTTGAAACTAGGATAGAGAAAGTAGGAGGATACAGAGAAGGGGTTGCTGGATGTTGCTACAGACACCTGAGTTTCGGTGAGGAAGAGAAGATCAGCTTTGTAGGAGGAGAGATGGTGCTCAACAGAGTGAAAGTTAGAGGAAAGTCCGCGAATGTTGCAGAAATTAATAGAAAGAGTAACAGGCCGAGGTCCAGGTAATTGTGTGGGGTCGTCAGGGGATGGTCGGTCGGGTGAGGGGGCATTTATGGTCCCCCCCCCTGGGGACTCTGAGGCTGGGCTACAATTCATATTTTTTTTTTTTTTTTTAATTTTGGTGTGGAAGAATGAAGTGTGGTGTGCATGTTTAGTGTAGTGAAGTGGATAGGAGGAGGAGGTGTTTGTGAGAGCTAGCTGGATTGCTCTCAGTGTAAATGAGGCACAAAGAAAATCAGTAAGAGAGGCCAAGCAAGTGAAACAGGAGTTCCAGCGACTCTTTATCACATGCCTATAACCTCACCTGGGTCTAGCCCTGATCGATTGGTGCCTACAATCTCCCCACACCTATGTGTGTGTAGATGTAAAAGTGGTAATGCATGCCTACAATCTAATGTGAATAATGCAGACATAAGTTGATATTCTACAGTATAAGAAGTATATGTGATCAACTAGAGGTATAGTGGGGTCATATATAAAACAGAGGTAGGCAAAGTTAATACAAAATAATAAATAGCCTGACCCTCACTGGCCTACACGTTGAAGAATAAGGATAGGTTAAGATATAAATTTTATCATCTGTGGAGTACTCAATAAATTTGCCTATTAAGTTTCTATTATTTAATTATCATTCTTCTTCCATATTTCATTCCTCCTTCTCCTTTCTCATTCTCGCTTTGTACACTCGCTGTCTACTTGTAATAACAACGCGTAGGATTATATTACGTTACTACATCCTTGCTAATAATAAAACTTTCAATGTGTGTGTCAACTACAGCTACATATTTTGTCTACATTCCGTGTAAATAGTTTGTTTCTATTTGTTCATGGGTAACAACTATGATTATTTTTCAACTTTTCATATATACCTCTTTCCCCTGCATTTTGCTTATTACCGCAAACAAACTACATTTAGTTTTTTTTTCATATTTCATAATTTATATTTGTTTGAGCACAGTAATGCGTCTCTTTGTCTGGTTATTGTATTGATATAATTGTCAATGCTCGTTGTTTTAACTTTATTTTCTCAGTTAGCCTTTTAACCCGTACAGCCCCAGCGACACGTCTGACGCGTCGGCGATGTATGTAACGCACAGCCCCAGAGACGCGCCTGACGCGTCGCCCTAATTGCGCCGACCGTAACCTCAGGTGTAGCCACTCAAGAGGGCTCAGATTTGTATGGGAACTGTGTACGTATCCCACGCAACCGTGCCGATGGTTGAAAACTCTCAAAGTCCACGTGCGTGCGCGCGAGCGTGCAATAACCTGTTTTTTTGGGATAATTGCCCTCAATTTTTTACTCTTGTAAAATCCGTTTTCGGGGGCTCTGTAGGACCATTTTTTAAGCTTTTTGAGCGGTTTTTCGTGGGTTTTTTTTCTTCATTCCTAACCCATTCGCTATTGTTTCTGGAATAAAACCATTTTTTGAAAACCGCCCGGGTTCTGGTGCGCAAACATTACAAAACTAGCCGGGGCTCCACGGGTTAACTTAATCATACTTTCTTCTTCTCAACCAACATCCTACTCCTTCCTCGTTGCCTCCTCCTCTTTCCTCTATATTTACTCCTCCTCACCCCCCCCCCCCCTCTCCTCTGTCACCTCCTTCTTCTCCACCTCCTCCTCCTCCTCCCTCTCCTCTGTCATTCTATCACCTCTTTCTCATCATCTTTCCTCTACATTTCAGTTAGGCTATCACCACTGGTGGCCTATTTCTGCGTACCGGTATATCATAATTTTTGTTTTCGGTTATTTTTGTTTTCGGTTAGTCTAGGCTATCACCGCTGGTGGCCTATTTCTGCGTACCGGTATTTCATAATTTTTGTTTTCGGTTATATTTGTTTTCGGTTAGTCTAGGCTATCATCCCTGGTGGCCTATTTCTGCGTACTTCAATTTTTAAATTTTCAGTTAGGCTATCACCGCTGGTGGCCTATTTCTGCGTACCGGTATTTCATAATTTTTGTTTTCGGTTATTTTTGTTTTCGGTTAGTCTAGGCTATCACCGCTGGTGGCCTATTTCTGCGTACCGGTATTTCATAATTTTTGTTTTCGGTTATTTTTGTTTTCGGTTAGTCTAGGCTATCATCCCTGGTGGCCTATTTCTGCGTACTTCAATTTTTAAATTTTCAGTTAGGCTATCACCGCTAGTGGCCTATTTCTGCGTACCGGTATTTCATAATTTTTGTTTTCGTTTAGGATAGGCTATAACCCCTGGTGGCCTATTTCTGTTTAAATAAACATAAAATTGTTTTCGGTTCGACTATCACTGCGTATTCAAATTTTTTTTTTTTTTTTTAATTTTCGGTTAGGCTATCACCGCTGATAACCTATTTGTGTGTATTTCAACATATTTGTTTTCGGTTAGGCCTATTTAAGTAAGTGAAGCGACCTGAAGGGAGTGAAGTGTTTTTAAAGTGAGTTTAGTGTTTTTAAAGTGAGTTAAGTGTTTTTAAGTGAGTGAAGTGATCTGAAGAAAGTGATCGTCACCATGCCTCGTGCCTGTACGAACTGCGCCGGTAGGTTTGGTGCTTCCATGTTTGCTCCTGCCGATCCACAAGTCTGCCGACTCTGCCAGCAACGAGAAGATTTGACAGCAAAATTAGATGAAGCCCACAACAAGATCAACGCCCTCACCAGGAAGCTGGAATCACTCCAAGAGTTTGTAACACTCAATGTTGGAGTATCACTAACTCCAATTGTTTCAACTCCAGCATCCACCACCACCCCAACGTCATCTGCCAACAATCCAACACCTGCAGTAGACACTGCAGCAGATGCTTCTGACGAACCTGAGCCGACATCAAACCAGGACAGCCGCCCTGTTCACCTTAGTCTCTCCCCCACTCCTCATGCAAGAAGCCTGCTAGCACGAACAGTACCAACCCCTCTCCCCCGTTCTAACCACTCCTCTCCCCGACCTGTACGTAGAGTCCCGCCACCACAGGTTTCCGGATTTACACCAGTGAGGAACGGTGCACGGCCAACGCAGAAAAGGTCTCATCTACCAGTCACAATGTCAAACAGATTTGAGATATTGGTAGAGATGGAAGACGAACCAGAAGAGACCAGGCTCGTTGGGGATTCCATCCTACGAGGACAGGTCGAAGAGTTCTGCGACAGAGTCCCAAATCAACGGAAAAGATTTTGCATCCCAGGAGCTGGACTGGACGACATTGTGGAAGCCTTCGAAGATACCACAAAGGATGCAAATGAAAATACCCTTTTTGTCATCCATGCTGGTTCAAATGACGTCATGCGCACCAGATCCGAAGAGTTGATGGAGAAATATCGCAAAATGATCCAGCACTACAAAAACAAGTCAAGGAATATCATCATCTCAGGCATTCTCCCCAAGATAGACGCACCTGACAAATTCTACGACAAGGCCTTCAGCACAAATAGCCGACTAAAATATTTGTGTCTGAGGGAAGAAGTTGAATTTATCAACCTCTGGGACAACTTCTACAACCAGCCTACTCTGTTCCGCAAGGATGGCACTCATCTAAACCCTGTGGGTTCATCACGCATGGGTCGTCTCCTACACGAAGCAGTCCGCAGCCATGGATAAAAAAACGCCATCCGAGAAGAAGCAGCAGTGACATAAATCATCCAACGCCAAGAAAAAAACAGAGGCAACCGAGGACCACCAGCGATAAGGACCGAAGACAGCGAGGACCGAGGACAGCCATGAACATAAATGTAGATCCGACAAGAACCAAAAATATTATTAAAGAGCGTTCCGTGAGTTCTAAAATAACAAATTTAAAGGTTTTCTATGCAAACGCTCGTAGCATAAGCAATACATTTTCAGATTTAGAGGAGCTAGTGTTTACAGAAAATTATGATGTGATTGGCATAACAGAATCTTGGCTCAATACAGAAGATAGAGACTTTTTAGCAGAGTATTCACTTCCCGGTTATGTAATGTTTGAGAAAAGCCGAATAAATCGAAATGGAGGTGGCGTTTTACTTTATATCAAAGAAAGTCTTAACCCTACCCTCTTGTCAAAACCTCAAATTGTGAACGTCGACGCATCTTTTGTGCTAATAAAGAATAATAAAGGTACACAAATAATACTTGCATTAATATACAGACCTCCAGCTCAATCAGTGCAAACTGACCGAGAAATTTACGAACAAATTGCAGATGTAAGTAACTCACAAGATACCGTAATTTTTGGCGACTTTAATTTACCTGTGACCAAGTGGGGCGATACCCTTACTTCACACTCCGGACATGACTTGTATACGAACTTGCAAGAGAGTTCGCTTTATCAATTTGTTCGAACGCCAACCCGTGGTAATAACGTTCTTGACATTGGTACTTGCAACAAAAGAAGAATTAATAGAGAATTTGAATGTTGGTGATGAATTCAGTAACAGCGACCATCGTACGATAACTTTCACTTTAAATTTTACTAGTAACGAACCAAATAGTAGCATCGAAAAAGTCCCTAATTTCAAGAAAGCAAACTTCCATAAACTTAGAGCTATGTTTAAAGAAACTGACTTGAGCTTTTTAATTAACAATAACGACATAAATACATCTTGGAAGTTATTCGAAACCACTTACCTAAAAGCAGTACAAGACTGCATACCATCGAAAATATGGCGTCCAGGCCATAATAATAAGCCCAAATGGTGGAATAAAGATATTTCAAACTGCCTGCTTGCTAAAAAATTTGCTAATGATAGATTAAAATCTTCACAAAATGACGAAGAACGGGTGAAATTTGTAGAGCTACGACGCAAAGCCAAAAAGTTAATTAAGCAAAGTAAAAAGACCTTAGAGTTACATATTGCGAATCAAAGTAAAACAAACCCGAAAGAATTCTATAGTTATATCAGAAAGAAAAAAGTAGTTACTTCAACTGTTGGACCGTTAGTCGATGATAATGGAGAATACACCAAAGACGAAGTACAAATGAGTAATGCCCTGAATACCTTTTTTGCATCAGTTTTTACAACAGAAGACCTCAGTGATATCCCTACACCATCGCCAATTCAGATTGATAATTCAGATGTTTTAAGCAATATCACCGTTACAGAGAGAGAAGTATTGAATTGTTTAGATAAACTCGAGGTAAATAAAACGCCTGGACCTGATACAATCTCGCCTAGAGTTCTAAAGGAAGCTAAGGATGAGCTCTCCAAACCACTGACATTACTATTCAATAAATCCTTGCAGTCTGGAACTATGCCTGATCAGTGGAAGCTAGCCAACGTAACACCGATATTCAAAAAAGGCAGCAAATCCCTACCCAGTAACTATCGTCCAATTAGCTTAACCTCAGTTGTATGTAAAATGCTAGAAACGGTCATACGAGACAGACTCGTAAATCACTTAGAGGAAAATAACATACTTAAAGATACTCAACACGGCTTTCGTAAAAACGTTCCTGTTTAACAAACCTCTTAGACTTCTTCCACGATATCCTCAACCTCTACGATGAGAATAAAGCTGTAGATATTATATACCTTCATTTTCAAAAGGCCTTTGACAAAGTTCCCCACAAACGTTTACTGCTAAAACTAAAAGTGCATGGAATACAAGACGGTGTGTTGAAATGGATAGAAAATTGGCTCAGCGACAGAAAGCAAAGAGTAGTCATACACGGTAAGGCATCTAAATGGACCAATGTAAGTAGCGGGGTACCCCAGGGATCGGTACTAGGACCAATTCTCTTTCTAATTTACATCAACGACATAGATGAGGGTCTCACCTGCACAATCTCAAAATTTGCTGACGATACAAAAATTGCAAATAGCGTACTCTCAAAAGAACAAGTTGACGATATGCAACACAATCTAGATAAATTGTCATGTTGGGCCCAAATTTGGCAAATGAGTTTCAATGCGGATAAATGAAAAGTACTACATATCGGATACCTAAATGAGAAAGCAAACTATTCGATGAATGGCACTCAGCTTAAGAAAGTAAACAGAGAAACCGATCTGGGAGTAACAATATCGAGTAACCTAAAACCGAGTCAACAATGTTCAGAAGTTGTTAAGAAGGCAAACAAAATAATTGGCTTTATAGGCAGGTCATTTGAGCATAAATCCAAAGACGTTATCCTAACCTTTTACAATTCCTTAGTCCGCCCTCTTCTGGAATACTGCGTTCAATCCTGGTGCCCTTATTACCAAAAAGATATAAACAAGCTAGAACGAGTTCAACGTAGAGTTACCAAAATGATACCTAGCCTAAAGAACAAACCATACGAAGAGCGTCTTAGAGAATTAAATCTATTTCCTTTAACCCAGCGCAGATTAAGAGGTGACTTAATTCAAGTGTTCAAAATCATCAAAGACATCGACAATATGAACTGTAGTAAGTACTTCACTATCGACCAATCTAATTACACGCGGGGAAACGGTTGCAAAATTATTGGTAAATCTTTTAACTCACACGAATCTAAGAATTTCTTCTTCAATCGAGTTGTCAACTTGTGGAATGGGCTTCCCCGAAACGTTATAGACTGCATCACCGTTGATTCATTTAAACTCCGCCTAGACAAATATCTCGCATCAAACCCGCGACTGACTGCGTTTGTAAATGAATAACTTTATTTATCCCCCATCAGTTACTAACCCATCTGTCCCCTACTAACTTCCTAATCCTGCCACGGACATTAGTTCCAGGGCAGTAATTCCCTTTCCAATGTTTCCTTACCCACTCTAAACCACTGTTTGGACACTTGATCCTCAGTGTTTTGGAGGACAAGCAACTTAGAAGGGTCACTATATCTGTTGTTGCTTGATTTCCTTTGTACTCCTTTGTACTCCTTTGTACATTAACTCCTCCTCCTCCTCCCTTCTTCTGTCTCCTCTTCCTCCTCCTCCTCCTCCTCTGTCACCTCTTTATCCTCCTCCCTCTCCTCTGTCACCTCTTTCTTCTCCTCCTCCTCCTCGTAAAAGAGCAGTAAGGAAAATAAGGCCACCTTCCTCCCAACCCTATTTTCTGTTATGACCTTTCTCTATTTACCTGGAGTCCTTTTAAGGTTTTCTATGAACACACCGAACGACAGTCAACAATGCAGTGGGGATAGTTTTTCCCTTATATACAAAACACCTTATTGTATTATATTATATTAGACACTCATCTAGATATTCAGATGTCATATAACATATTCAAGTTTGTAATTCTATAATCATATGTCTAGCTATATATATATATGTATCTATATATGTGTGTATCTATCTATTTATCTACCTATTTATTTAGCTATCATTATATATATATATATATATATATATATAAATATATATATATATATATCATATATATATATATATATATATATATAAATATATATATATACCGGTATATATATTCTCCTCACTTTAACATCGGCATAATTCTCACCCCTTCCCCTTTTTCCAATATCGGTAAGCTATGTAAATGTTGATTTAGGTTCCAATAACAATATATCCTCGAATAGGTACCTTTATTTTCATCAAAAACACCTAAACTTAAATTTCTCACTGGAATCACTACCGCGGCTGCAACCACTATAATTATACATTAGCATTAAGAGGGTAGTGCTTGTTTTTTGGTCTATTGATATACATACAGAGCGGTTGCCAAACATAATTCCTGTGTATTTACAAGAGAAAGCTGAAGAATCGATTTATATTTATTTCACTCCAACACCAAACCCCTCCCCAAAAAAAATAATGAAAGCAAGTATGTGATCCAAAAGGATTCGAACCTGGGTTACCATATACAGATGCAGATCAAATATATAGTAATGCATATCAAATAATATAGGAATTCCCTATGGGGAAATATTTCGCAACTGCTCTGTGTATATATATATATATATATATATATATATATATATATATACAGGATACAGTATAATTATACAGTACCATATATATATATAAATATATATACAGTATATATATATATATATATATATATAAATATTTCTCACTAGGCCTCCATCAAGCTTATAAAAACACCCCCTAGACCCCATTTGAAGATAAATTTGTAAATTTTTCGGTAGAAAAATGTCGGGGCCGAAGGACAATCCCTTAATATTGACAAATAAATTAAGCGCAAAGGTCTCAAAATCGCCAAGCTAACGAAACGAAGGGGGTCCACAAAAAGCGACTACCTCCCCCTTAACACAACTTTAATCATTAACTCGAGAAGCACTAAGACAGTTTAACGTGCCCGCCATGCGAAGGTATTGGCTTCAATTATGGCGAAAATCATCATAATTACCATATATAACATTATTACTTCTCCATATGCGCCTATTTTTTCTTTTAATATGAACATATGAACATTGAAGAGCAATTAAAATGTAAAACTTGCAAACTAAACAAACCAAAATTGGGACAAGGACAATATAAAGTCAAATTAAATTATCAAAATCGCTATGTGGAAACAACGTTTACTAAAATGAAAATTATTAAATAAAAGAACACAATCCACCACATAGGGTGTACATTACTAAATGAGCAAGTTAATCTGTTTCCCAAGCAAACTAATCGCACATATAACAACGCAATATCGTCACGTTAAAGGAAGTAGTCAAGTTTGGGAAGTCCGGGACGTTCTGGCAAATTTTACTAAACTCTGCATGAATAAAGAAACTATATGTTAAATGTCAAAATATTATTTAAAATCAAATTTGCAACATGACAAGACATTAAAATAGTACAAAATACAAATATTGATAAGATATCTATACTATTACAAAATAATATATAAATACAGTACAGCACTCACTAACGATAGTGCTATCGGGTAGGTACCTGTAAGCATAGCATACCTCAAGTGACCCCTATCAATAACTACCCTACAAATAACCTACATTTATAGCACAAATAAACTAAGGAAATCGCAAAAGTAAGCAATTGATACTATCGACAATGAATACATATAATATAAAGACAAATAATTGCAAAATATGAAGTAACAACAGATTTAAACAAAGAGTACTCTTTTAACAAGAACAATAAATTTAAAAAATCATCAATATTAATATTAATAATAATAATAGAAAAAGAAAAAGAAAAAGATAAACAATAAATACAGACAAAAAGTAAGCAGAGGTTATACAAGAAACTTCAAGTTAAAAATGCTTGATTAAAATTATTGATGTCAAATTTTAGAATACAGTCACAATAATTGACCCTAAAAAGATTAAATTTATGGAACAATTTACTTGCCTCAAAACCTCTGTCCACTAAGAGTCTGTATAGTAACCTAGCTCTAGCCCAAAAGTCATCTACTTTAGTGCAGATTTTACAAAATCTTATTAATTGGGAATAAAAACAATTATAAGTGATTTTACTATCGATATTACTACTAGGGAAAGGAAAGTTTATTACGTTAAAATTAAAATCATCAACTTTGTGATATACTTTAAGTATGCACTGTTCATTAACAATCTCTATATTTATATCAAGAAAATTTTCAACTTTATAATTTACGTTACATTGTGTGAGGGGAATAGAATTAGGGTAAATAAGTTTAGCAACTTGATTAAAATTTAACAAATTGCAAACAAGAATATCATCACTATATCTACTATTATTACTTAACAGTTTAGCAAGTGCTAATTTTTCTGGAATTTTATTTTTCTTGCTACTGTCAACTAAGTCTTTTATATATTTAAATTCTAAAGCAAGCAAGAATAAGTCTGCAATTAAAGGGCTAGCATTTCCACCCATAGGAATTCCTAATATTTGTTTGAAAATGTACGGCCCGAATCTAACATAAGTATTGAAAAGGAGGAATTTAAGGGCATCTTTAAGTTTAGTTCTATCAAAATATACAGAACTAGTGGGAGTAGAGCTAAGTGATGCATTATTAAAATATGTATAAACATTTATGAAATAATTACCATTCCTAACGAACCTGTCAAAGTGCAAATCTATAATAAAGCAAAGCTCTGAATATACTAAATCTAAAGGCAAATTGGTATACAAAGTTGAAAAGTCGAAGCTATGTACCGAGGTAACTTTCGGCATGGTATTTATTTTATCAATAACTTCTAACGAATTGTCAACACTCCAATAATAGTTAATGCCAGTTCTTTTCATGATGGTATTACAATATCTTTTATGAGTACTTTTAATGTATTTTAAGCAATTTACGACTTGTTTTGATAGAGTTTTAGTGGTAGCAAATTTTGCTCCGGCAATAAAGCGATATTTATAAGGTCGTTTATGAAATTTAGGTAACATGTATAATTTTGCAATGCACTTGTTCTTATCAGAAAGTTTAATATCAAATATTATATTTTTCTTGGTATGTTCATCGATTAAGTTATCAATATTCAGATTATTTTGAATTTCATAAACAGAATTACCGCAAATATTTTTACGTAATATGTTACCCTTAATACCTAATTCTTTTTTCATATTTTCAAGATAAAATTTCTTACATGTGAAGCTATAATTATTGCTGGCTTTATCTACTGTAGTGATTACAAAATGTTTATGTAAATTTATTAAATCAGCTTTAAGCTTATTATAATTATAGTCTATAAAATCTGAAAGATTAAATTCATTTTTAAGCGAGAAAATTTTATTTCTAATTAACTTAATTAATAATTTAGACCATGCTTCTAGTTCTCTTGCATTGCAGCACGCAATTTTTAACAATTTATCTTTTAATTTATTGACTGAAAAAACTATATCTTTTAAAATTATGTCCCATGTTACTTTATTACTCCCTATTCTAAATTTAAACCCTTTACGACATAGCTCCGCTAATTTGTCGTTTGCAAATTGTTTAACTAGTTCTACATCACCTGTTAATATGTGACATATCGGACTATAAATGAACTTTGCTAGTGCATCACGTCTGCTAGCTGGCATATCCATGACTCTTTCACACACGCATTTATTATTATTGAAAATATCATTATCTGAAAGATTTCCTAAAACTTTATTATAATTACAAATAATAGACCCAACAGGTCGTTCATATGAATACACTATTAATGGTTTGAAATCTTTACAACCATCTGGTAACATGGACTTAACTTTCTTTGAATTAATAAGACTGTTAACATTAATTTTGTCTAAAATTTTAGAGGAATAATTTAAAGTGGACATGACTTTATCTTTAATACGGTTATCTTTGGATTTCTTAGAATTAGCTCTAATATATCCCATAAAAGCAAAGACTATATTCTTAAATTTATTTGTGAAATTATGTTTATTATTTAGAATATTTTCTATAAAAGGAGCAAAACTTTTCTTTTGTAGGCCTTTCAATGAGTCTTTTAATTTTTTAATTCCGAAATTTCGATATAATGAATATAAATTATTAACAATAATTTTAATATCAGACCTGTTTTTCTTTTTATTAAATGTATTTAGTCTTCTTTTACCGTGTCTACCAGGTCTTCTGTTTAAAACAGGGAAGTTAAAATATGGGTTATTAAAATCGTTTTTTAATAAATCTGTATACAAAATGTTGCCTACATTTTTTATTTGATTGTTAAGTCCAAATGGATAGATGGTCATTAATTTTCCAATCCAATAATTTTCTCTATCTAAAACATTTTGATTACTTTGAACAATTTCTATAATTTTGTATTTACAATCAAATTTAGTACAATCTGTGTTAAAATGCTTATATAGAAGAATCTTGGAGTCGATGCCGTTCTTAATTCCTGATCTATGCCCGTAGGCTCTTTCAGAAGTGGTAACAGCAATTGACTGGTGAAAAACATATATTTTTGCGCCGCAGTCGTAATCTGATGTGAACCAGCGAGAGACCTACATCCATCCTCTTTACTATCTCGTATGTTACTGAGAGACTAAGGAGATGTCTCGGACTGGCTAGAGGGTCGGAGAAAGGCTCCCCCATTCTCCCACTTGTCTCTTAGCCGTCCTTGCGTGAACATACTTAACCCTCTCCGACATATGACGCAATTTTGAGCCTATTAGGGATACTTTAAAGCCTTTATTACCATCAGGGTTTTTTACAAACCTTTATTTTAGTTACTTCAACCTCTGCAGTTGTCTTTGAGTTAGATGTGGGCAGAAAACTAATTTTGGAGAGGTAATTATAAGAGTGAGAGAACTCTATTTCTTATTGCTAATCTGGCAACCTCTGCGTCATATATGTCTGAAGGGGTTAATAAATATCGGAAATAATAGGGAAAATTCCCAATAATTGAGGAGGGGAAAAAGAGGGGGAAGGAGGGACACATGTGGAGGGGGGTACTGAAGGGGAATCATCTCACCTTATCACATATTGCATTGTTTTGAGTGCCAGTGGGGTGTTTTGGAAGGGTTATTTACAGTATATGCATTTACTCTATAGATGGGGCTCGCCTTCCACCAGTAAAACCTCTCGAGAGGGTGCTTGCCGTTTTTTAGGTTAATATATTTCTTTCATCACGCCGGTCAACACAATTATGATCATTATATATGGACCATAACCAGCTGGACTCTACACTATTTTTTTGCTATGTGAATGAAGGAAAAAAAAGGCAAAGCTGTTTGTAACAAGCGTCTCACCAAAGTTGAAAGTGAGAAAGCTAAAATCAATGTAAAGTTGTTGACAAACGAATTAGACAGTGTGGCTGAACAAAATATTCTCACTGATTAGTTTGTTTACATTAAAGAGTTTACATATAAACAGTAGCTTTGTTAAAAGGCTTTCCAAAAATTATATTTCCCATAAACCTATATTCCATCTTCTGCAGGTGGCTTAATAAAGGTATGCTGCGAACCTTTGTATCTACTATCTAGCAGTTTAACACCTAACTGTAGGTACACGGCGCATGCCGGGCTAGAGAACAATGGACAATGTGGCGGTACCTGTCATATGACGGGCGGCATTATGAGCACTTTATCGGCTCTGAGAGAGAGTCCACGCGTTGGGAGGACGATAGGCGGGCTCTGACCATTCGGCCTGACCACAGAGTCGCGACTGAGTTCCCCACTGCAACGTTCCACACCCACGGCCTCGCGAGACAAGGAAAAACTGGGGAAATTACCTTATTTTATGGTTTTTCACCTCTCGTTGCACAATCGCTACAGGATAACCCATGGTCGTACAAGGATGATTCAGGTGTCATTGGAAAGCTCCATTATCGCCCTTTCACGGATACATAATTGTATTACGCTCTGGCTCTTCTTTATGCATGAAAAAGAGCATGGAATGAAGCTCGTTTAGGGTAAATACGCCCGCTTGGCAGGTAGTAGATGTTATAAACGGCCCCGCTCATTGGGAGTTAAGTCATAGGATGAGAGAAATACAGATTGAGGGAGAGAGTTCAAAAGCTTGCCAGGGAAAATCGGTTCAATCTTGGGTTTGTGAGTTGGACATAATAGGGATGGGAGTGTGTTGAAGGAGGGTGCCCATCACTCACTGTAGTACACTGAGAGAGCCCTGAAGAACATTGATTATTCTAATAGTGGTAGTTGAGTGAGAGAGATGCAACATTGCAGCGTGTAGAGAGAGATCATAGGGAATTAGGGAGAGGAGGTGAGTTGATGATTCTAAATGCTTTTGAGTCTACCCATTCGAGAAGTGTGATATGGGATAAACCTCGCCACTCATGCGAACAATATTCGATACATGGGCACACTGTGCTTCTATACAAAGCAAGAAGCTGTGAGGGGTGAAGAACCCACAGAGACGGTTGAGCACACCTAACTTTTGGGAAGCTGTTTTAGCAAGAGTGGTAATATGATCTTTCTAAGAAAGGCATGAAGAAAAAGAAACACCAAGAATACTGAAAGAAGATGAAGGGTTGATTTGTGTAATTTTTAAGTTTAAGGGATAGACATCTGGAAGTTCTTTAAGGGTAGATATATGGAGAAATTGTGTTTTGGAAGCATTCAGAATAACAAGATTTTCTCTTGTCACGATAGGAAATGGTTAATAGATCAGTAGATAAGTGTACTTTGGCCACATCATGTGAGTTTATAGGTGATTGAATGCTGGGTCGTTCTGGAAAACTAGTTGAATGACGTAAGGTAGAGTAATCAGCATATGAATGGATTGGACTGGAGGTACAGTACAGTTGAGAAGATAATAAATAAATATTAGAAAGAGAACTGGAGAGCTACCTATCGGTGATTAGTATATATTATTTGTATATATTGTATAATATATTATGTATATATTGCTTTATTCAGAGAGAAACAGGTTTTGAATTGCTAATGTAAGCAACGCCATTACTTTAGCTGTAAAATATTGCAAGTATTAATATTAACCCCTCTGTACGGCGACGTCTTTTTAATATTAATCTAGCTATAGTTGGACTATTTTGTGTAGCTTAAGAATGATTTGTCGTAATAAAAAAGGTTAAGTGAGATCATTCGAAGCCTCTTAATTGCCGAAGGCCCGTTATAAACTGAATAGAGTCGTCTAATAGTAGCCAGAGTAAAGTTAAAAGGACGTCACTGGTTCTGAATTGGTTATAATAAGGAGATTAGTGAAAAGAGTGAAAAGTGAGGTGTATAAAGCTAATGGGACCCATAAAAGTTTGTGCTGGTCGTTGCATTTTAGCGAAATTTCCCCCGAGGTGTTTTCTCTTACTGAGGGAAGCGGCGGAGAGGGTGGGAGGTGGGAGGTGTTGGGGAGGAGAGGATGATGCTGTATATATCATCTTCTTCTGGGACATCCTATCTTTAAACAAAAGGAAACAAATTCCTACCTAGTAACTATCGGCCTATCAGCTTGACTTATATTATATTATTAGAGACAGAATAGTAAATCATCTCGCAAAACAGAACACTGACAAAGATTCACAGCACGGCTTCCGAAACAAGCGTTCATGCTTATCAAATCTCCTTGTTTATGATATTATTAACAAGTACGATCAAACTAATGCAGTTGACATAGTCTACCTTGCCTTTCAGAAAGCCTATAACAATGTTCCCCATAAGCATCTCCTGTTATAACTAAAGGCTCATGGTACACAAGGGAGCGTGCTGCACTGGATTAAAAACTGGCTAACTGGGCAAAAACACAGAGTAGTGATAACCGGTGACTAATGTCACATGTGGTATACCCCAGGGGTCAGTGCTCTTACCTGTGCTCTTATTGATTTGTATATGTGACATTGATATTGATCTCTCATATAATATTTCAAGATTAGCAGATGACACAAATATAACAGGCACACTGGTGCATCCAACTCAAATACAGCACAACAAAAAGTGTATAAATAAACTGTCAAATTGGTCTCACACCTGGTAAATGAGCTTCAATATCTATAAATATAAAGTACTTCATGTAGGTTATAGGAATCTATCTATCTATCTATTGCCTGACGCCGTGATCCCCGAACGGGTGGCCACGAACGAACCGCCCCCATGCACCTCTGTCCCCAGTCAGTCGACGCCCCTCCCCCAACCAGCACCGCCTTCGTTCATGTAGTTCCTCACTCCATCCTTCCACCTCATATTCGGTCTACCTCTCCCCCTCTGTCCCTCCACCTCGCTCTCGTACACCCTCTTAGTCATTCTCTCGCTTTCCATACGTTCCATATGGCCGAACCATCTCAAGTTGTTCCTTTTCACACTTTCCAGCACATCTACCTCCACACCACACCTCCTTCTTACTTCCTCATTAGTCTGTCTATCCCTCCATGTAACTCCGCACGCACTCCTTAAGTAATTCATTTCCACTGCTCTCACTCTTGGTCTGAGTCTCTCAACCAACGTCCATGCTTCGCTTCCGTAAGTCAGTGTCGGGATTACCACACTGTCATGCAAGGACTTCTTCACTTCCATACTGACCACCCTATTTCTTGTTACTGCTTTTAGCGTTCCTACAACCCTCTTCCCCTGTTGTACCCTCTCCCGCACCTCTTCATCCATAGTCCCATCTTTACTCAACACACTGCCCAGATACTTAAAAGAGTTGACGATCTCCATAGCCTGACCGTTCAGCTTCACCTCACACTCTGTGACTTCACCCCTTTCGAAGACCATAACCTTGCTCTTCCCCGTATTTACCTTCAAATTCCGTTTTTCGCACACTGTTCCAAACTCATTTACCAGACCCTGCAACTCCCATTCATTATCACTCATCAGAACTGTATCATCCGCAAACAGCAGTATAGGTAGCTTCCACTCAATTCCCTCCCTTTTCAGCGATACACCAACATCCACTGCTCTTGATAGTATTTCTTTCATAACTCCATCCATATATACAGTAAACAACCACGGGGACATCACACACCCCTGTTTCAAACCAACATTCAGGTCAAAGAACTCGCTCTGCTCACTCTCCACACGTACTGCCGCCTTTGCACCCTCATACATGCTCTTCACTGCTTTCAGCAACTTGCCCTCTACTCCGTATATTCTAAGTACTTTCCACAAACCTTCTCTATCCACTCTGTCATAGGCCTTCTCCAAGTCCATAAAGGCAACATACACCTTTTGTTTCTTCTCCAGATACTTCTCCACAACACAATTCAGGGTAAAAATCTGATCTACACATCCTCTTCCCTTCCTAAAACCTCCCTGCTCGTCGCCTATCCATTTCTCCGTTCTCACTCTCACTCTCTCAATCACTACCCTACTGTATACCTTCCCTACTACGCTTAGAAGACATATTCCTCGGTGGTTACCACACACTCCTCTTTCCCCTTTGCCCTTATATAGGGGGACTATTATGCCAGTCTTCCAGTCATCGGGTGCACTCCCCTTCTCCCATGCTAGTTTGCACATTTTCCATACCCATTCTATCACTATCTCACCACCATACCTCAACATTTCCCCACACACCATCTGTTCCTGGTGCTTTCCCCAACTTCACTCTTTTCATGGCTTCCCACACTTCTGACCTCCTGATCCCCACCTCCTCCTACACTACTTCTCTTCTTCTCCCTCCCATACCATATCCAGCTATGTTTGCTGGCTCTTCATTCCTTTCATTTAGCAACTCACTGAAGGACTCCCTCCATCTTTCGACTCTCTCTTGCTTCTCGGCTAGCATTCTCCCATTCTTATCTTTCACACCCTTACTGTTTCCCTTGCTACCTTCCCTAACTTTCTTGACTTCTTTCCAGAACAGTTTCTTACTCTCCCTCCATTTTACACTCAGATTCCTTCCAAATTCCTCATCTACTCTTCTCTTACTTTCCTTCACTACTCTCTTCACCACCCTCTTACTCTCCACGTACCTCGCTCGTTTCTGTCTCTCGGAATCTTCATTCCCTCTACTACCCAACCACTCTCTATATGCTTTCTTCTTTTCTTCCACAGCTATTCTTACCTCTTCTGTCCACCATGCTGTACCTTTCACTCCCCTCCCTCTTCTCCTCACTCCACACACCTCCTCACATGCTGCACATATCTCATCCATAAACACCTTGCTCATCTCCTCCACTTCCTCCATAACTTCCAGGTCGAACCCACCTGGTCGTCTTTCCACTGCTCTCCTGTACTCCTCCCTGACTTCCTCCTCCTGCAACCTCTCCACCCTCCTCACCATTCCACCCTCCTCTCGCCTCCCTCCCGCTCTCCTCACCCACTTCTTTTGTATCCTAACCTTAGCTACCACTACATAATGATCAGACAGACCCCCTCCAATACCCCTATACACCCTAGCATCCATCACAGATTTCTTCATTCGTTCATCCACACATACATAATCAATCAATAACTTTCGTTCCACCACTGTCTTATCCTTCATCGTCAACATCCGTTTCCACGTGTACCTGTGGATCATTCTGTGTCGGAAGAAGGTGTTGGCTATCCACAGCCTCCTCCCCACACATACGTCCACAAGTGCACTACCATTCCCATTCACCTCTGATGGTACCCCCCACCCTCCCACCACTCCCTCAACTTTCCTATCACCCACCTTACCATTCATATCCCCAATCAGATATATTCTTTCGTTCTTGTCAAATTTCTCCAGGCACGCCTCCACATTCATCCAGAACTCCTCTTTCTTTCTTTCAAGTATATCCTCTGTCGGGGCATACACGCATACAATCACCCACGTTTGTATTCCTACTTTCATTCTCACCCACACAATCCTTGAACCCACAGACCCATACTCTCTTACACATTCCTTCCATTTGCTACTTACAAACAAACATGCACCTTCTCTCGCTGTTCCTTCACTCACTCCAGCACACACACCCATTCCACACTTCCACTCTCTCACATCTGAACCTTTCCATTTGGTCTCTGTCATTCCACATACATCCAGCCTGGCATTCACTAACACTTCCAGAACCTCTCTCTCTTTTGTGCCATCATTCATGCCACTAACATTCCACGTAGCCATTCTCAGAATGTCCGAAGGAATGTCCTTAGTCGGTCGTGGTTCGTCAACGTTGGTTCCGTCCGCATCCGAGGCTGTTCGTTCGTTTTTCTTTGCTTAGATATTTTTTCCGGGTGGGGGTCGCAAGCCCACCGACCCAACCTCTTTAGTCGCCTCTTACGACACGCAGAAGGCACGTGGGGCATATTCTATTCCCTAACCCCCAGGGGGGAATAATAAATAAAGTAAATAATAAAGTAAATTATTCAATGTCAGTATTTAACTCAAAAGTGTCGATAAAGAGACCGATTTGGGAGTAACCATTACAAATAATGTATATCCGGTCCAAAAATGTGTTAAAGTAGTAAAGAAAGCAAATATGATTATTGGATTAATTGGTAGGTGTTTCGAATGTTATTCTCGTCTTATGTAATGCATTGGTTCGACCATATCTACGATACTGCATCCCATTTTGATTCACCCCACTATTAACAAATTATAAACACATTAGAAAGAGTACTTCAAAACTTAACAAATATTATTCCTAGACATATAAATATGCCATATAAAAAACGTCTAGAATAATTTAACCTAAAACTGTGAGGGGATATAATTAATGTAAGATAATTAAAGGTATCAACAATATGGATGCAAACAAATTATTTACATTCGATTATTCAAATTACACCAGAAGAAATGGCTATAAAATCATCTGTAAGCCCTTTCAGTCCCATAAAGCGAAACACATTTTTGTCAACCGAGTAATAAACTTATGGAATGGCAAGTCTAACAATATTATTTTAGACTGTAGCACTGTTGAAACCATAAACAAATCGCGTAGACAATTATCTTGCCTTTAACCCCAGACTGACAGCGATTACAGATGATTAAGAGGACATGCCTGCATTACCTCACTTTTTATAATTATGTAGTATGATAGTTGTATCTCTTTTCTTTTCTTCTGTCGATTACCATCAGTTTTTTAATACTGCTTGGACAAATATATCCTGTCCATTATAACTCTCATTTATCTACTACCTGTACATACTATAGTTTAGTAGTTTAGATACAAGCAGCCTCGTAAGGATTGGTATATATGTTGTTGCTTGCTTTCCTTCGTACTCTCTCTCTCTCTCTCTCTCTCATCTTTAACCCCTTCTTTACCAGCGACGCCTTTTTCATTCTATTCTGGCATCTAATAAGCAATTGTATTCAGCTTAGAGGAGACGCCTACTAATAAAAAGCTACAAACTATCTCAATTATTCCGTTTTACTACCATATATCCTTCTTAAGCATCGTGAAATCGTCTAAATTTATCTAAAATCAAATAAAAAACACGTTGCCGGTCCAGAAAGGTGTTAAATGATCAATTGTATACCCTAGAGTCCATTCATTCCCGTATTCTCTTGGTTCCCTCCTTAAGGCCGCGGCATACAGAAGTCGAACGTCGGGAGACAAAGCCCCGAATTGAATGACCTGCATATGTGAACCGAATCAGCCAGAATTGTCCCGAAGTTTAAAACAAAAAAACATCCCCAGAGAATAACCCGAACGAGCCTAGAATGTAACCCGATAGTCACGAGCGATTGACGACAGAGACCCAACATGACTTGAATGTAAGTCGATTAATGCATGACCATGACTCTACTGTAACTGGAATATACTCAGAATCAGCCGACCAGTCAAAACTGAGGTACGATGATCAGCCGTACATCAACCGACATGAAAGAACCTATAAGAACATCAGACAACTTTACACAATGCTAAACGAATGTGGGAATGTGGGAACCTCTATAAAGAATGTAAACTCAAGGTAAATAAAACGCCAGGACCTGATACAATCTCGCCTAGAGTTCTAAAGGAAGCTAAGAATGAGCTCTCCAAACCACTGACATTACTATTCAATAAATCCTTGCAGTCTGGAACTATGCCTGATCAGTGGAAGCTAGCCAACGTAACACCGATATTCAAAAAAGGCAGCAAATCCCTACCCAGTAACTATCGTCCAATTAGCTTAACCTCAGTTGTATGTAAAATGCTAGAAACGGTCATACGAGACAGACTCGTAAATCACTTGGAGGAAAATAACATACTTAAAGATACTCAACACGGCTTTCGTAAAAAACGTTCCTGTTTAACAAACCTCTTAGACTTCTTCCACGATATCCTCAACCTCTATGATGAGAGTAAAGCTGTAGATATTATATACCTTGATTTTCAAAAGGCCTTTGACAAAGTTCCCCACAAACGTTTACTGCTAAAACTAAAAGCGCATGGAATACAAGACGGTGTGTTGAAATGGATAGAAAATTGGCTCAGCAACAGAAAGCAAAGGGTAGTCATAAACGGTAAGGCATCTAAATGGACCAATGTAAGTAGCGGGGTACCCCAGGGATCGGTACTAGGACCAATTCTCTTTCTAATTTACATCAACGACATAGATGAGGGTCTCACCTGCACAATCTCAAAATTTGCTGACGATACAAAAATTGCAAATAGCGTACTCTCAAAAGAACAAGTTGACGATATGCAACACAATCTAGATAAATTGTCATGTTGGGCCCAAATTTGGCAAATGAGTTTCAATGCGGATAAATGTAAAGTACTACATGTCGGATACCTAAATGAGAAAGCAAACTATTCGATGAATGGCACTCCGCTTAAGAATGTAAACAGAGAAACTGATCTGGGAGTAACAATATCGAGTAACCTAAAACCAAGTCAACAATGTTCAGAAGTTGTTAAGAAGGCAAACAAAATAATTGGCTTTATAGGCAGGTCATTTGAGCATAAATCCAAAGAAGTTATCCTAACCCTTTACAATTCCTTAGTCCGCCCTCTTCTGGAATACTGCGTTCAATCCTGGTGCCCTTATTACCAAAAAGATATAAACAAGCTAGAACGAGTTCAACGTAGAGTTACCAAAATGATACCTAGCCTAAAGAACAAACCATACGAAGAGCGTCTTAGAGAATTAAATCTATTTCCTTTAACCCAGCGCAGATTAAGAGGCGACTTAATTCAAGTGTTCAAAATCATCAAAGGCATCGACAATATGAACTGTAGTAAGTACTTCACTATCGACCAATCTAATTACACGCGGGGAAACGGTTGCAAAATTATTGGTAAATCTTTTAACTCGCACGAATCTAAGAATTTCTTCTTCAATCGAGTTGTCAACTTGTGAAATGGGCTTCCCCGAGACGTTATACACTGCAGCACCGTTGATTCATTTAAATTCCGCCTAGACAAATATCTCGCATCAAACCCGCGACTGACTGCGTTTGTAAATGAATAACTTTATCCTTCCCTCAGTTACTAACCCATCTGTCCCCTACTAACTTCCTAGTCCTGCCACGTTAGTGGCAGGGCAGTAGTTCCCTTTCCAATGTTCCCTTACCCACTCTAAACCACTGTTTGGACACTTGATCCTCAGTGTTTTGGAGGACAAGCAACCTAGAAGGGTCACTAGATCTGTTGTTGCTTGATTTCCTTTGTACTCCTTTGTACTCCTTATTGGCGTTGTAGAAGGGGAATGTTAAGGGGGCCCACCTCGCTTTTTTTTCTCTTTCTCTCCCTCTCTATTTGGCTTGTATCCATCCGGCTCCATTCAGCCAACTGTTTTAAGACGTTTATCCCCATCCAGGTGTCGATTTCTTCCTGGCGAGCGATAGCGAGCCAGCATTGTATGGAGAAATCCGGCTTCGCCAGAAAATGTTTCTATCGAAAAATGTATAAATGTAAAAATTTAGCTTGCTGTCATAACAAAAATATATATAGCCTATGCTGGCTCGCTACCGCTCGCCAAGAAAATATTGACACCTGGATGGGGGTAAAAGTCTTGAAACAGTAGGCTGAATGGGGCCGAATGGATACAAGCCAAAGGGAGAGGGAGAGTAATACAAGAAAAGCGAGGTGAGCTCCCTTAACCCCTTCACCACCAGTACGTAATTTTCATCATATAGTATTTTGGTTACCATTAGACGATGTTCTTTAGTTTTTAATCTACCTTTTACGACTTAAATGGGTAAATGCGATCTCAATATACCCTCATAGTATCATAGGTCCTTCTTAAACTGCATAAAATCATCTACTTCTAGCCAGAATCAAAGGTAAAATGGCATCATGGTGCTGAAGGGGTTAATAATGGCTGCTACTGATGATAATGATGATTGTGGTGGTGGTGATGATGATGATGGTTGTGGTGGTGGTGGTGATGATGATGGTGATGAATATGGTGGTGGTGGTGATGATGATGATGATGGTTGTGGTGGTGGTGGTGATGATGATGGTGATAAATATGGTGGTGGTGGTGATGATGATGATGATGGTTGTGGTGGTGGTGGTGATGATGATGGTGATACATATGGTGGTGGTGGTGATGATGGTGATAAATATGGTGGTGGTGGTGATGAAGGTGATGATGATGATGGTTGTGGTGGTGGTGGTGATGATGATGGTGATAAATATGGTGGAAGTTAGAGCAGAACATGGGCCTAATTAGAAGAACTTAACACTAATGTAAGCCCAACGAAAGCCGACTATTTTTTAACGGTTTTTGTAGCAGACAGAAGTTAACGCCGGACTTAACTTCTGGGCGATCCACCAGATGTTCGCCTGCACCCATGAACATCCCCAGAATATTCAAGATCCCTGGCCGAATTGACCCGTTTCAACCCGAACCAGCTGAAATTTGAATTTTGTTTGCAAGTCATCCTATTCGGGAGTAGGTCGGCCAACGTTCGTCTTCTGTATGCCGCGGCCTTTAGGTCCTTCAAGTCAGTCTCTCTCTCTCTCATCCATAAATGATCATGTTAATACCCTAGTCCATTAATTCCTGTATTCATTAATCTGTTGGCTCCCTCCTTCAGTCCTTCAAGTGACTCTCTCTCTCTCTCTCTCCACATATTGATCCTCACCTCGCCTCTTCACCCAGGACCCGTGTCGCATTTAGTGTTGTATCGTATAGCTGCTTTCCTTACAATATTGGATATGCTTTACCCATTCTGTACCGCTGACGTTTTTTTTAGTGTATTCTAGCTATATTCAGAGGATTGTGTCCAGTTTAAGATGGATCGGTGGTAGTAATAAGGGTTAAGGAAGATAGTTGGAAGCCATTTAATTGGTGGAGGCCCTTTTCAAACTGAATTCAATCGCCAGAATAAATTTAGAATAGCGGCCACGGCATTGATAGGCTTGATATCGTCAATGTACTACCCCCCCCCCCCCCCCTTCCTCTCTCTCTCTCTCTCTAGCTCGCTCGCTCACTCCAAAAGATCGTTCACGTTGTTCATTTTGTTTTTCATGTATATTTTTAACTACTCATTACTTATCTGGTAGTGTTATTCTCCTTCACCACCATTACGTATTGTCATCATTTTCTAATTACCGTTAAACGATTATTTTAGTCTGTAATCCACCTATATGACTGGGATGGGTAAATAGTATCTCGATAAACCCTCTCAGTATCATAGGTCCTTCATAAACAACATAAAATCGTCAAGTTTTAGCCATAATTAATGGTAAAAAGGCGTCATCGTGCTGAAGGGGTTAACTCCCTCGCAAATTGTGTGCTGTGTATTATCCTAAACAAAAAATGCAGCCTAATATTTGTACTCAACTATGCTAACTTGCTTTCAACATAGCAACATTATAATGGACTGAAAGATGAAAAATACAGTACCCTTGCGCATCTCGTTCACGCTCTCTCTCTCTCTCAGTTTACGGCCTTTTAGCCGGAGGGTCCCCCCCCCCCCTCCCCCTCCCTCGCTCTCTCTCTCTCTCTCTCTCTCTCTCTCTCTCTCTCTCTCCCCCTCACCACTGATAATAACATTGATATATTTTGGTTCAAAACTATCTTAATACCTTAAGAGCGGGTGGAGGAGTATATTTGATGTGCCGCCCAGCGGGGGGTTTTACTGTAAACGAGCTTGTTTCCGTGCTCGTTTTCATGCATAAACAAGAGCCAGAGCGTAATACAAGTATGCATCCCTGAAAGGGCGTTAATTCAGCTTTCCAATGACACCAGAACCATCCTTCTACGATAACTGGTTGTCTTGCAACGATCGTGCAGCCGAAGGACAAAATTGGTAAAATACGGTCATTTTCTTACATTATTACGTGTGAAACGAGTGAAAGAGGGTGGAGCACAAAGGAGTACATCTCAGTAGGTCATAAGGTAACCTACGCTCCTCCCACTGCTCCGCTCTCTCTCAGAGCACATTACGTGCTCAAAATTGCACTCGACAATAGCCGTGACCCGCCACATAGGCCACATTTATTTAACTCGACAATAGCCGGGTGCCGCCAGTTAAGAGTTAAAGACAGAACCCAGTCAGAATGCATCAATGATTAAATCTCTTCTTCCTCTAGAAATTCTTAAGGTACAAAATAATGTATACCCTAACTGGTTCTCTCAATTATCTACCATAAATTATATATCTAATAGTACCACAAGACAGCAGAATGATCTTGCCCCACAGTCGGTTCTAGCTGTAGGGACTTCAGCTAAAACCGACTGTGGGGCACGTTCTCTGAAAATATTGGGGCCTACGGTATGGAACACCCTGCCCAACCTAGTCAAAGACTCAAATAGCCTGCCACTATTCAAGGGCATACTAAAGAGGCATATTTTAGAAGATTATCTAGGTTCTAGAGTGATATATTGATCACGTTCTATATATTTTTAATCTATTTTAGGTAGGAGCTATTTCTCTGTACATTCTTACCGACACTGTTTATGTAAGATTATGATGCATAATGTATTAGGTAATTTGTTTAAGATGATTTTATTGTATGAACAGCCATTGTATATTTATTGGAAATAAAATAATCTTAATCTGAATCTCTCTCTCTTTCTCTGTTGTTGTTGTTGTTGTTGTTGTTGTTGCTGCTGTTCCCCAGGCTGCCTGGCTGAACAGCCCCTAGGCCCCGAACAAGGCCAAGGCCATAATCGAGCGTCCCCAAAGAACCCTCCCTGCCTACCATAAAAAAAGGCTGGGTGACCGAAGCCGCGCGCAGGCGAGAAGGGCGCGGAAACACCCGGGATACCAAAGCTCCACCAATGGACCTTGTGCTCCTCAGCAATTATGAAGGGAAAGCTGAGGGACAAAGGACAAATGTGACGCTTTGGCTCCCAGTCTTCCAACTTCTGTGGTTGGCAGTAGGGAGGTGAATCCACGGAAAAGACGCTGTCACTTGAGATCTAGAAAATATATAAGTAAAAGGAACAGTCAGAGTAAGCTATGGGTATGGCAGAGATCGCTTAACTTTAATTCTGATAGACCAGCCCATCACCAATCTCTCTCTCTGTTATAATGTTTAGCTGTTATTATTGTTATTGACAGAGGGAAACTTAGAAGCCGTGTAATTGTCGGATTCAACTGTCTTTCTAAGATGATATGGATTATGCTCAAATTGATCATAGTTTTTAATTAATATATATTAGGTATATATGGGTGAGGGCTGGTTCTGTCCAGAGTGAGTTTTGGCATCCTCTACCCAACCTTAGATGTTTTCTGTACTACTTTTCCTACTTCGGGGGCGGGAGCTGGGAATCCTCCTCCACTTGTAAAATTCACCTACTAGACGAGACAGAGAAAGGTAATAGAACGCAAAAGTGGTCCCGAACACTAAGAATTGGAACTTTAAATGTTGTTTCTGTTCGGACTATGTCTCGAGTCAACCACCCACAACTATAAGGTATGTGCCCGAGTATATAGTGTACAGACATACATTCATGCATACATACATACATTCATACTTATATAAATACATATACATACTTATATAAATACATACATACTTATATAAATACTGACATAGGTATATAATTCAATAAACTATATTATTGTTTGAATGTGCTAATACTCTTTCGTATTAGCTTGTACTCCAGGTGGTGTTTAGATGAATTGTTTTACACCCTCCATATTTGTATTCACACGTATTCCTTATGTGTACATCATTTGCATTTTCTGTTTCCTCTCCTATTCCATACATGTCCTTTGTATTTATATATTTTCTTTCTTTCTTGTATTCCTTTTTTTCTCATGTACTTCTTAATAATTTACATTATTTCTTGGGATATACATTCTGTTATAATTATTCTCCTGTACTCCTTTGCATTAACCAACAATTCTTGTTTGTATTTCCAATTACAATCATTCACATATTTTAGTTTTTCTCTGTATCAATGTAATCCCCAAACTCTTATATATTCCTGTGAAGTACTCTGTATTCTTAAATGGTTATTAAAGGGGATATTGTTGGTGTCAGTATATCTCTCTAACTATCATGGTGTATATATACGACGAGAATAATATATATAGTGTCCAGGCTACAACCAATATGATCTGTATTAAGGGATCCATGGTCGTCAAGATGTGTATGGGAATAGGGGGTAGGTATGTTGTTGGATACTAATTCAATTAACAGCATACACTCAAGCCTGGGAATTGTATAATTGGTGGGCAACTACACCAGACAGGCAACTGACAGGTGGTACTGTCAGTTGCGGCTAATTCTAACCATGAGAAGACTCCCACTCCCCTTGAAGGGAAAGGTGTATGCTTCAGTGACCTGTACTTCAGAAACATGGCTTGTCAAAGTGGATGGTAACCGGAGAATGCAACGCATGACATAAGAATGGTGATGTGGATGTTTGGGGCCAAACCTCAAGATAGGATATCTAGTGAAGAGTTGTTGTTGTTGTCCTCGTCGTTCCCTAAGCTGCCTGGCCGAACAGCCCTGAGTCCCTAAGGAAGGCCATGGCCACGATTGGGGTTTCCCACAGGGCTGTCAAGGAGTGTAAATTATGTTATGGGCGTAAGTGATTGTGTAGAATGCAGTCGTCTGTGATGTGTTTAATAGTATGGGGTGCCGTGTTGCATCCTGGGCAGGTGTCGATGATGGAGTTATTCAGTCTCTTTTGGTAGCTCAAAAGAGCTGGATGGTGCTCACATCTCAGCCTGGCCAGGTGGACTCTGTCCTCGCGAGGAAGGGAGGATTCAGAAATATGGAATTCGGGAGGTCGTGCTTGCAGCTGCGTGCTGTCTATGAGTGACTGGATGGAACAGTGAGAGATATGAGTATGGATGTGCTTCTGGAAGCTGGTTTGGGGTAGGCAGGGAGAAAGAGATGACAGCTAGGATAGAAGCCCAGGCAGGGCTTGCGAATTCCATCACTGATCTAATGTATTGTTTGTATACTGTGGTGGTAGTTTCTTTGTTGTGTCTGAGGGCGTTAATTCTTGATGTCAGTTTATGTTTTATGTTTGTGGTATGTCGTTTTAATGTCATTAGAGTGTCATATGTTACTCCTAGGATTTTGGATGCGTGTGTCTGTGTTAGGGGGGTGTTGTTTATGGTGAATTGGGGGGTGTATTTGTATTCCGCTGTCCAGTTTGTGAGGAGGGTTTCAGTGGATTTGGCTGGGACCAACTTGAGTCTGTTTGTAGTGCACCAGTCATGTAGTGTGTTGAGATAGGGATGAAGGAGAAGATACATGTGCACATCTGCGTGCTAGGTAGTTGGCCAGCCACCTTTTTGTGTTGCTGTGCATGATTGCATCGTAGATTTTTTTAAGTTGTGGCGGGGGATGGCATCGAAGGCTTTACTAATGTTGAGTGTGGCAAGTAGTGATCTGTGTGGTGGGCTGGCTGAGTTGATGCAGTCAAAAGCTCTTTATATAAGGTTGTTAAGGAGTGTTTGTGGAGTGCAGTGGCCTGAAGCCATGTTATTTTGGAGCTAGGGTTAGAGCGTGTGTGGTCAGTTGTAGTACGAGGCTTTGGAGGGGTTGTAAAGGAGTGTGATGGGGCGGTGTGAGGTGGGTAGCGTGGGGTCTTTGTTGGGTTTGGGGAATGTGATGATGACACCATGCTTCAAGATGTCTGGTATTGTGTTATGTGAATAACTGTAGTTTGATATGTTGGTGAGTGCTTGTATGCCCTGTGGTCTGAGGTGTATGTTGCTTATGTTGTCTAGACCACAGGCTGGTGAGTGCTTGAGATTGTTGATAATGTGCTTTGTCTGGTTGTTGGTGAAGGGTTTATAGTAAGGGTTTGCGGGGAATTGTCTCTTTCGTCGGATGACACGTCAGTCCTCTTGATGGGGGTTTAGGTGGCTGACATGAGATAAGTGATTAATGAGAGTGTTTGCTTGTTGTTTATGTGAAGGGATAGAGTCTGTTGTTATGATTGCGGCATGTGATTTTGTTGTGTTGCTGGAAAGTGTGAAGCTGTTTAGTGTTTTTTAGAGTTTGTTTGTGGTCTGTTTTGTTATAAAATGTTAGGAGGTAGTTATTCCAATTTAGTGTTAGTTGTTCTAGTATTTTGTTGCTAATCTGTGTGTTGAGTGTTTGGATTTGTTGTCCTGTGTGTGGGGTGCTGGGGAGTGTTTCAGTGTTTTGCATTGTCTGATGATATTTTGAATTTCTGTTGTGAAATTGGGGTTGTGTCTTTTTCTGTTACCTCTTGGAATGTGTTTCTTGTCAGCGTTTTGGATAGTTGTGTTGAATGTGTGAACAGCATTGTTGATGTTAGTGATGGGTGTGCTGTTTAGTGTTTCAAAGTGTTGTTCTGTCTCATTTTTGAAAGCTTCCCAGTTGGCTCATATATAGTTAGTGTATGTGTATCTGTGGCTAGCTGGGGTGAATTTTGTTTTGGTGGTGATAATGTTCGGGAATTGGTCGGAACCTAAGGATGTTACCACCCTAGTGAAGAGTTGAGAAGATGATTAGGTATCAAGAATATATGCGATGAGATACGTAGAAGAAGGCTTGGATGGTTTGGGCATGTGGAAAGCTTGGCTGAATTACTCTGGTTAAAAAGTCTGTGAACGTGGAGGGAGCTGCACAAAAGGGTAGACATAGACAAACTTGGGATGAGACTATATGCTCTTATCTTGAATTTTTAAACCTGACAAATGAAGCAGCTTTGAACAGGGCTGCCTGTAATGCCAACATTAGGATTTGAGTCAGGAACGACACTTTCTGTGGAGGATTCAGTCTGTATATTTATATGCATCTACTTTTGATCTTCTGACGAAACTTAGAAGACTACGGTAATATCTGCAATGCATCATTTGTGTATATCAAATTACCCACAGCAAACTATACTATGAACTGGTACATATAATATTTATTTAAACATGTATTTGGCTATACATTTAAGCCCTATAATCAAAACATATTTTTACTTTTCATTTAAAGTTGTTTTACAGTAAACAAAGAATAATTGAATATTTATGAATTGTTTGTAAGTAATACTGGCATCAAGTTTAGGCTACCAGTTTTTTCATAGTTAATTTTACTATTACGCTCACTCAATTTGACAGTGGTTTTTAATATACCGTAGGGGTGAAGTTATTAGTTAACATTTGTTGGGTTTATTTAGCCATTCATAAATATTTATTGTATTTTTCCACTCTGTTAGCCTGATAAACATAATATTAATAATATTTATAATGCGTGTTATTGCAGATACAATATATTTATGATTTATTAAGATGACAAAATAGATAATATATAGATAATATCATGGTTATCCTGTACAGTAAGCTAGACGTAGGGCTTGACCCTGAAAATCTGCTCAATGAAAATATTATACTAAATAACACTCATTGGCAAAGAGTACCAGAACAAAGGTACACTGTACAGTTGGCCAGTTAAGTGATGTTTCGGCACCAAGTACATTTAGATCAATAACTGGTATCTGCAATATCTAAACTTGATATATTCGTTTCGAGTGAGATATACAAACATGTTCCTACACATACCTACCCTATTCAACATCTGGCGGATATCAGTACACCACAGACCGAGCCAAATGTAATGACAGCTAAGACATGACTAATCTGCACCACCGTACAATGATAGTAAATAGACATGGGCGACACTATCCTAAAATGTAAGAAGTCCATGCAAATGAATGGTAGGACTTTCATGGATAATATCAAAAGGTAAGAGGCAGGAGAACAAAGGGGAAGAGTCCCACACAACACTACACAGAGAATGTTAAAGCCAGCCTTAATTGCCAATATAGGATAGATGTTGAAAGCCAAGTGCTTGTAAGGCAGTGCATGCCAGCCCATTGACACCCTCACTAGAAAGCAGTACAGAATCACTTATAGCTGCATCCCTAACATGTGAGAGATCCTCAAATTTCAGCAAGCCCACCATAGCAATGTTAATTATAAATGTCTTACTATTAAGGCTGTATGTAACAGTGATTTTCACTGACGACAGGGATCTAGCAGGAATGGTTCCACTAATCTCAGTTACTGTTACACACAACCATATTGCATCTGGTATTACAATTGATAGAGGTCGTTAAGGCTTACCCTGCCTGCAAACTACATTATCGTGTGTCTGTCCATAAGTGTTTGTTTGTCAAAACAAAAAAACAAGGCTGTAAGCAAGAACATTGGAAAATATAACTCCCTGTGTAATAGAGGAACACAAGAGTACATGAGAGACGCGGGACGAGGCTTTGATCTATCTATCTATCTATCTATTGCCTGACGCCGTGATCACCGAAGGGGTGGCCACGAACGAACCGCCCCCATGCACCTCTGTCCCCAGTCAGTCGATGCCCCTCCTCCCATCCAGCACCGCCTTCATCCATATACTTCCTCACTCCATCTTTCCATCTCTCTTTCGGTCTACATCTCCCTCTCTGTCCTTCCACCTCGCCCTCGTACACCTTCTTAGTCATTCTCTTGCTTCCCATACGTTCAATATGGCCCAACCATCTCAAGGTGTTCTTTTTCACACTTTCCAGCACATCTACCTCCACACCACACCTCCTTCTTACTTCCTCATTCGTCTGTCTATCCCTCCATGTAACTCCACATGCACTTCTCAAGTAACTAATTTTCACCCCTCTCACTCTTGGTGTGAGTCTCTTCTCAAACGTCCATGCTTCGCTTCTGTAGGTCAGTGTCGGGATTACCACTCTGCCATGCAAGGACTTCTTCACTTCCATACTGACCACCCTATTTCTTGTTACTGCTTTCAGCGTTCCTACAACCTTCATCCCCTGTTGCACCCTCTCCCGCACTTCTCCATCCATAGTCCCATCATTACTCAACACACTGCCCAGATACTTAACCCACTGAACCCCAGCTAGTTAATAATAAATGTACCACCCAGGACCAGAGGGTTGTCAAAACAAATTTGTTTCCAGAAAACACCAGGAATGAGTTAGAAATGAAGGAAAACCCACAAAAAACCGATCCCCTAGGTCATTAAGGGGTCCTACAGTGCGCCCGAAAGTCGGAATTACAAGAGGGGAAATGGGTAGGCAAAAACAGGCAAAAACAGGTTTTTGCGCGCTCACGCGCACATGGTTGGACTTTGAGAGTTTTCAACCATCGGCATTGTTGTGTGGGATACTTACACAGTTCCCATACAAATCTGAGCCCGCTAGGTGCCATAGGACCGGAGTAATAAAACCCCGACGCAACATATGTGTCCTGGGGTTCAGCGTTACATACATTGCCGACGCACTGTTTGCGTCGCTGGGGCTCAGTGGGTTAAATAAGCTGACAATCTCCATAGCCTGACCGTTCAACTTCAGCTCACACTCTGTGGCTTCACCCCTTTCGAAGACCTTGCTCTTTCACGCATTTACCTTCAGATTCCGTTTTTCGCTCACTGTTCCAATCACATTTACCAGACCCTGCAACTCCCATTCATTATCGCTCATCAGAACTGTATCATCAGCAAACAGCAGAGGCTTTGATAAATCTATATACTGTATTTATAAAATGATCTACTCAACCCGTAAAGCGTCGTTCAAATTGATTTACCCCTGCCTGTGTCGTCCGATTTTGTTTTCGGTATGAGGTCCCTAAGGTTTAACATGAAGTATGCATACAATAAAATAGTCAGGAGCTACTGGAAGGTGATCCAATACAGCTAATACCTAGATAAACAGGTTAAATATGTATGTCTTTTTTCTTTTCTGTACATGTCTATTTTTTTTTATATAACCATGGGATTTAGATAACAAAATAAACACTTGCTAGTTCCTATAGCCTATCTCAGACGAAACAGAAAGAGCACAGACCCCAATAATTAGTTGATTGATCCAGACCAGAAAACCTTGTCGAGGGAAGTGGGAAGGAGGAGGGAAGACAGAGAAGAGATAGAGGAACTGCAGAATGATGGGAGAGACAGAGGGAGAGAGAGAGTAACTGTGGAATGATGGGAGAGACAGAGGGAGAGAGAGAGTAACTGTGGAATGATGGGAGAGACAGAGGGAGAGAGAGAGTAACTGTGGAATGATGGGAGAGACAGAGGGAGAGAGAGAGTAACTGTGGAATGATGGGAGAGACAGAGGGAGAGAGAAAGGAACTGTGGAATGATGGGAGAGACAGAGGGAGAGATAGAGGAGCTGTGGAATGATGGGAGAGAGAGGAACTGTGGAATGATGGGAGAGAGAGAGAGTAGCTGTGGAATGATGGGAGAGAGAGAGAGAGAAAGTGAGTGAGAGTGAGAGAGAGAGAGGGGGGGAGGGGGACTGTTGAATTATGGGGGATGGTTATTTGCGGACTGACGGGCTGCATGTATTTACCTCCTCGGTACCAGAACACTATTGTCTTATTAATTCTGGCTAACAGTAAGAGATTGTTAATGGACTTTGAAATTATATCTACAACCTAATGGAAGTAGAAATATTAACTATCTCTTTTGACTCACACAGAACCTTCCTAAACTGCATGAAATCATCTAAATATAGCTAAAACAAGAATAAGTAGACGTCAATGTGACTGAAAGGGTTAATGATACTAATAGGTAGGAAGTGTCATGTAAATTATGACCGTGGTGCCGGAGGTACATTTTGGTGGCATCAATTGTGTTATGACACTGTATGTATGTATGACACTGACGTTCCTCTAGTTAAGGACATTTTTCCAATGTGTGGGATTGTTTATTATTAATAAACTTGAAAATATGGAAATAGGACATGATGTGACTAAATAGCCCACCACTTTACTGGTGGTGTTCACTCTATCTTCAAAAGTCGTGAGCTACCCTTTTTTGGTGTACAGTAACTTCAATATTTCCTTAATATAATAAATATATATATATATATATATATATATATATATATATATATATATATATATATATATATATATATATATATTGCATGGTAGTGTTGAGGTATGGCAGAGGTACACTCGGATACCATAGTCTCTAGTCCACTCATAAATATTCGTAGACCTCACCTATTTCTAATTATGGAAGTATATCTCTGGAAGCGATTTTATTATTATAATTTTCTATACATCAATTACAAAGCTATATATACTATTCATCGACAAGCAAGTTCTATCCAAAAATCTATCCAGAGTGTTGTAATTGCATAAAGAATAAAATATCTGATCCACGAAATCTTATAAGTGGGTTAGAGACTATAGTATCCGAGTGTACAAGGAGAAAAGGAGGGAGGCAAAACGGAAAATTAGAGAAGCGAAAAAATATGCGTTGAATCAGTTGCTGTTCGCTGATGACACAGCGTTGGTGGCGGATTCTGAGGAGAAATTGCAGCGGGTAGTCAAAGAGTTTGGAGTGGTTTGTGGGAGAAGGAAACTGAAGGTGAACGTCAATAGAAGTAAAGTAATTGTGTGTAATAGGGGTGATCGTAGGGTGAATCTAGATGTGAGGCTGGATGGGGAAATATTGGAACAAGTAGAGTGTTTGAAATATCTAGGAGGAACGATAAGAAGGAGTGGAGGTAAAACAGAGAGTGTGTGAAGGAAGGAAAGTTTTTGGAGCAATGGGAAGTATGTGGAAGAAGAGAAATCTCGGAATGAAAGTAAAGAGTGCAATGTATCAAGGAACTGTTGTGCCAACAGTGATGTATGGGGCTGAGACATAGGCTCTGAAGAAAAAGGAGAATAGAAAGCTGGATGTGATGGAGATGAGCTGCTTGAGGAGTATGTGTGGAGTTACTCGTAGAGACGGATTGAGGAATGAAGAGATACGTATGAGAGTGGGGCAGCAGGAACATTAGTCAGCCAGAGTGGACAGAAGGGTGCTGAGTTGGTATGGTCATGTTGAACGAATGGGAGATGAAAGGCTGACAAAGAGAATATGTGAGTCAGATATAAGGGGAGATAGAGGGGTAGGAAAACCCCCATTGAGATGGAGAGACTGTGTAAGACAAGCTTTGGATGATAGAGGAATTACTATAGATCAGGCAAAGGAAGTGGTAATAAACAGGAATGAATGGAGAATGCTTGTGAATAGTTGAGTGAACACGTGGTCATTTGGAGGAAGGGGTCGGGCGCAAGTTGGACTAGATAATAGTCCATCAGGCGCCTGGCCCAGGGTGACGATTAATATGAAGGGTGCGCCTGGAAGTGTGGTGGGCGGGCTTATGGTTTCGGCTTCGCTGCATGTCTGCCTGCCGAGATTGGAACCTTTCCTGGTGGTCGGGGGCCGGGGGAGTGCTGGAGCGACCTTGGTGACCCTGGTCTCTGGGTCTTCTCCTGGGTGACCTAGATGTGTGTGAATTTGTGTTTTGTCTGTGTTTGTTTGTTGGTTTGTGTTGTGTTTTGTGTTTTCCCTGTTCTTGCTCTGTCTTGAGGCGGCCACCCCCAAGAAAAAATAAATAAATTAAATATACTTAAATAGAAAATACAAAAATAAAAATAGGAAAAGTGGGGATTGGGCCTGAGCATATACATAGATAGAAAATATATATATATATATATATATATATATATATATATATATATATACAGGGTGTTTTAAAACAACACTGCCAGACCTCATCTGCTAATTAGTAAATACAATAACGAAGAAGATTATCTAAGGACAAAATGCAAAATAATATACCATTAATGATTTAAACCGCATAGAGTAAAATAATTAGTGACACCCAGGTATGAGCTATAATCCGAACACGGGCTAGTGTCCCCCCCCCCCCCCAAATAGCCTACCTCTTGCCTCCCATCCCAGTTCGAGTTTTTCTTCTAAGCTTTGGAGTCATAACGAATCTTCTCATGTGTTTAAACATCTGCTCGGCCATGGTGCTATCTTCTTCTGTCATAGTGACTTTATTTACCTTATAATATCACATAAATATGGATTGTCGTTATTGAGGTGTGTCTCTGCCTTTGTTATTTTATACTCGTTAAGTCCAAGTGACGTACATTGTTTGTTTTGGGTACCATTAGATGATTTTAAATATTCATTAGTGAACACCGTATACTTGTATATCTACAGCTACGTAAAATCATCAAACTTCAACCATAAAACTGATAGACATATTTCGTTAGTACTCTGTGATAATAGTAACGTAATGAGGTATTTGTATTGAAACAGTAAATTGCGCAGGAACAATTTTTTCCCATTCAAACAGTTTCACGAACGATTAAATTACCTATAGCAGTGTTCGGATACCTGACCCAGACTTGAGATTCATTATTTTACCTCTTGGTCATCGTTACAAATGGTGCATATCTTTTTACGCTACTTGGATTATAATACTTAGCAGTTTTCTTCTAATTGCAAAATATCATTACCAATTTTATGTTACTTTGATTTTGTAATTATTCATATGTGATTAGGTCATTAGATATCTCCTCTTTACCTTTTTTACTTGGTAATCATTCATATTATGTATCATATGTTTTGTGCTGAGCTCAGAACCCTGTTTTGCTACATTTCTAAATAACCATTTATCTCCGTTACAATATATTTTTGGTAAAAATTGAATAGAAATATGTGTATTATATATTTTTATCAATGTGGTCGTCATACTCTGGCAGTGTTGTTTTAAAACACCCTGTATATATATATATATATATATATATGGCTAGTTGCTCAATCTCACCACTTTTAAGTGGAGATATTGAGCAACTAGCCGTCATAGCTATTATATATAAAAAGACACATGTTATGCATGAAGGGATCGTCTGAACAAGAATGAGCCATTGGGAAAAGTAGTTGGTGTAAAATGGGATACAGGAAGGGGTAACGAAAACATTACGGATCATAAACATACTGATGAAACATATCGCGGGGAGTGTTGAGTGTGAGGGAAGGGATGGCAGAATTGTGTGCATACCAGAGCTACAACCAGTCACAAGGAATCATTAGTATCTCAAAGGCCTTGCGGTTCACACCAAGGAGATATTCTAAGTGAAACAAGAAATATTGTGTAGTGCAGTACATTCATTGGAGTGTGTAAAACACTTTATATGATATTCTTGAACTGCTCTACAGCAGAGCCATTTACAACTTATGATAAAAGTTTGTTCCAGATAAAACATGTCGTATACGTGAAAATGTGTCCACACATTCGTATTGAACCTTATTGGGTTTTTTTTTCCCAATATGCGAGTTGTACTCCTATTGTTGAACTCCTCGGGGAGATTGTAGTCACCGATCGAGCAGAGTAATAGCCAGGAGAGGCCACATAACCATATGATAAGGAGTTTCTGGAACTCCTGTTTCATTTGCCTAGTTTCCCCTTAATGTTTTTGTTTGTGCTTCACTTATACAGAGAGTAATCCAGCTAGCTTCGACAAGCACCTCTTACTCAAGCTCAACACACTTTCCAAAAAACAAGATATTAAAAACAGAATAATGGGAATAGATATTTAAAACAGATTATTGCGACTCACACCAGCCTTGGGGTAACCATTGGGGGGGGGGGGGGAGAGAGAGAGAGGGGTCGCCACAATTGCCCCCGAAACCACTCAACCATCCCCTAACAACCAATCAAACTGCATTGGATCACTGCCTGACACTCTAACCATCAACTTCTCCAACATTTGCGGTCTTTCATCTTACTTCCCCATCTGTCAAACACCACCTCTCCTCCAATAAACCTGATATTTTTCTCACAGAGACTCAGGAGTCTTGAGGCAACTTCCAGCAACCCCTTCTGTTTCCTCATACTTTCTTTATCCTAGTTTCAGAGCCAAAGGGAGATGTTGTGAATATGGGCACAACATACGTCTGCCCTCTCTGGGCTAAATACTTTGAAGGTGTATAGACGGATGTTGTTCCTCCTGTTATGCTCAAAAACTGTTTATCCATACTGACTGCCTCCCTAGACAAAAATGTTTGTCTCTCTGTATCCTCTAACATCTTTCCTTCTTGCTGGTAGTCTGCTCTCATTCAACCTGTCCCAAAGAAAGGTAACTGCCCTTAACACTTTTACTATCCTCCAATTGTTCTCATGTCTTGCATTTCTAACGTTTTTAAAATTATTCCGAATACAAAATGTCTTAACCCTTATCTATCGGGGCCCGACTTAAGTCCGTATCTAAAAATCTGGACTATGTGGCGGGGCCCGACTTTAGTCCGTGTGCAATTTTGGCGCAATATTGGCTCTGAGAGAGAGCCGAGCGGTGGGAGGAGCATAGGTTTCCTCATGACCGCTCGCCACGACCGTCGTGGGCCCACTGACATTTACTCCACACTACTCCACCCTCATTCACTCACTACACACGTAATTATGTAATGAAATTACCGTATTTTAGCGATTTTGCCCTTCGGTTGCACGATCGTTTGCAAGACAACCAGTGATCGTAGAAGGATGGTTTCTGGTGTCATTGGAAAGCTCAATTTACGCCCTTTCAGGGATACATACTTGTACTATGCTCTGGCTCTTGTTTATGCATGAAAAAGAGCACGGAAACAACCCCATTTATGGTAAAAAAAAACCGCTGGGCGGTACATAGAAATTACCGCCTAGGCCGCTCGTTGAGTGTTAAGAAGCATTTGTCTTTCCATAATCTACTTCAGATTGTTAGTTTGTTTGCTTAACGGCAAGGGCGGTAAGACTGATATAAGTTTTACTGGTGGGCTGCAGGAAGCCTTATATAATCCAAGGCCTAAAAAAAAACATTTAAATCAGCCCAGTATAATTATTTTTTATTTTGTTTTAATTGCCCCTTGGCCATGCCAAATATCATTCCTCCACATCCCCTCCTCACCCCCCCCCCCCCCCCTTCAATTATCACCTTTTCTCCCTGTTATTCACTTATTCTTAAGAATATATTTGTGCTAACATTAGCGAGTTGCTAGCAGGGCGTGGTCATCTGTGTTACCAAGCGTGTGAAAGAGCGAGAGAGAGACTACCGGGCAACAGTGTATCACCAGCCGTCTTCACGGCTGGCTGGCTGGCAGGCTGCTTGAGCCATAGGTTATGTAACTCCTGGCCTCTATCGCCAAACGCTGTTTCCACTTGTTTTATTGCTGTAACAGGTTATTACCTTTATAGTCAACGTAAAATAGGCGCATATGGATAAGTATTAATGCTATTTATGGTACGATGGCGATTTGAGTGTAGGAAACACTCTAAATACCTCCGCACAGGGAGGGGTGGCCACTACCCCACCTACGCAGCAGAGAGGTTAAGGGCACTTTACGGCTGATCTTCTTTCTTATCTTACTAACTCTTGGTCATCCTTCTTTTGGGACTTCGGTGAGACTTTGTCTATTGCACTAGGCATATCGAAAGCCTTCAGTAGAACCTGGCACCAATCTCTAATATCCAAACCACCCTCCTTCGGTTTCTATGCCTCCATCTGTGCCTTTGTCTTTAATTTCCTTTCTGGCCGTTCCATAGCTGCGGTTACTCTATTCATCTAGTTTTCCACAATGACCAAGCATGCAATCACTCAAAAAGTAACATGAGGATCTATCAACTGTTTCTGACTGGGGCAGGGAAAGTCTTGTTACTTTCAATGCTTCCAAAACCCAATTTTTCCATTTATCTACCCGTCAAGAACTTGAACACAGCTATACCTTATACTTCAAAAGTACATAAATCAACCCCTCATCTTCTCTCAGTATTTTTGGCGTTCCAATTTTTGTCAAGCCTTTCTTGGAAAGATCATATACTACCACTCTTTCTAAAACAGTTTCCCAGAAGTTTGGTGTGCTGATCCATCTCCGTGGGTTTCTCACCCCCGCACAGCTTCTTGTTCTGTATAGGGGCACAGTGCGCCCATGTATCAAGTATTGTTTGCATGTGTGGGGAGGTTCAACCCATACCGCATGTCTCGCATTTCTCAAAAGGGTAGAGTCAAAAGCATTCCACCTTATCAACTCGCCTCCTCTTAACTTAATTCACCACGATCTTCCCGGGCAGAATAAGCCCCGCCTCCCTGATAACGTAATAGCCAGTTTCACCCAATCATGTTGTTTCCAGTGTTCAGTTAGAAGTTGCCTTCTCAATAATACAGTACATTACAATTTCCCAACTATATTGAATTATATTTACATTCCTCAATCATATATATATATTTAATATATATATATATATATATATATATATATATATATATATATATATATATATATATATATATATATATATATATATATATATATATATATATATATATTTCATACAACGATTTGTAATTACTATATCTTACTGGTATACATGATCAGCTTATAGATGATCGAAAATACAGATATACAGTCGTAGAATAAAATGACTGAGATATAGTTTTAACGTCTTGACTGATATAGATTGTTTGTGATATAGTACGGATTACACTTTTTACTCAATTTATGAACCAACTTAATCAGTCAGTTGTTTAATCCATACAATATTCACGATGGATGATGTTGACTCAGTGCCGTCCTTGCAACTTTATTATGGCTACTATTAGACGATTATATTCCATTTATAAAGGGCCTCCAGCAATTCAAAGGCTTCGAACCATCTCGTGTAACCCTCTGACTACCACATGGGATGGTCTATCAGAGTGAGAGCTGAGCATTCTCTGCCATACCCATAGCTTACTATGATTGTTCCTTTTACTTATATATTCTCTAGATCTCAAGTGACGGCGTCTCTTAATACCTCCCTAGGTTGGCAGACTGGGAGCCAAAGCGTCACATTTTTCATTTGCCCCTCAATTTTCCCTTCATAATTGCTGTGGGGCACAGGGTCTTGGGTAGGGCTTTGGTTTCCCGGGCGTTTCCGCACTCTCCCCGCCCTTGAGTGACTTCGGTCACCAGGGCTTTATTAGTGGTAAGCAGGGAGGGTTCTGTTGGGGCGATCGGTTATGGCCTTGGCCTTGCTCGGGACCTTAGGGCTGCTTGGCCTGGGGAAAATCAACAACAACAACAACTACCACATATAGTTTTTAAACTGCACAAAATTATCTAAATAATGCTAGACTACTATTTTAAAAGGACGTCGCCGGTACAGACAAAGTTAGCCCCAAACAATTAATTAGGAGCGAGAGAGATATTTACATAGATACACTGACAACACAGACCTTACGATCCCAGCGATGTGGTCAGGACTTAGTTCTAGTAGAGATAGCTAGCCCGAGAGTAAGTACAGTGAAAGAAAAGGTAGCAAAGCAGAAGGCTCTCTCCCCACCCTCTGTCCCTCCGTTAATTGCCGGACATGAAGATAGTTGGAAGTGAATAACCTTGCAGATCTTGGAAACCGCCTGAAGGAATTTATAGAAAGTTAGAAATGGAAAGGAATTGCACGCAAACTTTCACTTGTAGTTATATATATATATATATATATATATATATATATATATATATATATATATATATATATATATATATATATATATATATATATATATATACAGTATATATATAGATTGTTATTTTTTTTCCTCAGTTAGAGCTCTCTTCAACTGGAAGCAGTGTTCGTTACTACCACATCATCGTTCTATCATTGGTTATTACCTACTCCATGCGTATTTCTCTGTGGTGTGAGCCTAAATTTCTTTTAAATGCATTTATTGAGATACTGTCTATTATTTTATTTTGGAGTTTATTCCACTCACTAATTATACTGTGAGTGATTTTTTTTTATTTTTTATCCAGGTTTGCTTTCTTTACCTATTAATTTTAACTTGTTACCTCATGTAGAACTCTCCTTGGCTATCTTAAATAGTGTATCAGCGTTAATGTTACTGAATTATTTTAAAATCTTATAACACTCAATCAGTTGTCCTCTTATCCACCGTTTCTTAAGTGAAAATATATCGAGTTCTCTTAGACTCTCATTATATGGTTTATTTCTAAAAGAATGGATCAATTTAGAGAGAGAGAGAGAGTGAGAGTGAGAGTGAGAGTGAGAGTGAGTGAGTAACCAGAGCTGGTAGCAGTAATGGTGAGAGGTAACCGGAGAGTTCGAACATTGAACAAATATGTTTCCACATTTCTTGAAAGGAAAATTCCCTTTTTAACTTGGTATTTTACAGGGCTTCAGGTACACTCATAAACCATAGTCTTTAGTCCACTCGTAAGAATTTGTGGACCCTATATGATTTTCTTTATGCAATTCTCCCTACCAGCAATTCCTTTGAGACCTCTGGTGGACGCTTCTGAACTAGCGCCAGAGCTACGACTGTATACATCACTATACCCAACACCTAGGATATCCACAGTTTATTTCAATTTTGGTGTTATTCTACACGTTGTTATTATACAGTATACGACTACACTAAGTGCTTATATAGTATAGTAATAAAGGAAAAGTCCATATACAGCTGATAATGACTACAAAACATAATTATAAGCTGATTAATTATCATAACAAAATTGGCGGGAAAATACCTGCTGACTTTGTATTGTAAATATACGTTATTTATGAATATGGGTGATTTTAAAATATATAAAACAAAAGTATGCATAGACCAAAGTATGTGTCAGCTACTGAAATTTCGACTAATTGCATATATTATAGAATTGTTGAAGGAGAGGGAGGGTGGATAGCTACGCGATGTCGCCCATTTCCCACAATGAGGGAAATGCACCACGGTAAACCATGCGTTCAGCGCCTCTATCGGCCACTGTAGGTATTTATTGGTAGGGAGAATTATAATTATATTGATTGATTTTTGGATAAAGTATGTTTTTCAATAAATAGAATATATAGTATTGTATTTGCTGTATATATAATTATGTTCCTAAAGTCGTTTCCACATATACTAGAAATAGGCGAAGTCCACAAATAATTAGGGTATGAGTGAGCTAGATACTATGGCATCCGAGTGTACCTTTCCCTTGTACTATAATTTACATCGTATGATGATTTAGAATGTTTATCTTAAGCAGCAATAAGTGATCCTTTCGTCTGCTACAGTAATATAATAATGTGTGCGTGAGTTTTGTTTTTAAATTACACGAGTTAGAAATGGTTATAAAAAGTATACAACAATGCTGTTGTTTTTGTTATTCTTTCCACCTATCACTGCTTTCATATAAACTATTTAGTGGTTCAGTGGGTTATATTCCTCTTCCCTCCACCTATCACTGCTTTCATATAAACTATTTAGTGGTTCAGTGGGTTATATTCCTCTTCCCTCCACCTATCACTGCTTTCGTATAAACTATTTAGTGGTTCAGTGGGTTATATTCCTCTTCCCTCCACCTATCACTGCTTTCATATAAACTATTTAGTGGTTCAGTGGGTTATATTCCTCTTCCCTCCACCTATCACTGCTTTCGTATAAACTATTTAGTGGTTCAGTGGGTTATATTCCTCTTCCCTCCACCTATCACTGCTTTAATATACACTATTTAGTGGTTCAGTGGGTTATATTCCTCTTCCCTCCACCTATCACTGCTATAAACTATTTAGTGGTTCAGTGGGTTATATTCCTCTTCCCTCCACCTATCACTGCTTTCATATAAACTATTTAGTGGTTCAGTGGGTTATATTCCTCTTCCCTCCACCTATCACTGCTTTCGTATAAACTATTTAGTGGTTCAGTGGGTTATATTCCTCTTCCCTCCACCTATCACTGCTTTCATATAAACTATTTAGTGGTTCAGTGGGTTATATTCCTCTTCCCTCCACCTATCACTGCTTTCGTATAAACTATTTAGTGGTTCAGTGGGTTATATTCCTCTTCCCTCCACCTATCACTGCTTTAATATACACTATTTAGTGGTTCAGTGGGTTATATTCCTCTTCCCTCCACCTATCACTGCTTTCATATAAACTATTTAGTGGTTCAGTGGGTTATATTCCTCTTCCCTCCACCTATCACTGCTTTCATATAAACTATTTAGTGGTTCAGTGGGTTATATTCCTCTTCCCTCCACCTATCACTGCTTTAATATAAACTATTTAGTGGTTCAGTGGGTTATATTCCTCTTCCCTCCACCTATCACTGCTTTAATATAAACTATTTAGTGGTTCAGTGGGTTATATTCCTCTTCCCTCCACCTATCACTGCTTTCATATAAACTATTTAGTGGTTCAGTGGGTTATATTCCTCTTCCCTCCACCTATCACTGCTTTCATATAAACTATTTAGTGGTTCAGTGGGTTATATTCCTCTTCCCTCCACCTATCACTGCTTTCATATACACTATTTAGTGGTTCAGTGGGTTATATTCCTCTTCCCTCCACCTATCACTGCTTTCATATAACTATTTAGCGGTTCAGTGGGTTATATTTCTCTTCCCTCCACCTATCACTGCTTTCATATAAACTATTTAGTGGTTCAGTGGGTTATATTCCTCTTCCCTCCACCTATCACTGCTTTCATATAAACTATTTAGTGGTTCAGTGGGTTATATTCCTCTTCCCTCCACCTATCACTGCTTTCATATAACTATTTAGTGGTTCAGTGGGTTATATTCCTCTTCCCTCCACCTATCACTGCTTTAATATACACTATTTAGTGGTTCAGTGGGTTATATTCCTCTTCCCTCCACCTATCACTGCTTTCATATAAACTATTTAGTGGTTCAGTGGGTTATATTCCTCTTCCCTCCACCTATCACTGCTTTCATATAAACTATTTAGTGGTTCAGTGGGTTATATTCCTCTTCCCTCCACCTATCACTGCTTTAATATACCCTCCACCTATCACTGCTTTCATATACACTATTTAGTGGTTCAGTGGGTTATATTCCTCTTCCCTCCACCTATCACTGCTTTCATATAAACTATTTAGTGGTTCAGTGGGTTATATTCCTCTACCCTCCACCTATCACTGCTTTAATATACACTATTTAGCGGTCCAGTAGGTTATATTCCTCCTCCCTCCAGCTCTCTCCCGGAAACGTCAACAACCTTACAACTTCTTACTTTAAATTCAATTAATCTGCACTAACAGAAGTCTGCTCCAACAATTTACTCTTTTTCCAAAGTTAGAATATATTTTAAAACTATTATAAAGTGCCTAATATGCCTTTTACTTTTGAATGTGAGTGGACTTTGTGTATCTCCGGCAACTAGTGTTGGTAAGACTATGTGACTTTCGCTTTGTATGGGTGTGTATCTGAGAGCAGTTATCACAACGTTGTAGACTAATTTAGATGACACGTAGTTAGTACCATCATTATGTATCCCATTATGTGTCATTACATATTGACCAACATCTAATAACATCTAATATGAACCTTCTTAACACCCATTTATCATTTACTTTGTTATAATCATTGTTTCAATAAATTGTCCATAATACATCCATGATTACATGTTTAGTTATTGGCATAATATTTTCTCCTAAAGCTTCATTGCACTGTATATATATTGTTAAAGCTACCTACTAAATGTTTGTGTTAAACATTGACGAACTACCTTTTCAATTGCACAGTAATATATTTCCCAAGAAATGTGTGTGGGTTATGTATATGTGGATGTGTGTGGGTTGTATGTATGTGGGTTATGTGTATGTCGGTTTGGTGTATGTGGGTTGTGTGTATGTGGGTTATATATATGTGTGGGTGTATGTGGGCTATGTGCATGTGACTTATGTGTATGTGGGCTATGTGTATGTGGCTTATGTGTATGTGGGTCATTTGTATGTGGGTTATGTGTATGTGGAATATTAGAATATGGGTTATGTGCATGTGGCTTACGTGTATGTGGGTTATGTGTATGTGGGTTATTAGAATGTGGGTTATGTGTACGTGGGTTATGTGTGTGTGGATTATGTATATGTGGGTTATGTGTATGTGGGTTATTAGAATGTGGATTATGTGTATGTGGGTTATGTGTATGTGGGTTATGTGTATGTGGGTTATTAGAATGTGGGTTATGTGTATGTGGGTTATGTGCATGTGGATTTTGTGTACGTGAGTTATATGTATGTGGGTTATGTGTATGTGGGTTATGTGTATGTGGGTTATGTGTATGTGGGTTATTAGAATGTGGGTTATGTGTATGTGGGTTATGTGTATGTGGATTATGTGTACATAAGTTATATGTATGGGTTATGTGTATGTGGGTTATGTGTATGTGGGTTATGTGTATGTGGGTTATATGTATGTGGGTTATGTGTATGTGGGTTATGTGTATGTGGATTATGTGTACGTGAGTTATATGTATGTGGGTTGTGTGTATGTGGATTATGTGTACGTGAGTTATATGTATGTGAGTTATGTGTATGTGGGCTATGTGCATGTGGCTTATGTGTATGTGGGTAATGTGTATGTGTGTTATGTGTATGTTGGTTATGTGCATGTGGCTTATGTGTATGTGGGTTATGTGTATGTGGGTTATGTGTATGTGGGTTATGTGTAAGTGGGTTATGTGTATGTGGGTTATGTGTATGTAGGTTATGTGTATGTGGGTTGTGTGTATGTGGGTTGTGTGTACATGGGTTATGTGTAAGTGGGTTATGTGTATGTGGGTTATATGTATGCAGGTTATGTGTATGTGGGTTATGTGTACATGGGTTATGCGTATGTGGGTTATGTGTACATGGGTTATGTGTATGTGGGTTATGTGTATGTGGGTTGTGTGTATGTGGGTTGTGTGTACGTGGGTTATGTGTACGTGGGTTATGTGTATGTGGGTTATGTGTATGGGGGTTATATGTATGTTGGTTGTGTGTATGTGGGTTGTGTGTATGTGGGTTGTGTGTATGGGGGTTGTGTGTATGTGGGTTATGTGTACGTGGGTTATGTGTATGTGGGTTAAGTGTATGTGGGTTATGTGTATGTGGGTTATGTGTATGTGGGTTATGTGTATGTGGGTTATGTGTATGTGGGTTATGTGTATGTGGGTTATGTGCATTTGGCTTATGTGTATGTGGGTTATGTGTATGTGGGTTATGTGTATGTGGGTTATGTGTATGTGGGTTATGTGTATGGGGGTTATGTGTATGTGGGTTATGTGTATGTGGGTTGTGTGCATGTGGGTTATGTGTATGTGGGTTATGTGTATGTGGGTTATGTGTATGTGGGTTATGTGTATGTGGGTTATGTGTATGTGGGTTATGTGTATGTGGGTTGTGTGTATGTGGGTTGTGTGTACGTGGGTTATGTGTATGTGGGTTATGTGTACGTGGGTTTTGTGTACGTGGGTTATGTGTACGTGGGTTATGTGTACGTGGGTTATGTGTTTGTGGGTTATGTGTACGTGGGTTATGTGTATGTGGGTCATGTGTATGTGGGTTATGTGTATGTGGGTTATGTGTATGTGGCTTAAGTGTATGTGGGTTAAGTGTATGTGGGTTATGTGTATGTGGGTTATGTGTATGTGGGTTATGTGTATGTGGGTGTATGTGGGTTAAAGGAATATGGAGCCTCGATCTCTTGTTTTTATTGTTGTTGGACCAGATCAGGTTTAGTTTTCTGGGAGGACTTAAAAAGATCATTTATATAAACATGATTAATCGATATAATAACACTTATAATACAACACTTAAACACACAATTCAAATTTGAAAATAACGTTATATTACATAGTCAAAATTTGAGGACAATATGTGAATATGAAGACGACAAAATTCAAATTTAATGGCAATGAACACCAAAATTGGACCAAAGTACAATATTCAGTAACAAAATTTGAATTTGGTGCTCAGATTCGAATTTCATGTAAACATAACATAAAGGATGCAAAATATATAGACAAAATATAATGTGATCAAATATTGAAAGGTTGAATTTAATTACAGATGGTATTCGTCAACAAGACTCAAAGGCAACGTTGGAATTTCAATATACAGTCGCATTCCTAATGAAGATTCGAAGACATGTTTCAATCACAGTAATCAAAGAAATCTGAAAAACAAGATGTAAATATTCAATTTCGAAGAAATTTAATCAAATATGAAGACTAATTTTGAAGCTGAGACTCAAATGCAATATTTAAATAGGACGCAAGATACAAAGAGAAGATTGGAATTCAATAATCATAGAAATCGCTAAAAACAAAATCCAAGAAAACACGATTCTCATGGGGATTCACAAATAACATTCGCACATTTAGATTTGTCCCCAATCTAACCACTTGGCCTATTTCAAGTTTCTTGAAAGGACTTGTCACTCATGTGTCTTTGAGAAAATGCTGGCACATGTGAAGACCCTTTAAACACCACTTGCTTTCATTTATTTCACTGGGAGGTGTTGGGTGTTGGGAGTAAAATTGATTAACCCTTTCACGCTTATGACGCGATTTTGAGCCTATAAGGGACACTTTAAAGCCTTTGTTACCATCAGGGGTATTTAGAAACCTTTAGTTTAGTGCGTGCAGAGTTACATGGAGTGATACACAGACTAATGAGGAAGTAAGAAGGAGGTGTGGTGTGGAGGTAGATGTGCTGGAAAGTGTGAAAAGGAACAACTTGAGATGGTTCGGCCATATGGAACGTATGGAAAGCGGGAGAATGACTAAGAGGGTGTACGAGAGCGAGGTGGAGGGACAGAGAGGGAGAGGTAGACCGAATGACAGGTGGAAGGATGGAGTGAGGAAGTATATGAACGAAGGCAGTGCTGGTTGGGGTGAGGGGCGTCGACTGACTGGGGACAGAGGTGCATGGGGGCGGTTCGTTCGTGACCACCCCTTCGGGGATCACGGCATCGGGCAATAGATAGATAGATAGTTTAGTTACTTCAACCTCTGCAGTTGTCTTTGCGTTAGCTGTGGGCAGAAAACTAATTTTGGAGAGGTAATTATAAGAGTGAGAGAACTCTATTTCTTATTGCTAATCTGGCAATCATGCGTCATAAAAGCGTGAAAGTTAATTATATTATTTATATAGGTTCAGGAACATTTCTTAGCGAGGTCGGTTCTTAGAGATCTGTGTCCCATAATTTGTTCTTTCTTCTCACATAAACATTACGCTATTCACTATGCAGTTGGGTCTGAGTACATGATTAGATTGATATATAGTATTCGAAAAATGGATATTAATCGTAGGAGAGTCTGGTGGTCCGAGAGCGCGAATGGACGTCCCGGTGCCCGGCGAATCTGTGGCTTTATTTGGGGTAGTCAGTCCTGTTGATTGTCTGCCGCGTCGGTGGTTCAGCGGCCTCTCCCTCCGGCTTCATCCCCTTCCTCCATGCTTCCTTGCTCTGCCTTCGTCATCCTCTGATCTACTATCTGTGCCGGCTTCGCTCTACGCCATCTTTCTTCCCTTCTGGTTTGTGGGGGCCGGCGCTTCCCTGGACCTGTGACCCATGGCTTGCCCGCTGGAGGGACACGGCACCCACGGTGGTCGGCTCTGGTATCGGAAAAATCCTCGGCTTTCTTCGGGTTTTCTTCGTGGGCCCCACTTCCCCGTCAGTGCCAGAGCCGCCTTCAGCTTCTGGGGATTGTGTTGGCCCATCCGTCCTCGACTCTTCACTTCACCACGTGTCTTCTTCATGCCGGGTGCCATCGTTCATCACTTCATCTTCCCTTCCATCTTCGTGTCCTGGGAGTGTTGTTGACCTTCTGGTAGACCCCACCCCCCCTGGGTCCCTGACGGTTGAGCCTCCTTCCTGGGAGACCGCTACAGCTTTGACCAACACCGTAACAGGGTTAATAGGGCTCGGCCTCACAGCCCAAAAATCAAGAATCATCATCATCATATTAATCGTAGTCATGTACTTAACCTTTAACTCTCTTGGTGTTATATATCTATATATATCTATATATATATATATACAGTATATATATATATATATATATATATTGAGAATATATCACAAATACACGTGAGCCACTAAATGTTTCTAGTCTCTCAGTGGGGATCGAACCATCGACCATCAGAACGATTGCCGACGCTTTAATCAATTACACCACGGCAGTCTAAAAGACACTCAGCCTTCTATCCTATTTATGTTAGGGAGAAGGGAAACCCACTAGGCGAATATATTAGAATTAAATTAAATCAATTTCAACCCGAGTTGCGTCGGGACACTAAAAAATCCGTGTATGGTATTCTGAAAATATGGATCCTACAACTAGGTTTGAATTGAAGTATATTCGCCTAGTGGGTTTCCCTTCTCCCTAACATAAATAGGATAGAAGGCTGAGTGTCTTTTAGACTGCCGTGGTGTAATTGATTAAAGCGTCGGCTATCGTTCTGATGGTCGATGGTTCGATCCCCACTGAGCGACTAGAAACATTTAGTGGCTCACGTGTATTTGTGATATATTCTCAATATTTGTAACTCTCATGCTTTGTGGGTTAGAATTAAATGAAATCAATTTCAACCCGAGTTGCGTCGGGACACTCAAAAATCCGTGTATGGTATTCTGAAAATATGGATCCTACAACTAGGTTTGAATTGAAATATATTCGCCTAGTGGGTTTCCCTTCTCCCTAACATAAATAGGATAGAAGGCTGAGTGTCTTCTAGACTGCCGTGGTGTAATTGATTAAAGCGTCGGCTATCGTTCTGATGGTCGATGGTTCGATCCCCACTGAGAGACTAGAAATATATATATATATAGTATGTATACATATTTGGGCTACTACTAATCAATTATATTCAGTTTAGGAAGGATATAAAGCAATTATTAGGCTGATGATGATGTATCAGAGAGAGAGAGAAAGAGAGTATGTGACAAAGGGAGAGAAAGGGAGTCTGAGTATGTGTTGAGGAGGATGGCCCAGAGAAAATGAGAAAGATGAAAGCAAAAGTTTGGATATATTATCCCTTATATAAGACGAGGAACCAAAAAGCACACTAGAGGAGAGCAGGAGGAAGGTTGGAAGAATGAGGAATATGAAGGAAACCAATACAGATAAGACTCGTAAGGAGGGCAGGAGGATAAAAGAAATAGATAAGAGAAAAGGAAAAAGTCTTTGGAGTGTCATATAATTATGTCAGAGGAATGGGCAGGAATAAGAGGAAGGGAGGTGAGACCAAGAGGAAATTGAATAGCATACATATATGTGTATCTTATCTTTTCTATGTATATATATGAAGGAGACAAAAGGCAGGCTGCCTGTAACGAGTGTTTCCCCCAAATCCAAAGGAGTGACAGAGAACCAAATTCAAGGGATGTCGTGGTCATAATGTCTGGACATACGAAGTTTAAAGCAGTCTAGGCCATAGGATGAAGGAAAGATTGATTTATGGAAAGAGTGTCAGAGTTCACTAGTTGAGCAGAAGAATGACTGAGAAGATTCGCTAATTCTTGGGTTGGAGAGTTGGACAGTGTTGAAAGGCGGGTAACTCTTAACACTGATGGCTCCCTAAAAAGCTCAGAGCTCCATAAGAAGCAGCAACAAATTCATACACATAAAACCGGCATTAGTATCACAATATTCTTATTCATATAACAACAATAACAATTTTAGCAACAACCCTATAACACTAACAATACTGACCATACTACTAATAACACAAATTATGATAACAACACCAATCACATGAAACAACAAGTACAAACATAGCTTAACTCTTTAAAGGTATATATGACGCATTATTTTGGCTATTATTAGACCATTGTATGCAGCTTAGGTAGGAATTATGATGATAAAGACTATCTCAATTAACCCTCGGGCTTCCTCTTTTTTTTTTCTTTTTTTTATGTGATTGAGGGAGGCAAAAGGCATAACTGCCTATAGCGAGTGCCTCCCCCATAGTTGAAAGAGTGACAGGGCCAAAATCAAGCGACGTTCGATCCAAAATGCCTGGACACACGGAGTTTGAGGCAATTTAAGTCATAGGAAGAGGGAAAGACTGATTCTGGGAGAGAGTTCCAGAGCTCAGCTGTTGAGTAGAAGAAAGTTTGAGAGTAACGTTTCACTCTTGGGTTGGAGAGTTGCACAGAGTAGGGGTGGGATTGAGATGGAAGACGGGTACCACGTGCCCTACGTAAAGTAGGTGGTATGCACTGGGATAGCTCTGAGGAACACTGATTATTATAGTAGCGATAGAATAGCGAGAGAGATGCAACATTGCGGCGGAGAGAGAGAGATTGCAGAGAGTTGGTGAGTGGACGGGAGTTAATGATACGAAAGGCCTTCCTTTCAACTTTGTCTAGGAGAGCGGTGTGAGAGGAACCTCCCCACACATGTGAACAATACTCAATACAAGGGCGCACTATGCCCCTGTACAGAGCAAGAAGCTGTGCAGGGGAAAAGAACCCCCTAAGGCGGTTGAGCACACCCAGCTTCTGGGAGGCTGCCTTAGCAAGACTGGTAATATGGTCCTTCCAAATGAGAGCAGAAGAAAAAGAGACACCAAGAATATTGAGAGAAGATGAAGGGTTGATTTTTGTATTGTTGAAGAATAAGTGATAGTCCGCTGGGATAGTCTTACCTGTCCTAAGCTGACTAAAATCGTCTGTAAATAGCCAGAACACAGAACAAGTAATCTGACTTTGAAAGGGTTAATTATTATCTTGGAAAACGCTACAAAAAACATTTGAATCAACTTGGACCTGTAAATAACAACATTACTGTAATACGGAATACTAAGGTAGAGCACATAATAGGTCCCATAATAGTGTTACAAATTACACTCTTAGTATACAGTATTTAATAATTATTTCGTTGGTTATAATAAGTACATTCAACAAAACATAATTGTATTTGAATATAATGACATTGTTCTTATATGTTGAGGACTATATTATTACTGTATGTAGACCGCAGCTCTTAACGTGGATGTACTTATTGTATATCTAGTTAATAATGGCGGACTATGAGATCCTGTTGTAAAGGTTAGTTCGTGAGTGGGTGTGTCCATCTTGTGGGTCCGACTCTTGACATGTTAACGCTAGATATTATTGCTATTTATGTGGTATATGTGATAAATACATTTTTGATAATTAGCAATTTTGACTCCTCCCAAGTTAGACGAAAAGGACTAACATGATTTTAAAAAATAATTACAGCAAATTATCATCGGCTGCAACTGATTTGATGGAATGTTTTAAGTGGCCAGTGTGATAGGCTACGATTATTATTAGTAACCCCTTCTGTACCAGCGACGTAATTTTCGTTACATTCTGCCATTAGACGATTTTATTCAGCATAGGAAGGACGTCTACCAATTAAAAGTGTGCATACTATCTCAATATATTAATCCTTTTAGCTACTAGATATAATTCTCAAGTTTCATTAAATTGTCTAAATGTAACTGATATCAAATAAATATGATGGCACAGCACAGACAGGGTTAAATCAATAAACAGACAGACATTCTGAACAAAACACCAAAACACACAAACAAAGTCTATTTAACACCAAAACACAAATAAGGGATATTTTCAGAAAAGAGGCAAGACCAGGGAGGCACTCCTGACTATTGAATATTTGATCTTGACTCTCAGCACTTTACTTGTCTTGAGCTTTCGTGTTATGGTGTCTTGACTTGTGCATACTGAAAATACTCTTGTGTCTTTCTTTTCAACTGACGGTAAAATACAAAGGGAACTCTGTACATTCAGATGAAAAGAAAGACACTAGTGTTTCAGTACACACAAGTAAACACCAAAATACCAAACTCAAGACAAGTAAAGTACTGAGAGTCAAGATCAAATATTCAATAGCCAGGAGTGCCTTCCAGTTGTTGCCACTTTTCTGAAAATAACTCTTATTTGTGTTTTGGTGTTAAAATAACCTTTTTGTGTGTGTTTTGGTGTTTTGTTCAGGATGTCCGTCTTTTAACTGATTTAACCCTTCATGTACCGTGACGTCTTTATTATTTGATTTCAATTACATTTAGACAATTGTTTTAAGATGTCTCAGTTATTTTGAAGATGTAGTGAAATATGGTTATAATTATATATATACTTGGTCTTATTATGATGCAGAGACAGAGTAATTTCATATTTTTCCATTCGATATATAGAAATGAGCTGATAAGGGATTCAATTTACTGCCAGTCGAAATAAAACCGACTATAGTGTCCCGACCTTATGTGTACCTCCCTCTCCACCATCCTCTCGCTTACTTATGGATAATATCCTAATCTCTTCTAAAGATGTACTTTCTACCCTCTCTGGGCTTAATACTAATAAGGCGTACGGTCCGGACGGTGTTCTTCCTGTTGTACTAACAAAATGTTCTTCCGTGCTGACTCCCTGCCTAGCCAAACTCTTTCGTCTCTGTCTATCCTCTAACGTCTTCCCTTCATGCTGGAAGTTTGCTCTAATTCAACCTGTCCCAAAATAGGGTGACCGCTCGCAACCCTCCAACTATCCTCCAATTGCTCTCTTCTCTTGTATTTCTAAAGTTTTTGAAACTATTCTTGCTTCCAAATTTCTTAAGCATTTCTCTTCTCATAATCTGCTCTCAGATCGCCAGTATGGCTTCCTTAACCCACTGAGCCCCAGCGACGCAAACAGTGCGTCGGCAATGTATGTAACGCTAAACCCCTGCGACGCAGAGGTCTGCATCAGTGTCACTCCAGTCCCAATTACTCCGGTCCTATGGCACCTAGAGGCCTCAGATTTGTATGGGAACTGTGTAAGTATCCCATGCACCCATGACGATGGTTGAAAACTCTCAAAGTCTAACCGCGTGTGCGTGAGCGCACAAAAACATGTTTTTTGGGGGAAATTGCCTTCAATTTTATACTCTTGTAAAATCCGTTTTCGGGGGCTCCGTAGGACCATTTTTTGAGCTTTTTGATCGGTTTTTCGTGGTTTTCCCTTCATTCCTAACCCCTTCGCTATTGTTTCTGGAAAAAAAATTCAGAATCAGCCGGTCCTGGGTGGTACATTTATAAATATTTAGCTGGTACTCAGCGGGTTAAGGGTCGCTCTGCTGGTGATCTTCTTTCATATCTTGCTAACTCTTGGTCATCCTCCTTTCAGGACTTCGGTGAGACTTTTCTATTAGGCTAGACATATCGAAAGCCTTCGATAGAGTCTGGCACAAATCTTTAATTTCTAAACTACCCCCTTCGGTTTCTATCCCTCCATCTGTGCCTTTGTCTCTAATTTCCTCTCCGGCCGTTCCATTTCTGCGGTTGTGGACGGCCATCGCTATAAACTCCCTATAAACTCCGGTGTTCCTCAGGGCTCTGTCCTATCTCCTATTCTCGTTCTAATTTTTATAAATGACCTTCTCAACTGTACCTCAACTCCCATCCATTCATACGCAGACGACGACTCAACCTAACACTAATCCATTAGTTTTTCAGAACGCCCAAGCCAGCAATTCCTCAACGACAAATGGAATGAAGCCATAGAACACTTAAATTCTGATCTAACTACTATCTCCAATTGGGGCAGAGAAAACCTTGTTACCTTTAATGCTTCTAAACCCCAATTTCTCCATCTATCTAGCCGTCAGGAACTCCCTGCGTACTATCCCTTATTCTTCAACAATACAAAAATCAATCTTCATCTTCTCTCAATATTCTTGGTGTCTCTTTTTCTTCTGCTCTCAGTTGGAAGGACCATATTACCAGTCTTGCTAAGGCAGCCTCCCAGAAGCTGGGTGTGCTCAACCGCCTTAGGGGGTTCTTTACCCCTGCTCAGCTTCTTGCTCTGTACAGGGGCATAGTGCGTCCTTGTATTGAGTATTGTTCACATGTGTGGGTAGGTTTCTCTCACACCGTCCTCTTAGACAAAATTGAAAGGAAGGCCTTTCGTATCATTAACTCCCGTCCACTCACCAACTCTCTGCAATCTCTCTCCCTTCGCCGCAATGTTGCATCTCTCTCGCTGTTCTATCGCTACTATAATAATCAGTGTTCCTCAGAGCTTTCCCAGTGTATACCACCTCATTTACGTAGGGCACGTGATACCCGTCTTGCAACACAATCCCACCCCTACTCTGTGCAACTCTCAAACCCAAGAGTGAAACTTTACCCTCAGTCTTTCTTCTATTCAACAGCTGAGCTCTGGAACTCTATCCCAGAATCAGTTTTTCCCTCTTCCTATGACTTAAATTGCTTCAAACTCTGTGTGTCCAGGCAGTTTGGCTCGAATGTCCCTTGATTTAGGCCCTGTCACTCTTTCAACTTTGGGGGAGGCACTCGCTATAGGCAGTTCTGCCTGTTGCCTCCCTGACTCACATACATTTTTTTTTTTTTTTTTTTTTTTTTTTTATGGTTTATAATTATACTTGTCTTGACTTTGGTGTAATTGTGGACCGGTGTATTCTATATATCTTACACTGTATAGATACCTTGTGTATAATTTCAATACTCTAGTGCCCTAACCTAATGCGTATGTTCCTTCCCATAACCGAAAGATGAATACAATTAACCATTGACATGTCCCTACTATAATGCATAAGTCCTATCCTACCTAATTGTTCCTACTTGTATATACAGTAAAATTACAGTATACCCCATCTTATACAGTATTGTAGGTTTTTGCGCTATGTATACGATAATTTAAATACCTGTGTCCCTAAATGGTCTATGCATTGTTTTCACTCCCTTATCATGAATATATATTTCCCGCATATCTATCCATTGTAAGGTCACCCTTTCGTAATATTATAATATATTGTATTACAGCCCTTCCCTTGTGTTTCTCTCCTATGTTCCTCCAACGACCGACCTTGTATATTGCCCCCCATCCCCCCCCCGTGGTGGCGTCCCTGGCCGGAGCGTTGTTTTTGTTTACCCTTCCCCTGTGTTTCTCTCCTATGACCCTCCATCGACCGACCTTGTATATTGCCCCCCCCCCCCCCGTGGTGGCGTCCCTGGCCGGAGTGTTGTTGTTGTTTACCCTTCCAACATTACCAACACAGTGGAGGTAACTCAATTACCGGGGCCGGGGGAGTTCAGTATAATTTTACAACACGGCTTTAACAATTCGCACAATTTAACAACTAGTTAAGTAAAACATATTGATTTAGTCAAACAACAGTAGAATTTTATATATGTATATATATATATATATATATATATATATATATATATATATATATATATGTATACATATATATATGTATACATATATATATATATATATATATATATATATATATATATATATATATATAGTATATATAATATTTATATATATACATATATATATATAGGATATATAATATATATATATATAGGATATATAATATATATATATATACATATACAGATTATATACATTGAGAGAGAGAGAGAGAGAGAGAGAGAAAGAGAGAGAGAGAGAGAGAGAGAGAGAGAATATTAGTCAGACGAGTCATGGTATTTTGACATCAACGAATGGATCCGAGTTTGATTAAATACACTGGCAGGCCTGGGGTTAAATAAATGTTGGTGTTTACATCCACACATTCAAAACAAGTCGTCAAGTTTTTTTTTATCAACTATCTATACTTCTGTGTTGCTAGTCTGGCATTCCTGTTTATCATTGTCTGCAGCATTTGTGTTTTATTATAGGAAAACACTAGAGGTTAGGTGTACTCAACCGTCTCCGTGGGTGTATTTCACCCGTGCACAGCTTCTTGCTCTGCATAGAGGCACAGTGCGGCCATATATTAACTCCTTAGTTTTGATGCCCGCCACCAGACGGACACCGAAATCTGCTTATTATATATCCTGGGAGCGAGGCAAGTGGTTGTAGGCAGCGCGGGACCCCTTCATTCATCACCCACCAAGTCTGGGCCAGCACTGATGTAACTCAGAGATGTCTCCCACAAGATTACAGTGTTACATATAGCAAAAACAGCTCAAAACTGCCAATTTTTAGCGATATTGGTCGACCTTTGCAAGAACGTTAGATGTCGTACAGAAATGATTCAGGTGTAATTGGAAAGCTCTTTTACTGTACTTTCAATGATAAACCATTGTATTACATTATGACTGTTGTTTATGCATGAAAATATGCAGGGAATGAAGTTCAATTTAGGCCAAAATGCCCGCAATGAAAGAGTTAAGTATTGTTCCACCCATAATACACTTCTCAAAGGGGTAGAGTTAAAAGTATTTTGTCTCATCAACTCCCTTCCTCTTACTAATTCCCTACAATCTCTCTCTCTACTCGTCGCAATGTTATATCTCTTTCATTCTTCTACCTCTATTACAATATTCAATTTTCTTCAGAGCCTTCTCAATGTAGGATAGATAGTGGGTGGCACCCACTTTTCAACACACTCTCACCCCTATTCTGTCCAACTCTTTAACACAAGAGTTAACCAATTGTTCCAGTCTTTCTTCTACTTAACAAGTAAGCATTGGAACTCTCTCTCTCAATCTGTCTTTCCTTTATGCTATGGCTTAACTGATTCAAGCTCCTTGTGTCCAGACAGTTTGACTCTAACGTACTTTAAATTTGTCTGTCTGTCACTTTTTACTTTGGGGAGACACTTGTTACAGGCAGCTTTGCCTTTTGTTTCCTTTATACACATAGGAAACAAATATATATACAGTATCATTGTTATTTTCTTAGTGGACGAGTATGCATGCTGATATGTTAACCCTTGGAAGATACAATTACGCATTTCTTCTAGGGTTTCTGGCTATTATTAGACGATTTGTTCATGTTAGGCAGGATATGTAACTCCCGTCCTCTCACCAACTCTCTGCAATATCTCTCTCTTCGCCGTAATGTTGCATCTCTCTTGCTACTACAATAATAAGTGTTCCTCAGAGCTCTCCTTGTGTATGCCCCCTCCTCTACGTAAGGCACGTAGTACCCGTCTTGCAACACAATCCCACCCCTACTCTGTGCAATTCTCCAACCCAAGAGCGAAACGTTACTCACAGTCTTTCTTCTACTCAACAGTTGAGCCCAGGAACTCTCTCCCAGAATCACTTTCCTCTTTCCTATGATTTAAATTACTTCAAACTCCGTGTGTCCAGGCATTTTGGCTCGAACGTCCCTTGATTTTGGCCCTGTCACTCTTCCAACTCTGGGGGAGGCACTCGATACAGGAAGTTCTGCCTTTTGTCTCCCTCACTCACACAGAAGAAAAATGTGCAAGTCAGAGGGTTAAGTGAGATAGCCTTTACTCATATAATTTCCACAGATCCTTCCTTAATTGGATGTCTAGGGAGAAAACTAAAAATGTTACCCCCCCCCACCCTCTTAACCTGAGCAAGAATTCAGCTTTGTAATATAAGCTACTTCAGTTGCTGATACCTAACGCAGTAGAGACTTGAATGTCAGCCAATTTCAAGCTTTCGACCCAAAGTTGTAGAATTAAGCGCTCAGTCTATGTTAGTTTTAAAACATTTTGGAAGTTATCGCCTTACTTAAGCAAGCCTCTAACCATCACTTTAGTTCTGTATTTCGACCGTAAGTCCCATGAGATTTGTTTTCTCTCTTCCTCACTTTCGAATATTCATCAAAGTTTTTCTTGTGTATATTGTATATGTTCTTATGTTTCTTTTCTTCTTTGACTTCTCTGTGTTTCTGTTCTCACTTTTCTGTTCTATCCTATCTTTGCACCTTCAGTTACCTCTCCTCCTACTCTATTCTTTCTTCTTCTCTCTAGAATGAACGGTATTTCTCTAATGCTTCCTTCCTTCATGCTTCCCTTTCGTAAATTTCTCTAACTCTCATTCTTTTTTTGCATTACCTTAATATTAAACTGCCGCATAAAGCAGATCCCAAGGTTAAGGCCTTTGATATTGATATTGATATTGATTTGGTATTGATAAATACGCTCAATGTAATGAAAATAATTTCATTACATTGAGCGTATTTATCAATACCAAATCAATATCAATATCAATATCAAAGGCCTTAACCTTTTTTGTTCTCTCTCTCTCTCTTTCTAATATGAGAGTTTCATTACATTGAGCGTATTTATATCATATCAAGGCCTTAACCTTTGTTCTCTCTCTCTCTCTTTTATCAATATCAAAGGCCTTAACCTTTTTTGTTCTCTCTCTCTCTCTTTCTAATATGATTTTACTCAGTAGTGCGTAATCATTTGTTAATTATATCCTAAATACCTGACTAGTGCCTACACTATATTTGTAGTACATGTACCTGTGTATATCTACATAACTAAATATAACACTGTGTGTTACTCTATGTAACATAACTATCTAACTCTGCCCCTCTGTCCAGTCTCACCCTGGAATAACAACGAATGTATAACTAATCTGTTGGACAACTGCAGGCTCCCAGATATTCCCACTGAATCCAGTTAGTTGAATTTTATATATTCTTGAAATGCTGGGTGTGAAGGGAATTTATGGTCTCCTGAAAACTCCCCAGGCCCACTTAGGGTCAACCTTTCCTGGGGCCTGGCGCGGGGCTCGAACCTGTGAAGGGAGTTTAACCCTCCTAAAAACCCACAGGTTTTGAGATGCCTTGGGTGGGGTTCGAACCCTGGTTAGTGACCATGACCATCATAGGTCAACCAGGCCCGCGCGCTAACCCACTGTACTACCACGGACGTACAAAAGTATAGTAACCTTAGTCCGATTTGTAAGAACCAGGTGATCGTCTCGTGGTGTTTCACGTGATGAGTTTATTTGACTTCCCATCAACAACTATTTTACACTTTACCTGACGTCAACTCGGGTAATACATTATTGGGGTTGCGGGATATTTTCGAGGGCATTACATTACATCCTTCTTTAACTAGGCTAGTCCCTAGCATCTTTAAGGTCGTAAGGTATCGTAGCTGTATCACCTCAGCAATCTCAATATTGTTAGGGTCCGCATGATGGGTGCTCTATGTAGCTACCAGATCACGTTTCGTGACTGCCACCAATGAAATGCTGGGTGTGAAGGGAATTTTACTGTCCTGACAACTCCCCAGGCCCAGTTAGGGTCAACCTTTCCTGGGGCCTGGCGCGGGGCTCGAACCTCTGAAGGGAGTTTAACCCTCCTAAAAACCCACAGGTTTTGAGATGCGTTGGGTGGGGTTCGAACCCTGGTTAGTGACCATGACCCCCATAGGTCAACCAGGCCCGCGCGCTAACCCACTGTACTACCACGGACGTACAAAAGCATAGTAACCTTAGTCCGATTTGTAAGAACCAGGTGAAAGTCTCGTGGTGTTTCACGTGATGAGTTTATTTGACTTCCCATCAACAACTATTTTACACAATAACTGACGTCAACTCGGGTAGTACATTATTGGGGTTGCGGGATATTTTCGAGGGCATTACAATTCTTATGCTGCTTCTGTTTTCATTATTATCCACTGATATATGCATGAAATAATGATGGTGTTTACATGATGTGGCAATGTTATCGCAGCATTTTACTGTACTGTACTCCAACTGCTGAAAATTTACCTAATTTGAGCCATTGCAATGTAATGAAATTAACTTTAGTCCATTGTTTGTATGCATACGTCTTGGTGGTGTAATGGTTAAGGTGTTTAATAATCTATGTGTGATAACCCGGGTTCGAATCCTGGTGGATCACATATATGCTTTCATTAATTCCATTGGAGGTGTTTGGTGTTGTGGTGAAATTAATAGAAAATAGATTATATGTATTATTTGATGTAATGTTATATTTTGAAATGCATATTATAATATATAATATCTCTATTTACCCCCATCCTTTGGGTTGACCCATACTACGAATGCTATGTTTGTGTTTCTTAAGGAACACTACCAACCTATCTTAACCTATCATAACTACAGTGACCTAATACTAGTAACTCAACCTTTGTTAACCTTAAACTATACGCGGTTCCAAATTAGTAGTCCTAATATCGTGAACCCTAACCTCTGTAACTAAAAACTCTCTAACTAACTAACTAACCTCTTTAACTTGCTCGGATCAGTACACAGTGAGGACACAGTACGGGAAGCAGGCTCTGAGGTGCAGAGGCTGGGCTTGTTAGAGGACATTAGAGTAGTAACTAGTGAAGAGGATGCAAGGAAATTTCTGGAGATGCCTATTACTATTGACCGGGTGGTGGGGATTGATCGGTATGGTCTCCAGTGTTTGGCCACGGTCATGGGGCATGTTGGCACTAGCAGCATGACGAGAAATGACCTGGTGGCATGTGTGCTGGGCGGGGTGCGTGGTGCACAGGGTGGAGCGGGTGCTTTGGCACCTTCGGCCAAGCCCCCCCCTCCACTCTACTCCCATCATGCTCTCTAGAACACGGGATCAGAGGACGTTCCCGCAGGCAGATAGTCACTAGCAGCATGGTTTGCCCCTGGGTGAATCACTGGGTGGGTCTCCAAATGTTGCATCTCCTCCTCCTCAAGGTTTGACTCCAGATATGCTCTTCCAGCTTGAGATAACCCGGGTTCGAATCCTGATGGATCACATAAATTATTTGCTTTCATTAATTTCATTGGAGGTGTTTGGTGTTGTGGTGAAATTAATAGAAAATATATTATATGTATTATTTGATGTAATGTTATATTTTGAAATGCAGCAGCAGCGGGAATCTGAGCAGCAGCAGTGGCAGCTTGAGATGGCTAAGATTCAGCAGCATCAGCGTGAGGCTGAGCTTCGGAAGAGTAGGGCCATACGTGAGGCTGAGCTTCAGGCTGAGTCTATGAAGTACTGTGCAGACATAGAGCTTGAGAAGTCTCGGGTGGAACCGACAGGGCAGCGTCTCGGTTCTGGGAATTGAGGTCTTGATCAGTCTTTATCGCACCTTCTTAAGTTAGTCCCTGTATTTGACGAGTCGGGTGTCACCGAATTTTTCCTGCGTTTTGAGAAGAAGTGCCGGGAGCACCAATGGCCCGAGGTTAAGTGGGCAGCCCTTGTTTCCTCTAGGTTGGTTGGCAAAGGACTCAAGGCATATGATGTGTTGCCCTTGGAGTCTTGCGTCGATTATGAGGTACTGAAAGAGGCTGTTCTGCAGGCGTACGAGTTACAACCAGAGACTTATAGGTTGAAGTTCCGAGGTGTTACGAAGGGTCGTGAGCGCACCTTTCTTAAACATGCCCGGGAACTGTCTGACGCTTTTGGGAATTGGGTGAGATTGGAGAAGGCAACGACGTTTGATGAGATAAAACAGTTGATGCTTCTCGAGCAGTTCTTTAAGTGTATGGGCGGCGACCTGGCGTTGAACCTCAAAGAGAAAAACCCTAAAACTCTACAGGAGGCAGCTGAGATGGCTGACCTTAGGCTATTGCTGATTCGTGGGTGCGGGTCTGCACAACGGAACGATGCAGGTAACAAGGGGCGCAACAATCCACCCCCCCGAGTCGGTGATACACCATATAACAATAGAAACAAGAGCAATGATATTAAGTCTGACCATAAACCTAATACCGTCCCGTTTAAGAAGGGTCCGGGCCCTTCCCCACCTCAAGGGAAGCCCAAGGGGGAGTTAGAGTGTTTTCATTGTCACAAGAAGGGGCATTTTGCACGATCCTGTCTAAGCAAGCTACCTACAGCAGTCGTGTCTTTGGCTCGCAACATTGGAGTGTCTTTGAAGTCGTCTGCGTTTGCCCGGGGTAATGGTCAGAGGCTGGAGCACCGCCAGTGAAGAAGTGTCCGTGATGTTTTTTGTGAACATAGACGGCGCGGCTGCGTGAGTTGGGCTGGTTGCAAGCATGGAGTAGAATCTTTGCGTGATACGGGTGCTTCCCAGACATTGATGAAAAACTTTACAGGTAAACCTATAAACGCGGCACGGGTAGTTGTGGTGCAGGGTATCAATGCTACACGGTCATACCCGTTGGTCCGAGTGGAGCTGGAGGTAGAAGGTGTGACCCGAGAGTTGGATGTCGGAATCGTGGAGAAACTGCCAGTAGAGGGCGTCAACCTTCTTGTCGGCAATGGCTTTGCGGTGCCTACTTCTGAATTTCCACCCTTAGTCGTTGCCGAGAGGGCGGCCGACGTGAGTAGGGAGGGGCAGGAGTTGGTCGAGAGGTGTCAATTACAGCAGATGGCGTGTGTTGTCACCCGTTCTCGTGCATCCAAAGTGTCACAGCCTATTCCTCAGTCTCTAGACCAGCGGGGGAACGGTCGGAAGGAGAAAGCTAAAGTTGGGCAAAAGTTTTGTGAGTTTTGATCCAGCGGATCTTCTTGGCGACTCAGTATTAGCACCAATGTTTAGGTCCGGAGAGGCCCAAGAATCTGTCACACTTGTTGAGGAGGAAGGGCGTGTAAAAACTTTGAGATAGCACCGTTACTCGCAAAAGCAGGATAGGATCGAACAGCCCAGTAGCGGGGGAGGCCATAAGTTGCTCCGGGAGCATTTAGACAGATTGGCTCCTTCGGATATCTGTCGGCTGCAGTTAGATGATCCTGAGCTTCAGAGGTATAGTAACGGTGCAGTGGAACTTGAGGAGGACGGGGATGCAAAGCCGGGGGACTTCTTTCGTGTGGAGGGCATCTTGTACAGGCGGTTTCTAGATCCCAGACGGAGTTGGGAGGGTGGGTCGAGAGTGGTTGACCAGTTGGTAGTGCCTAGTGTGTGCCGTGATAGCCTACTGAGGTTGGCGCATGATGTACCGTTGGCAGGGCACTTGGGTGTACGTAAGACGGTAGCAGTATTGGCGAAATTGTTTTGGTGGCCTGGTTTGAACGCACATGTTGCATCATGGGTGGCAATGTGCAGTACCTGCCAGACAGTAGGTAAACCAAACCAGTGTATTCCCAAGGCTCCGTTACACCCTATTTTTGTAATCGGGTAACCATTCAGTAAGGTTATAATCGACATGGTTGGCCCTCTACCCCCTACTAGTGCAGGCAACAAGTACCTCCTTATAATCATGGATGTTGCCACTCGTTATCCGGATGCATACCCCATGCGAAATGGTACTGCTAAGACTGTTGTTCGTAACTTGCTGTTGTACTGCTCTAGGTACGGGTACCCGCAGGTATTGCAGTCAGACCAAGGGTCCAACTTTACTTCTAGCCTTTTCAAACAGACCTTGCAGCAGCACGGTATCAGTACAGTTGTCTCTTCAGCCTATCACCCAGAGAGTCAAGGGGTGTTGGAGAGGTGGCACTCGACTCTGAAAAGCATGCTGCATTGTTACTGTGTTGACAATGGCAGGGATTGGGATCTTGGGTTACCTTATGTCTTATTCGCTGCTCGGGAGGTACCTGGTGAAAGCCTAGGCTTTAGTCCCAATGAGTTGGTCTTCGGACACCAGGTCAGAGGCCCCCTCAAATGGTTAGGGAAATCTGGAAGGGCACAGCAAAACCATGTTCCATGTTAAAGTACGTCCTCGAAAGTAGAGAAAGGATGCTGAGAAGCCTAGAGTTGGCAGATAGGAATTTGGTAGGGTCGCAAGCCCTGATGAAGGACAGTACGATGAGAAGACAAAACTCCGGGAGTTCAAGGTGGGCCAGGATGAGAAGACAAAACTCCGGGAGTTCAAGGTGGGGCAGGAGGTATTGATTTTGTTACCTCTGCCAGGTCATCCGTTGTCTGCTAAGTACGCTGGTCTTTATCGGGTGGTAAAGAAGATCTCTGACCTAGACTATCTTGTGGCTACTCCAGATAGACGTAAGAAGAATCAGCTGTGCCATGTGAATCTGGTGAAAGAGTATGTGAGGCGCCCCCCTGAGCCTCTTGCTGTCCCTGTGTTGACCTGCAGCGGTCATGGAGGAGAAGGAGTGAGGGACAGTGAAGCTCAGGTGGAAGATAACTGGGAGTGTCATGTCTCTGCTGACCAGTGGGCGGGGAACTCCAGACAGGTGACTGACGATGCTCTAGTGCACCTACCTGCGCAACAGCGTGTAGCCGTGCAGCGCCTGTTTACTTCATACCCCACTGTATTCGCAGAGCACCCAGGCCTCAGAACTCGAGTGGTGCATGACGTGGACGTGGGAGATCACCCCCCCCCCCCCTTTAAATCAGTACCCTGAATTCCATCCATTAAACTCCTAGCCCTCAGAGCGGAGTTAGAGTATATGTTAGAACGGAGGTTGATTGAGAAGGGTGCAGTTAGGTGGACATCTCCTGTCACTCTGCAGCCCAAGCCTGACGGGAAGGTTCGCTTCTGCATTGACTTTCGGAGATTGAACGAGTTGACTCCCACCAATGCTTATCCCCTTCCCCGGGTTGATGATAGCGTAGACAAGATTGGTAAGGCACAGTTTCTAACTAAGGTAGACCTAGTGAAAGGCTATTGGCAGGTGCCCTTGTCTGAGCGGGCGAAGAGGGTATGCGGGTTTGTGGTTGATGGGAACACCTACCGTTGCAATGTGATGCCGTATGGTCTTAAAAATGCCCCAGCAACCTTCCAGAGTCTTATGAATGAGTTAGTAGCTGACATCCCTAACTGCACTGTCTACCTAGATGACGTTATAATATACGATGACAACTTTGAGAGTCACTGTGAGCACATAGAAGCCTTGTTTCGGAAGCTTAGTGAGGCCAGCTTGGTGGTTATTCTGGACAAGTGCGACTTTGTCCGGGCAACTGTGCAATATCTTGGGTTTGTGGTCGGGTTAGGCCAGGTGTGCCCCCCCCCAAAAACAAGATACAGGCTATTAACCAGTTCCCGAGGCCGTCCACTAAGCGGCAGATCATGAGATTTTTAGGCATGATCGGTTACTATCGCCGCTTCATTCGGGGTTATTCTACTGTGTTAGCTCCTCTGACAGATTTGCTAGCAGAAGAGAAAAAGTTCAAGTGGGCACCAGAGTGTGAAAGGGCTTTTTCGCTGGTCAAGCACCTACTATGCACTCACCCAATCCTCAGGGCCCCTGACTTTGAAAGACCATTCCAGCTGGCAACAGATGCCAGCGGTGTAGGGGCTGGTGCCGTCTTAATGCAGACAGACGAGGAAGGTTTGGAGCATCCAGTCAGTTTCTTTTCCAAGAAGTTTAATTCCGCTCAGAAGAACTATGCTGTGGTAGAGAAAGAACTGCTGGCAATAGTGTTGGCGCTCAGGCACTTTGAAGTATATATTCCTGCCTACGGGCCAGTCATGGTGATTTACACCGACCACCACCCTCTTAAATTTCTGAACCAATTCCACAACCGGAATATGAGGCTGACACGTTGGTCACTCATGTTGCAAGAATACAATCTAGACATTCGCCATACTGCCGGTTGTGAGAATGTGATTGCAGACTGTTTGTCGAGGGTGGAGGATCCGGCGTAGATCACCACAGGTGTGTGGGTTTGAGTGGAGAAAAACCAGGCTTGCCCCTGTAGAGCAGCCGTCAAAAACAACATTAAAATTAAATAAAAAAAATCACATAAAAAAACTCATTCTTTTTTATAGTTAATTGTAAATTGCAGTTATAGCTAAAGTCCTAAGTTGAACCTGTCTTTCACTTAGTAGGCTGGGCTCTGCGTAGCTCGCTCAGGGAGCATAGCAGGCTAAAATTATACTATTATGTTTGGGAGGGGTTATAAGATTTTATTTATGCTAAAATGTTGTTTTATTTAAGATTGAGCTTTGCATTTAATTTCTGGTGGAGTGGCTAGGTGTGGCGGGTCTTGTCGGCATTCTGCCTTGTCAGATATGGTGCTCGCCTAATGTTGAGCGTCCCATATCTTGAGCGGGGTGTGACGCCTACCAGCGTGGGCAGAATCGCCTCCCGTTAGCCACTAGCTCTCGCCAGGGCAGTGAAATGGGCTACAGTTGTGAGAGAATGTTGTTCTTTCTTTCTTAATAACCGCATTGTTACAGACAGTCCAGTGGTGGTCTTTATTTTCGTCTGTGACAACGGGAAGTATTTTATATCATGAGTAGAATATAAGATGCATTGTAGTATAAAGTTGAGAGAATGAGCGAGCGGGCAGCGTGGGGTTAGTGAGTGTTACCTCCCTCCTTCCCAGAGGAGTTTTCCCGCCCGCGCGGGCTTTCTCTCGGTTTTGATTGGCTGGTGGTTCCTGGCGCGTTCTAGGGGCCTGCTGCATTGTGACGTATCGGCCCGTAATTGGCCGACCATCGCGCCTTTGTGTGATCCTGAGGGTCCCGAGGAGCTACCCTCCTCAGAGCAGGCTAGAGGCGCACACGACTAACATCCTTTTTATAACTGTCCCCCATATCTCCACCATTCTGATACTGTCTCTCTCACTCAACTTCTTTTCTTTCATTCCTCTAATCTTTTAACGTCACAGCACTCCCTTTGGGTTCTGTACACGATTTCATATCGGCCCATCGTATTGTGTGCGTCGCTCTCAGAGATATTTACATGTATTAGAATAGGCTATAAGTGTTCTTAGTGTATGGAGGTTTGATGACTCTTAGTGTGTCTCCCTCAGCGTTCTTAGTCTATGGAGGTTTGATGACTCTGTGTGTGTCTCCCTCATTATTGATTTAGTGCTCTGCTCGGTTATTTAATGCTAGACTGGGATAGGGTAACTGTAGTCATTGTCTCCGATGTGTGTACGGTTTGCTGATACCTACACCACTTCGACCGTTCCTGTTGGTAGCCTGTGTTGTCTTTTTGGTTGCGTCCTTTTGCGAGTGCAACACTGTGTTGACTGAGTGCTTTGGCCTGTACCAGTTCCACACTTTGCTGGCTCTTTGCTTGTCTTTTGAGGGTCGCGAGGATAGAACCAGATACTTGTGATCTGGATCTATCAAGAGAGCACCCTAGTCAAATAACGTAACTTAAAGGATGCAGTCTTAAGGACATTGCTAGGCTACGAGCCTGTCTTGCTCAACCCCAGTTCCTTACCTAGAGTGTCTCAGCTAGACATTTTTAATTGAGTAGACACTTATTAGTATTTAATATAAGCTCTTTGTTATGTACGCATTATTATTCACAGTATTTATTAGTCTAGGTTGTTGCTGAACCGCACAACCATAGTGGGGTGTTTCGTTGATGAGGAAGTACTTCTTTTTTGTGCTGAACTTTACTACCGTTGCGCATTTATAATATTCTCGTGTCAGTTAACATTATATGTCCTATCTTTTAGTGTATTTGATTTACACGTGTGGTGTCCTGCCTCCTGCCTTTATATAAGTTTAAGATCCGAGCATCTTATTAGCATCAGACTTTCTTCAGAAGTTTCCAGGTCTATGCTGTAGGAGTAGACTTCACTTTCTTTCAGATAGGAGTGAAGAGTTTATTGTTGTTTAGAGTAACTATATTAAAACATCTTTTTATTGTATTAAATCTTGCAGTGATTTAATTGATCTTTCCATAGATTCCTTTTATGCATTTTAACTTAACTTGCATCTTGTTTGTTATCAGGCTATACCAGTGCAGGTTAGCCTGATGTAGAGTACATTTATGCCCAGTTAAGGATACCCCGTTGTTGCAGATTAACAAGAGAGGGTATAGGTATTTTGTTCGCTGGCATATAAGTTCGAGGGTTTGGATCTAGCGTACCGTTGTTGCATAGTGCCCTATAACTAGTCCAATCATTAAGTGCCCTTGTTTTATTCGTAGCCCCGGTCGTAATAAATGGTGACCTTGCCTAGGATCTAAGTAACTAAGAAATAATTGCAGCATTTTTTTGTGGAGAAATTTTTTTTTTGAAAATCACCGTTTGGGGGTCGATTGTTATTTCTCACAGTTTGGCAGTGGACATTTGTTTTTGAGGAATATTTTGGACACGTTAGAATTTTTTTGGCAACGTAGTATAGCACTTGAGTTGTTTTCGGGCATTTTTTGAGTGAATAGTGCTACATGAGAGTTTAGGTGCTTCTTTTTTTATATAAACGTTGAGGATTTCCGGTGAACACTATGTCGACCGACGGATCAGTGCACAGTGAGGACACAGTACGGGAAGCAGGCTCTGAGGTGCAGAGGCTGGGCTTGTTAGAGGACATTAGAGTAGTAACTAGTGAAGAGGATGCAAGGAAATTTCTGGAGATGCCTATTACTATTGACCGGGTGGTGGGGATTGATCGGTATGGTCTCCAGTGTTTGGCCACGGTCATGGGGCATGTTGGCACTAGCAGCATGACGAGAAATGACCTGGTGGCATATGTGCTGGGCGGGGTGCATGGTGCACAGGGTGGAGCGGGTGCTTTGGCACCTTCGGCCATGCCCCCCCTCCACTCTACTCCCATCATGCTCTCTAGAACACCGGATCAGAGGATGTTCCCGCAGGTCGATAGTCACTGGCAGCATGGTTTGCCCCTGGAGGGATCACTGGGTGGGTCTCCAAATGTTGCATCTCCTCCTCCTCAAGGTTTGACTCCAGATATGCTCTTCCAGCTTGAGATGGCTAAGCAGCAGCGGGAATCTGAGCAGCAGCAGCGGCAGCTTGAGATGGCTAAGATTCAGCAGCAACAGCGTGAGGCTGAGCTTCGGGAGAGTAGGGCCATACGTGAGGCTGAGCTTCGGGCTGAGTCTATGAAGTACTGTGCAGACATAGAGCTTGAGAAGTCTCGGGTGGAGACGACAGGGCAGCGTCTCGGTTCTGGGAATCGAGGTCTTGATCAGTCTTTATCGCACCTTCTTAAGTTAGTCCCTGTATTTGACGAGTCGGGTGTCACCGAATTTTTCCTGCGTTTTGAGAAGAAGTGCCAGGAGCACCAATGGCCCGAGTTAAGTGGGCAGCCCTTGTTTCCTCTAAGTTGGTTGGCAAAGGACTCAAGGCATATGATGCGTTGCCCTTGGAGTCTTGCGTCGATTATGAGGTACTGAAGGAGGCTGTTCTGCGGGTGTAGGAGTTACAACCAGAGACTTTTAGGTTGAAGTTCTGGGGTGTTACGAAGGGTCGTGAGTGCACCTTTCTTGAACATGCCCGGGAACTGTCTGACGCTTTCGTGAATTGGCTGAGATCGGAGAAGGCAAAGACGTTTGATGAGATAAAACAGTTGATGCTTCTCGAGCAGTTCTTTAAGTGTACGGGCGGTGACCTGACATTGAACCTCAAAGAGAAAAACCCTAAAACTCTACAGGAGGCAGCTGAGATGGCTGACCTTAGGCTATCGCTGATTCGTGGGTGCGGGTCTGCACAACGGAACGATGCAGGTAACAAGAGGCGCAACACTCCACCCCCCCCGAGTCAGTGATACACCATATAACAATAGAAACAAGAGCAATGATATTAAGTCTGACCATAAACCTAATACCGTCCCGTTTAAGAAGGGTCCGGGCCCTTCCCCACCTCAAGGGAAGCCCAAGGGGGAGTTAGAGTGTTTTCATTGTCACAAGAAGGGGCATTTTGCACGATCCTGTCCTAGCAAGCTACCTACAGCAGTCGTGTCTTTGGCTCGCAACATTGGAGTGTCTTTGAAGTCGTCTGCGTTTGCCTGGGGTAAATGGTCAGAGGCTGGAGCACCGCCAGTGAAGAAGTGTCCGGAGGGCTTGACACCTGTACGTGATGTTTTTTGTGACCATAGAGGGCGCGGCTGCGTGAGTTGGGCTGGTTGCAAGCATGGAGTTGAATTTTTGCATGATATGGGTGCTTCCCAGACATTGATGAAAAACTTTACAGGCAAACCTATAAACGCGGCAATGGTAGTTGTGGTGCAGGGTATCAATGCTACATGGTCATTCCCGTTGGTCCGAGTGGAGCTGGAGGTAGAAGTTGTGACCTGAGAGTTGGATGTCGGATTCGTGGAGAAACTGCCAGTAGAGGGCGTCGACCTTCTTCTCGGCAATGACTTTGCGGTGCCTACTTCTGAAGTTCCACCCTTAGTCGTTGCCAAGAGGGCGGCCGACGTGAGTAGGGAGGGGCAGCAGTTGGTCGAGAGGTGTCAAGTACCGCAGATGGCGTGTGTTGTCACCCGTTCTTGTGCATCCAAAGTGTCACAGCCTATTCCTCAGTCTCTAGACCAGCGGAGGAACGGTCGGAAGGAGAAAGCTAAAGTTGGGAAAAGTTTTGTGAGTTTTTATCCAGCGGCTCTTCTTGGCGACTCAGTATTAGCACCAATGTTTAGGTCCGGAGAGGCCCCAGAATCTGTCACACTTGTTGAGGAGGAAGGGCGTGTAAAAACTCCGAGACAGCACCGTTACTCGCAAAAGCAGGATAGGATCGAACAGCCCAGTATCAGGGGAGGGCATAAGTTGCTCCGGGAGCATTTAGACAGATTGGCTCCTTCGGATATCTGTCGGCTGCAGTTAGATGATCCTGAGCTTCAGAGGTATAGTAACGGTGCAGTGGAACTTGAGGAGGACGGGGATGCAAAGCCGGGGGACTTCTTTCGTGTGGAGGGCATCTTGTACAGGCGGTTTCTAGATCCCAGACGGAGTTGGGAGGGTGGGTCGAGAGTGGTTGACCAGTTGGTAGTGCCTAGTGTGTGCCGTGATAGCCTACTGAGGTTGGCGCATGATGTACCGTTGGCAGGGCATTTGGGTGTACGTAAGACGGTAGCAATATTGGCGAAATTGTTTTGGTGGCCTGGTTTGAAGGCACATGTTGCGTCATGGGTGGCAATGTGCAGTACCTGCCAGACAGTAGGTAAACCAAACCAGTGTATTCCCAAGGCTCCGTTACACCCTATTCCTGTAATCGGGTCACCATTCAGTAAGGTTATAATCAACATGGTTGGCCCTCTACCCCCTACTAGTGCAGGCAACAAGTACCTCCTTACAATCATGGATGTTGCCACTCGTTATCCGGATGCATACCCCATGCGAAATGGTACTGCTAAGACTTGTTCGTAACTTGCTGTTGTACTGCTCTAGGTACGGGTACCCGCAGGAATTGCAGTCAGACCAAGGGTCCAACTTTACTTCTAGCCTTTTCAAACAGACCATGCAGCAGCACGGTATCAGTACAGTTGTCTTTTCAGCCTATCACCCAGAGAGTCAAGGGGTGTTGGGGATGTGGCACTCGACTCTGAAAAACATGCTGCGTTGTTACTGTGTTGAGAATGGGAGGGATTGGGATTTTGGGTTACCTTATGTCTTATTCGCTGCTCGGGAGGTACCTGGTGAAAGCCTAGGGTTTAGTCCCAATGAGTTGGTCTTCGGACACCAGGTGAGAGGCCCACTCAACATGGTTAGGGAAATCTGGGAGGGCACAGCAAAACCATGTTCCATGTTAAAGTACGTCCTCGAAAGTTGAGAAAGGATGCTGAGAAGCCTAGAGTTGGCAGATAGGAATTTGGTAGGGTCGCAAGCCCTGATGAAGGACAGGTACGATGAGAAGACAAAACTCCGGGAGTTCAAGGTGGGGCAGGAGGTATTGATTTTGTTACCTCTGCCAGGTCATCCGTTGTCTGCTAAGTACGCTGGTCCTTATCGGGTGGTAAAGAAGATCTCTGACCTAGACTATCTTGTGGCTACTCCAGATAGACGTAAGAAGAATCAGCTGTGCCATGTGAATCTGGTGAAAGAGTATGTGAGGCGCCCGCCCTGAGCCTCTCGCTGTCCCTGTGTTGACCTGCAGCGGTCATGGAGGAGAAGGAGTGAGGGATAGTGAAGCTTAGGTGGAAGATAACTGGGAGTGTCATGTCTCTGCTGACCAGTGTGTGGGGAACTCCAGACAGGTGGCTGACGATGCTCTAGTGCACCTGCCTGAGCAACAGCGTGTAGCCGTGCAGCGCCTGTTTGCTTCATACCCCACTGTGTTCGCAGAGCACCCAGGCCTCACAACTCGAGGGGTGCATGACGTGGACGTGGGAGATCACCCCCCCTTTAAATCAGTACCCTACAGAATTCCACCCATTAAACTCCCAGCCCTCAGAGCGGAGTTAGAGTATATGTTAGAACGGAGGTTGATTGAGAAGGGGGCAGTTAGGTGGACATCTCCTGTCACTCTGCAGCCCAAGCCTGACGGGAAGGTTCGCTTCTGCATTGACTTTCGAAGATTGAAAGAGTTGACTCCCACCAATGCTTATCCCCTTCCCCGGGTTGATGATAGCGTAGACAAGATTGTTAAGGCACAGTGTTACGACTGAGGTTTAAATATATCAGGGTTCTTATTCATTGGACTAGTAATGGCATAAATGCTACAACGGAAAGCGCTAGATCCAACCTCTGATGAATATTCCCAGTGAACAAAGAACACAAATACTCTCCAGAGTTCTATATGCAATAATAGGTTATTAAACTCTCAATAAATGTGCGTCTACTCTAGGCTTAATGTTATGTGAAAACAGCCTATTACTACCTATAACCGAAGGTGCTTGGTTATGGTATGCAAAGTAAGGTGGTAAGAGAAGTTATAGCTTACGTTACTTTAATCAATAAATGTCAGGCACTCCTGCATGAAAGAAAGTGCACTAAAGTCCTTCAACACTAACAAGGAATCTTCTTTAAATGTTAGATGCTATCAAGATGCTCGAATCGGAAATGGAACCCAAAAAGGCAGGCAGCGGAACAATGCCCGTGCAGGCTATGCACACAAAAAGGCAGGATATATAATGCAGTCGGAGCCAAGAATATCCTAAACGCCACAACAATAATAATAATCGCCACGACAATGCAGTATTCCTATCAACAAAAAGAGCCTAAGTCGTTTGTGTCTCAATACATCAAACTAGGCTGCGAAATGCTTGTGTAATCATAAACAGGTATGCATAAAAAGAGTAATTGGTTTAATATACATAATGTCTACTGTGACTGATAAAGTCTAGCTAGAGTCAATGATACGAGATACTGGTGCGCATGGCATGCCGCATAGCCTAGTGCAAATCTCAAGTCTGTGCGTCAAATATTACGTTATAGGGAAGGGTAGCTCTCTTGAGAAACCTTAATACCGAAGTATTAAGCGTTCTCCTGGCATACTTCAAAGACAAACAACGAGCTTAGAACAGTGCAGAATGGTATAGGCAAAAAGCCCTCATTCGTGCATGCTCTACTCTCAATGGCACAGAGACTAAAATTTACCCAATCAACTCCAGTTCTCAGGTATGTCGTGCAGCTTTTAACTAAAGCCAACACCCATCGGAAACAATACCTTATAGTATCAGACTCCTAGTCTAGCATTATCTAATCCAGCAGAACACTAATAATTATAGGAAGCGGTACTGAACAATATGAATGCCAACCAATGCTTCGTGATCTATTTATCTTAACAACTAACATACCAGGGTTATGTCAGACCTTAACGCACAATACAACTGGCCAGCATGAAGCTGATTATGCAGAGTTAATCAGAGGGGATATAATATTAATAAAAGGTGGTGAAAGGTATGGAAAATGAGAGAGATAGGCAGAGGAAAAGGTTCTCAGGTGCAGATAGGGACACAGGTATCAAAGGGATAAGATGAATGCATTCTAGAAACCAGATCTGAGGGAGAGAGTGGCGAGGGAGCTGTATATATACTAGCACTAGCTCGCACCGCGTAGACAAAAGCGGTAACAATTCCTTCAGCCAATGACAAAGAAGCCAGCCAAACATGACGTCACCAAACATGGTAAAAAACACTGCGCGCCTCCTCTCAGTCTGTTCTACTCTCTCTCTCTCTCTCTCAAATCCTATCATTACTACTTAATGATAAAACATATACTTTGCAATTAAATATATAAAGCCTTGACATGGGCGAAAACAAAGAGCCTTTCTGGACTGCCCATGACATGAGCTTTCATATGGAAAAAAGCACACAATAATACATCAACTGTAGCCACATCCACTGCCCTGGCGATCCTAGCGAGTCACTGTCGGACAAGCCATGCGGTTCTAATGGAGTGGTTAACATCACAACAGTTTCTAACTAAGGTAGACCTAGTGAAAGGCTATTGGCAGGTGCCCTTGTCTGAGCGGGCGAAGGGGGTTTGCGTGTTTGTGGTTGATGGGAACACCTACCGTTGCAATGTGATGCCGTATGGTCTTAAAAATGCCCCAGCAACCTTCCAGAGTCTTATGAATGAGTTAGTAGCTGACATCCCTAATTGCACTGTCTACCTAGATGACGTTATAATATACAATGACAACTTTGAGAGTCACTGTGAGCACATAGAAGCCTTGTTTCGGAAGCTTAGTGAGGCCAGCTTGGTGGTTAATCTGGGCAAGTGCGACTTTGTCCGGGCAACTGTGCAATATCTTGGGTTTGTGGTCGGGTTAGCCAGGTGTGCCCCCCCCCCAAAAAAAAAAAAGATACAGGCTATTAACCAGTTCCCCAGGCCGTCCACTAAGCGGCAGATCATGAGATTTTTAGGCATGATCGGTTACTATCGCCGCTTCATTCGGGGTTATTCTACTGTGTTAGCTCCTCTGACAGATTTGCTAGCAAAAGAGAAAAAGTTCAAGTGGGCACCTGAGTGTGAAAGGGCTTTTTTGCTGGTCAAGCACCTACTATGCACTCACCCAATCCTCAGGGCCCCTGACTTTGAAAGACCATTCCAGCTGGCAACAGATGCCAGCGGTGTAGGGGCTGGTGCCGTCTTAATGCAGACAGACGAGGAAGGTTTGGAGCATCCAGTCAGTTTCTTTTCCAAGAAGTTTAATTCCGCTCAGAAGAACTATTCTGTGGTAGAGAAAGAACTGCTGGCAATAGTGTTGGCGCTCAGGCACTTTGAAGTATATGTTCCTGCCTACGGGCCAGTCGTGGTGATTTACACCGACCACCACCCTCTTAAATTTCTGAACCAATTCCACAACCGGAATATGAGGCTGACACGTTGGTCACTCATGTTGCAAGAATACAATCTAGACATTCGCCAAATTGCCGGTTGTGAGAATGTGATTGCAGACTGTTTGTCGAGGGTGGAGGATCCGGCATAGAGCATCACAGGTGTGTGGGTTTGAGTTGAGAAAAATCAGGCTTGCCCCTGTAGAGCAGCCGTCAAAAACAACATTTAAATTAAATAAAAAAATCACATAAAAAAAAAACTCTTTCTTTTTTATAGTTAATTGTAAGTTGCCATTATAGCTAAAGTCCTAAGTTGAACCTGTCTTTCCCTTAGTAGGCTGGGCTCTGCGTAGCTCGCTCATGGAGCATAGCAGGCTAAAATTATACTATTATGTTTGGGAGGGGTTATAAGATTATATTTATGCTAAAATGTTGTTTTATTTAAGATTGAGCTTTGCATTTCATTTCTGGTGGAGTGGCTAGGTGTGGCGGGTCTTGTCGGCATTTTGCCTTGTCAGACATGGTCCTCGCCTAATGTTGAACGTCCCATACCTTGGGCGGGGTGTGACGCCTACCAGCGTGGGCAGAATCGCCTCCCATTAGCCACTAGCTCTCGCCAGGGCAGTGAAATGGGCTACAGTTGTGAGAGAATGTTGATCTTTCTTTCTTAGTAACCGCATTGTTACAGACAGTCCAGTGGTGGTCTTTATTTTCGTCTGTGACAACGGGAAGTATTTTATATCATGAGTAGAATACAAGATGCATTGTAGTATAAAGTTGTGAGAAAGAGCGAGCGGGCAGCGTGGGGTTAGTGAGTGTTACCTCCCTCCTCCTTCCTCCTTCCCGGAGGAGTTTTCCCGCCCACGCAGGCTTTCTCTCGGTTTTGATTGGCTGGTGGTTCCTGGCGCGTTTTAGGGGCCTCCTGCCTTGTGACGTATCGGCCCGTGATTGGCCGCCCATCGCGCCTTTGTGTGATCCTGAGGGTCCCGTGGAGCTACCCTCCTCAGAGCAGGCTAGAGGAGCACACGACTAACATCCTTTTTATAACTGTCCCCCATATCTCCACCATTCTGATACTGTCTCTCTCACTCAACTTCCTTTCTTTCGTTCCTCTAATCTTTTAACGTCACAGCACTCCCTTTGGGTTCTGTACACGATTTCATATCGGCTTATCGTATTGTGTGCGTCGCTCTCAGAGATATTTACATGTATTAGAATAGGCTATAAGTGTTCTTAGTCTATGGAGGCTTGATGACTCTGTGTGTGTCTCCATCAGCGTTTCTAGCCTATGGAGGTTTGATGACTCTGTGTGTGTCTCCCTCAGCGTTCTTAGTCTATGGAGGTTTGATGACTCTGTGTGTGTCTCCCTCATTATTGATTTCGTGCTCTGCTCGGTTATTTAATGCTAGACTGGGATAGGGTAACTGTAGTCATTGTCTCCGATGTGTGTACGGTTTGCTGATACCTACACGTCTTCGACCGGTCCTGTGGTAGCCTGTGTTGTCTTTTCGGTTGCGTACTTTTGCGAGTGCAGCATTGTGTTGACTGAGGGCTTTGGCCTGTACCAGTTCCACAGCCTGCTGGCTCCTTGCTTGTCTTTTGAGGGTCGCCAGGATAGAACCAGATACTTGTGATCTGGATCTATCAAGAGAGCACCCTAGTCAAATAACGTAACTTAAAGGATGCAGTCTTAAGGACATCGCTAGGCTACGAGCCTGTCTTGCTCAACCCCAGTTCCTTACCTAGAGTATCCCAGCTAGACATTATTAATTGAGTAGACACTTATTAGTATTTAATATAAGCTCTTTGTTATGTACGCATTATTATTCACAGTATTTATTAGTCTAGGCTGTTGCTGAGCCGCACAACTATAGTGGGCTGTTTCGTTGATGAGGAAGTACTTCTTTTTTGTGCCGAGCTTTACTACCGTTGTGCGTTTATAATATTCTCGTGTCAGTTAACATTATATGTCCTATCTTTTAGTGTATTTGATTTACACGTGTGGTGTCCTGCCTCCTGCCTTTATATAAGTTTAAGATCCGAGCATCTTATGCACATCAGACTTTCTTCAGAAGTTTCCAGGTCTATGCTGTAGGACTAGACTTCACTTTCTTTCAGATAGGAGTGAAGAGTTTATTGTTGTTTAGAGTAACTATATTAAAACATCTTTTTATTGTATTAAATCTTGCAGTGATTTAATTGATCTTTCTATAGATTCCTTTTATGCATTTTAACGTAACTTGCATCTTGTTTGTTATCAGGCTATACCAGTGCAGGTTAGCCTGATGTAGAGTACATTTATGCCCCGTTAAGGATACCCCACTATCGCTGATTAACAAGAGAGGGTATAGGTGTTTTGTTCGCCGGCATATAAGTTCGAGGGTTTGGATCTAGCGTACCGTTGTTGCATAGTGCCCTATAACTAGTCCAATCATTAAGTGCCCTTGTTTTATTCGTAGCCCCGGTCGTAACAATAGCTAGAGCAAATGGGCTGTAAGTGTCCATATCTATTCACTGGCTGACTCTTCCCAAATGATTGAGATATTAGCTGGATTACTCTAGTCCTTTGTGAGAGTTTTGGACTACCTACTTGGAATAGATTATATCACTGATTAGTTTAGCTTACTTAAACTTAAACTATCACCATTTTCTTAATCTTATCTAACCACATACTATAACAAAAACCTATGCTACACTACAGAAGTAGTTCAAAATTCTGCATATAATGTTGGCACTAATAATCTGAATATCATCTTCTAATAATAGCCAGAAAACAGAACAGAAAAGCGTAATCAGATCTTGAAAGTATAATCAACACATTTTACAGTTCACCACTGAAAGTGACCCGAGGTTTTCCATCCCGATTGCATTTGTTTTTCTCTCACTAACCCTTTGAGGATCATGACGCATTTTGACAGTTTATGCTGGCTATCATTAGACCGTTTTATGCAACTTAACACCTTACAAGCGGCCTATGCGGTTTATTTATGTGTACCGCACAGCGGGGTGTTTTTAGCCAAAATAGGGCTGTTTACGTGATCATTTTCATGCCTAAATAAGACCCAGAACGTAAAACAAGTACCTATCCCTGAAAGGGCATAAACAGAGCTTTCGAATGACACCATAACGATCCTTGTATGATGGATAGTTTTCTTGCAATAACCGTGCAACGCGAGTGCAAAAAGCAGGTAATTCGGTACTTTCGGTACATAATTGAGTATGTAGCGAGTGAGAGAGGGAGGAGGGAGCTGAGATTTGTGTCAGTAGGTTCGCCGCGGTGGTCTGGAGCAGTCATACGCTCGCTAGTCTCCTGCCACCACTTGTCTCTCTCTCTCAGCCACATTACGTGCTGAAATTGCCACTCGAGTTATGTCGAGCGCCGCCACATAGTCCAGCTTTATTTAACTCGACTTATGTTGCTCGCCGCTAATTAAGGGTTAAGAAGGATGTGTGGGAATGATAAGGGTAAAGACTATCTCAATTAACCCTCTGACTTCTATATACTGTACCCTGAATAATAACGTCTAACAATAGCCAGAAAACAGAACAAAATACGTACCGGATCTTCTAAAGCTCCTTTAGGTGTCGTACGAGCGCTTTTATCTGCAATTTTCGACGAGCAAGTATTTTCTCGTAATTTCTTTAGTCTCTTTGTATTGGAATAAGAAACTAGAGTGAAAGTAGATTAAGTTAGATGGCTGAATTCTGATTAAACTTAAATTTCGAAACTGCCAGACTACAATTATTGCCCGTTGAAATTGACGAAAAAGACGCTCATGTGCCGCCGCCTTTACTCTTCTTTTATATACCAGTACCCTCTCATATTTTCCTTTAAGCTGTTCAGTACCGGTGCCGTCCTTTTAACATTCTTCTGGCTATTATTAGAGTATTGTATTCAGTTTAAAATTGGCCTTCAGCAATTGACAGGCTTCGAACAATCTCATTAAACCCTTTTTAGCAACACATGCCCTTATTAAACTGCACACAATTGTCTAAATATAGCTACAGTATAATTTAAAAGACGTCGCCGGTACAGATGGGGTTAATATTTCACCTGTTTTCCAATTCTTCATGTAAATTGGTGTATCAGAAAATGGCACAACAGGAGGAATAGAAAAGATCCAATATTCCTGTTCAGTCATCCATTGTAGCAGAAAACGGGATGTGTGTTTTGCCAATTCGGATTTGAGTATCTACAGTTGTCCACAGACAGTAGGTTGTGTTCCTCGCCATGATCTTATGTACTGTATGAACGTAAAACGAGTATGAATGAATTGAGACTGTATGTTCTTTTAATTATCATATTAGTTAACCACTGTATAAGAAGCTACACTCGAAATTCAACCATGTTCATTATATTTCTATATATAAGATCACAGAGAGGAACATAACATATGTGGGCAACTGTACATCGATAATACAAACAAATATTATATTTTAGGCACACTCATAACTTCTACTTTGGTAAATGATTAGATAAACGTTTCTGAGTTTGATAGCGTTTCAATTAATGATTGATCGTTAGGTTTATGTTATTAAGATAGCACATGGATATTTAGCGTGACTAGATCATTTTTTAGGGTATATGGTTATTATATTCTGGCCACCCTCTTCCCTCATGCTTAGCCTAATTAGCCTAATTAGTTTCTTAAATGTTAAGACGTCCGACCAATGTGCTTGTCTATTAGTATGTTCTCTCCACTAACCAACTTTACACCTAAACTCGATTAATTAAATTAATATTTAAGACGTTTCATGCCATTTAGGTGTTGATATTTTCCTGGCAAGCGATATCGAACCTGTAATTTAGGAGGAATCGGCCTTCGCCTGGGACATTATTCTACCAAAACAATTTACAAATGTATCTAGACCAATAAATATGCCCTTCTCCCCTTAAACCTCTAGCTCTTACAACGATCAATCTGATATAACTGAAGCCTTGGGCCATTAAACATCGACCGAGTAATCACACAAGAGTTTCAACAACAAAAACAACACCACCACCACTCGGCCAACTGTGAAATGCGAGTTTCCTATACCCTGTTATAAGTAAGTAGGCCAAAACAATTGAACATTAACCTCTATAACTCACGAACAACTAGAGTAATCGAGCAAATAATTATGTGTACCATTTAGAAAGGGTGTGGATATTTATAGCCCATTTGCTCTTGCCCTTTTTGAGGTAGGCTACAGAGATTAGGGTTCACGATTTCTGGACTACTAATTTGGTGTGAAAGGTTATCTTAAGGAGGGAGGCTTTCGTTATTGATCGATGTATTTATTTGTTTTATTATTGTTTTGCTTTCCTTCCTAGACCTCCATGAAGTTTAAAATAACATCCCTAAGAATCCCTTTCTAGATATAATTGTACATTTTTCGGCCATCGCTAGCCAGGAAAAAAATAGATACCTGAACGGTACAAAAGGTCGTAATATTGACAAAGAAATGGGGCGAAAAGTCTTAATATTGCCAAACTATTGGGCCGAACATCATAAAATCTGAAAACTAATGGGGCTAAACATAAGGGAGAAGGGGGTCAAAAAAGGAAACATAAATCACCTTAAGCCTTTCATCATGATGGTATTTCTTTCCCACGAGGTTTAAATGGGAAATTTGTTACGCCTAATAATCTCTTAGAAACTATTTATCCGCATACACTGTTCAAGTATTGCATAAGATAATATGGATAATGACGTGTTCATTCTGGAGTACTGAATACTTTATCGTATACCTTCTACCAAAATAATGTATTGAAATTTTGTTTTATTTTCTTCCGAATGTCCTTTAGTTTTATAACGTTTTCATGCCAGTTTTAACCACATTGTCAACCTTGGGTAATAATAATAATTTATAATATATTTTAAAATTCAAAATAGGTAACAGAATAACAAAATAATATGTTATGAAACTCTCTCGTACAATATAGCACATAATACCTCTAGGTAGAAGGTAGCACCTGTATATTTTAAGGAAGAAAAGTTACCACTTCCATGAGATTGGTTTTCCTAGCTGACCTGTTTGACATTTAAGTATCCACATTTGTTTAGGTGCCACTGTGCAACAAGTGGTTGACGGGAGACAGAACACAATGAAGGTTATTAAGATAGCACATTAATATTAGTATATTTTCCTGATAATAACTTTTGTGTCCAATATTGAATTATTGGATTTGTTTTTTCTATGAAGGAAACTAAAGACACAACTGCCTGTAGCAAGCCTCCCCTCAAAAGTTCAAATAATAATAGAGAACCAAATTCAAAATATGCTAGCGTCAAAATGTCTGGACACACAGAGTTTGCAGCTATCTAATTTATAGGATGAGATAAAGACAGATTGAGGGAAAGAGTTCCAGAGTTTACTTGTTGAGTGGAAGACAAACTGAAAAAATCGATTCACTCTTGGGTTAGGGATTTGGACAGAAAAGGGATGGAAATGTGTTGAAAGGCGGGTGCCACCCACTCTCCACAAGGGAAGGGGTATACAGTGAGAAAACTCTGAAGAACTCTTAGTATTTTAATAGCGGTGGAAGAGTGAGAGAGATGTAACCTTGCAGCGTGTAGAGAGAGATTGTAGAGAATTAGTCAGAGGAGACAAGTTGAGGAGACAAAATGCTTTTGACTACTCTTCCGAGAAGTGCAGTTGAGTGGAACCTCACCACACATACACACAGTACTCGATACATGGATGCACCTTTTGTACAGAGCAAGAAGCTGTGCGGTGGTGAAGAACCCACTAAGATAATTGGGCACACCTGTAATTTCTGGGAAGGTGTTTTAGAAAGAGTGGTAAATTATGATATTTCCAAGAAAGGTCAGAAGAAAAAGAAACAGCAAGAATATTGAGAGAAGATGAAGGTTTGATCTGTGTATTGTTGATGAATAGAGGGCAGTCGTGTGGAAGATTGTGACTGGTAGATATTTGAGAAAATGGGTTTTGGAAGCATTCAGAGCAACAAGGTTTAATCTACCCCAATTGATTTGATAGTTTAGAAAATAAGTGTAGTATTGCCTCATCCCTGGAGCTTTGGAGTAACTGTATGGTGGGTCGTTGTGTAAATCTAGTTGAATAGTGTAAGGTAGAGTCATTTGCATATTATAGTAGATAGGACAGAACCCTGAAGAACACCGTAGATGATGGGTGAGGGCAGGTCCTATCTAAAGTAAGGATTGGCATCCTCTACCCTACCTTAGCCCTTTTTGTCTGTCTTTTTCCCTGTACTACGTTTCCTTCAAGGTGATGGCGAAATCGCCCAGTTAGGTGGCACTGCAAGGGGGGCTGCGGACGGTGGGGGCATTGGCCCGGGGTGCAAGCCCATGGGCTGATGATCACCTCCTCCGATACCTTCTCAGAGACATATTTCGTATCACTCTGGCCCCTTTGGGGGCCCGAGAATCTGGAGCGGCTTTGGTCTACCGGACTAGGGACTGTTCGGCCAGACAGTCTAGGGAACTACAACAACAACAAAACCGGAGATGCTAGGTTGCGGAAATGAGCGATGGCTGTCCACAACCGCAGCTATGGAGTGATTAGCAAGGAAATTGGATATAAAGGCACAGATAGAGGGATAGAAACTGTAGGATGGTAGTTTAGAAAACAAAGATTTGTGCCAGACTCTATTGAAGGATTTTGATATGTCAAGTGCAATAGAAAATGGCTCACCAAAGTCTCGAAAGGAGACTAAGAGACCCTATTTTTTGCGGCAGGTTGAATGAGAGCAAAATTCCAGCAAGAAAGGAAGATGTTAGAGGAAAGACAGAGACGGAAGAGCTTGCTTGGGCAGGGAGTCAGCACGGAATAGAGTGGAATAGCACTGGAATCATATATAATATTCCTCTATTCTAATAAATGCTTCCATAACAACATCCATTTTTCTCTCTCTCTCTCTCTCTCTCTCTCTCTCTCTCTCTCTCTCTCTCTCTCTCTCTCTCTCTCTCTCTCTCTCCCTTCCCACCACAATTTACATACATGCATGAAGTTACTTTCCACCCCAGCTCAGCCAGTCTTCCAGAGAGAGTAATAATAATAATAATAATAATAATAATAATAATAATAATAATAATACGTTTATTTCCACCAATAGTGGTTATTCTTGTTACATTATTTACAATATATACAATATGTATTGGAGAATGTTTGCCTAAGAGGCGAACCCTGTTACATGTTTGCAGTCAATATCGGACTGCCCGGCCTTATTATGCTAGGATAAATAATTGCATACATTATATTTATAGAGAAGAGGAATGCTATACTGGTGGATGGGGGTGAGGGGTGATCCAGGTGTGGAGGGCAGGGGTGGTGCAGGTGAGGGTTATTTTTAGGTCAACAAGAGGTCAGGTCAGGGGAGGGGTGGGGGGGGGGGGGGGGGGCGATGAGAGGGGGTATGTATCTATAGTGAATAGCAATAGTATTAATATTTATAATGATAGTAATAATATTAATGATATTAATACGATAATAATAGTTATATATGTCTCAATAATAATATTATAAAATAGTAATATCCTAATAACAGTAAATACAAATATAAATATGTGAATGGGTGGACATTAATTGTTGAGACGCATGCATATATACAGTATATATACCCGCACATACACATATACATATACACACACACACTCACATATATAACATATACTTATGTATACATAATTATGTAGACGCATACTGTATAATGTACACTACATACAGCATATACATATAGACGCATAGCCTACACACAAACATAGTTTACATAAAGTTAACTATATAAATTAGAGAGACTAGTGTAGGTAATGTAATTAGCCCAGTTAGCTCCCTGGCAGAAATATTTAGTAGGCAGGCTGGAGAATTAGGAATTAGATCCCTGGCTTAAGAGAGTAAAATGCAGTATGTAATATAAGTTGGTATGAACTGTGAGAGAACGGTTTGGGTTATGTCTGCCACTGAGGCGAATTATCTATGTTTCTAAAACATAGGTAGTATTTGGAATATATTTAGATATGCCAAGCAATTATATTCTGAATTAAGTCATTCTAAATTTCTAAAGAATATCTAAAGTAAATTGCAACTACTGCAAGATATCTGGTGATTTTAAGGTGAGCCAAAACAACTGTTTGAGATCAAACACATCAGTATCATTAATATTAAAGATCATGCAAACCAAACTGTAGCTCTCCAATGTCATGGACACCTAAAGACTTTCACCAGCCAGACAAAAACAAAGCAATGGAAATAATGGAAACACAAACATATAAATTGCTAGTGGGATGAGCAACACATAGACATATTCAACAATATTACAAGTTTCGCTAGCATTGTGTTACAGAATAGATTTACAAATACAAACATGTTGAAATATTCCTTATGTTTGATATATATATATATGTATAATTATACTGTATATATATGTATATATATATTATATTGTTTCCAAATGTGTACACCCATATAGTTTTGCTCCAAAAAAACAATAGAGCTTGTAATCCGGATATGAAATAAGGTTCATTACAATATTCCATTTACACTTTGGTTGCAGGCATATTTTCGCCTATTTCCACCATATTAGGGCTCATTCAGGCACCCCTGATTGATTAGGCAATTATCTGAATGAAATAAAATGTACTTAGCCAAAAACTAGAAGAAAATAACTTCAAAATGACACCAAAATGAGCTTCGTAGCATGCGAGGTTCACCCGCAGCGCTACCATAGACATTCGCTAAAATTAGCAATTATTGCTAATGTTGCGCTACATTTGCCTTTGGCAGCACTGTATAGCTTGCGAGACTCTGATTCAGAACCCTCAGTGCCGCGGCTGCCTGGCTGGGGGAAGGATATATGGCCTGTTGCGCTCCTGCTCCCTCGCAATCGATTCTACAGGCTTTAACCCATTGGCTGCAGGAAACGTAGTACTACATTTTGGCAAGTTACAGCAATTTACAGGCTTTAAAAGCCTGTAAAAGCCATAGAAATTGAGTGTCAGTGGGCGTGACCGCAAGGGGCCCACCTCCGACCGTCAGCACGTCCAGCCGTGCACTGAGGCCAACTGAAGTCCCAGACCCAGGTCTCAGCAGTGCTGCCAATTGCAAAAGCGCTACATTTCCCCAATGTCTATGGTAGCGCTGCGGGTGATCCCCGCGAGCTACGAAGCTCATTCTAGTGTTATTTTGAAGCTATTTTCGTCTAGTTTTCGGCTGAATACACTCCATTTCATACAGACATTTGATTAATTATTCATGAGTGCCTGAATATGCCCTAAATAGCCCAAATATGGCGAAGAGAAAGGGTTAAGAGACTTTAAATACCTGCAACTTGCCATGGCGTTCGTGAACGTCTCCAGCAGGCAATGGGTTAAACCATGTGCCGTCCTTTAAATTTAATTTGTTATCAAATACTTTCGTAGCAGAAAGAGATATATTATTTATCTTTGATGCATCTTGCGCAACAACCTAGGGTGATTTTGACATGCAGTCTCTAATTCGCTTGGGTATTTTTACAGAAAATTATATTGATTGACGTTGATAATTCACATGATGAGGAAGAAAAACTCTCCTGGAGAGTACCATTCCATCTAGTACTAGACCGCGAATTCCAGAGGAGACTTCACAACAGTCCACTTATACAAGGTTCCTATTTATATTACTATGTGAAACAGTCACAGGGTACTGTACAAGGAGACTTGCCCATAATTATGTCTCTTCCCCACTCCTCTTGGCTGTGAACCAGGCACACTAACCATTACGCAACCCGACACCCTCATTGTTTATTCGATATTCTTGGTTAAATTTAGTTTCATAACCTGATTGAATACTGACAAATTTGTCATTTCTACAACAATTATTATTTTTGTACTTGCACTAGACAGCCTAAACTTGTCATCGATCACGAAGCTCCCGTAATGATGAAGGTTGTTTCAATGAGCACATATATTTTGGCTCATCGTAAGGATATAATTTTCGTTTGCAGTGAATATTAATATTTGTGTAATCCTATGTGGTCTAATGTGGGATTAATGTGAGAATTTATATTGTTAAGGACACATTGGTTAAATATTGCATAGTGGAGTTCACGGTGATATTCCTTGACCCATTTTCTAATTTGAATTTTAGGAGTATAGTTGGTTGTTGGAAGGAACATAATAATTGACTCATTTTCTAAGGGGGGAGTTGCTTAAGAGGGCTTTCCTAATATGAATTTTCCTGCCAATATACGATTCAGCGGATATTTTATGCATTGGAGGAGTAGAATAACTATTACTAATTATTCCTCTGTGGTCCAGAATAAGTTACAACCTACTAATGGGTATTTGAGCCGTGGGTTCGTTGAAATACCTGTATTGGTATCTGAGTACTGGCTCCAGTCTGTCTGCAGGGAGTGTGGTCGTTGGCTGCTGGGGCCGGAAGAACTCAGTCAGGGTTGAACAGCCGGTGGAAGCACATCTTTCCTTATATTCTTTGCATTTCTTTTACTCTGGCATAACTATTTCCCCTGGCTCCGTGGGACTATGAGAACATTTCCTTGATTTAAATAATCCTTCAATATTTGATAGTTGCAGATATATTGTTATACATAGTTATGCTTTTGTGTTTTGCACATAAGGTTCGTGGCGGCGGGTGGGGTATACCGCCACTGACTTGTTTGGGTGTTATTACTTGCATTATTTATCTGTCTTGCACTAGTTATTTACTTGTTATTGGACCTTGTTACAGTGGCTTCACTGCTGTGGTGTTGGGAGTACTGTGTTGGCCCAGTGTATGCTCGTGAACGTCAGAAAGGTAGTTGTGTACCGGTTGTGCTAGCGAGGTAATTTGTCATTGAGGGTCCAGCCTTGTCTGAACTTGCTTTCACACTCCCTCTTTGACATTGTTGCCCCGTTAGTAGCCTACATGCTGATTGTTCCTTTAGTCTTGGGTGTGGTGTTGCATAGTGAATGCTGTATGGTGCAACTGTGTCGGAGTTACCGGCCGGGCTTAAGCCCTCGCATGCTTACCTTTCGCTTGCAATACTGCATGCCAGCCGTGCTAGTAGAAGTACAGTAGCTACCTGGACTACGTTGTACGCTGCATTTCTTTGTTAATATACTTATATTGTTCTGCATGTCTTAGCTTTAACATATTTATATTGTTTTGCATTATTTCTATCGCTTGCCTATTAAATTAATTGTGGTCCAGTCAACTTAAGTGTCCATTTCGGAGTAGTGGGTGGTGGACTCCTAGGGCTCATCCTGCTTTGGGTGGTATATATCGAGGTGGACGCTCCGGTTGTCAGGACGGTTGGCATTTGCATAGCAGGGGTTGTGTTCCCGGATTTTTTTTATTTTAATACCACAAATTTTCAGTGTTTTTTTATACAATTTTGTTTTCATTTGCATCAATATATAGTGTTTGTAATTAATAAGAAATCTCGGGAAAACCTATTTTCCCCATTATGCCTAATAATTTGAAAAGACATTAACCTAACCTAACAACCTTACCTAACCTAACCTAGTATTATGGGTGGGGGCTGCCTCCCCCACACCCCCACTGGTTAGTACAAAACAATTAAATAATTGGCTGTCGATTATACGAAGGTGAAAGAAAAGTTGATGAAGTCTACGGTGTTTACTCTGCAATCTTCAGCTTTGATTGTACATTGATAACGGGAAAGTACCGTATTGACAATCTTGTTACGAAAATTAAATTTTAGTACCATACTTTTAATTATTAGGTTTTTCCGAGGGTTTAACACATTTTCATATGATCTTTAGAGCTATCGATAACTGGAAGTACCGTATTGACAACCTTGTTACGAAAAATATATTTTAGTACCATACTTTTTTATTAGGTTTTGCCGAGGGTTAAAACAAATGTTCTTATGATCTTTAGAGCATATAGATTCAATATTTATCTTCAAATATATCAACAAAATTTTAGGTATTAAAATAACATTGAACCCAGTTCCCTGGTATGGAGGTCCCGTTGGGTGTATGTCAGTTTAGGACTGCCCATTGTATTGGTAGGTGTTTGAATTTGGTGACCAGCATATTTAGTAACGTAATTTATGTAACGTAATTTATTCAGAGCCTTGCTTATTTTACTCAACTTGGGAAGGATCCACCCCAGTATTGCCATTCGGCACTGGTTTATTCTGAAGTAGCAGTTTATGTTCTATTTCCACTGTGTACTCGTGGTTCCAGTCAGTTGTGGGACGGAATCTGTGGGAGGATTGGTTGCACCTTGAATCCTCAGAGAGCCTAGAGTTGCGTTGTGGCTCTGTTTCTGTTGCGCATAGACAGTTGACGGATGTGGAGACATCTAGGTGCTATTACATGTTGAGTTGGCAGTTTATGAACCATGGTCTCTCCTGTCATGGCGTAACAATGTTCTGTGGTGTATGCCCACTAAGAAAGATTAGTTTCATGATTATGATAATATTGCTTAATACATTTTTGCTAGGAGTTGAAGTTATTAGTTTAATAAACATCAAATGAAAGAATGGCCAAAAGAATAGGATAACATATACACACATATATATAAAAGCAAATTCAGAGCATACCAAATAAAATTATGCATAAACCCTTTCAATGTGGGCGGTGTATTGGTAATTCCTATGTAAAAATATGTTTGTTGCAGGTGACATACCCATATGTTTTTATATTACTGGCTGCCTTGGTAGTACCAAACCACACTGTTTCTTGTCAGATGCTTCCATAAGCTTCTAACCTTCACGCCCATCGTAAAATAAGTTTGCCAAAAGCAATAGGGTATATGCCCAAGGAAGAGGTGAGTTGGAAGCTGAAATTCAGCCAATAACAGGTCTACTTCAATATGTGTTTGTGACAGCTATATACCAAGTATGAATTTGAGGTTCATGTCATGTTACAGGCCATAACTCATACTGTCTTCTTAGTTCATGTTACAGGCCATAACTCATACTGTCATCTTAGTTCATGTTACAGGCCATAACTCATACTGTCTTCTTAGTTCATGTTATAGGCCATAACTCATACTGTCTTCTTAGTTCATGTTATGGGCCATAACTCATACTGTCTTCTTAGTTCATGTTACAGGCCATAACTCATAGTCTTCTTAGTTCATGTTACAGACCATAACTCATACTTTCTTCTTAGTTCATGTTACAGAGCATAACTCATACTTTCTTATTAGTTCATGTTACAGACCATAACTCATACTGTCTTCTTAGTTCATGTTACAGGCCATAACTCATACTGTCGTCTCAGTTCATGTTACAGACCATAACTCATACTGTCTTGTTAGTTCATGTTACAGGCCATAACTCATACTGTCTTCTTAGTTCATGTTACAAGCCATAACTCATACTGTCTTCTTATTTATGTTACAGACCACAACTCATACTGTCTTCTCAGTTCATGTTACATACCATAACTCATACTGTCTTCTTAGTTCATGTTACAGTCCATAACTCATACTGTCTTCTCTGTTCATGTTACAGGCCATAAATCATACTGTCTTCTTAGTTCATATTACAGGTCATAACTCATACTGTCTTCTTAGCACATAACCTGATAAGCCTATGGTTATTTATGTTACAGACCATAACTCATACTGTCTTCTTAGCACACAACCTAATAAGCCAATTGTTATTTCATTAAGTTATTGCAAGTGTAGGGAAGGGAAAGACAAATGGATAATAAACTCTTATACGGGCCCCATACAGAGCCCTGTCTGGAGCCTCAAACAAGGAAGTTATAATCTCAAGGCCACAAGGGCTATGAATGAAGTAAACATATATAGGGAGAATTTGACCTCAACTTACCATTGTAACTCATTTGACTTGACTTTGTGCTATGGATACGGCGGTAGGGTTACGTATATTGAGCGAAAAGTAGCGGAAACACCCACCAGAGAGCAGTAAATCCGTATATAAATCCAATTTCAGCTCTCAACAATTCCCTTCTTGGTATTCTTCGCAAAAGAGTTCCATCAAAACCAATTAAGTCTCGTATCAGGGATAAAGCATGGTTTAATGATGACTGCAAGATATGCATTTGATAACAAACAGGCTGCATATCGTTTATGGAGGCGTAATCAAACCCCCTTGCATTGGGAAAATTGTTTCTAAAAGGGCAGCTGCACAGAGAGTTTATGATGGTGCTGAGAGGGATTATAACTCCCATCTTCAGGATGTTCTGGCAGGAGCTACACAGCCTCATAAATTGTGGTCCGCTTTGAAGTCCTCTTTATTTGGAATAGATTCCTCCGTGCCTCCTCTTTGTGATTCTGATGGCTCCATCTCTTTTGATCCATTATCGAAGGCCAATATTCTATCTAATATTTGTATTAATAAGCAGAGTAATCAGGAATTGTCTTTGCCATTGACATGTTTCCCTAGACCTAACCTCAATTCAATGGCATTCAAATCAGCAACTGAAAAGGTACTTGCTGGATCTTGATACCTATGGTGGCACAGACCCAGATGGGTTTTCCCTCTCTTTTTAAAAAGGTTGCAGTGGTCTTGGCACCTAAATTGGCCGTGATGTTTAGGTTGCTTTTGAAATCAGGTAGTTTTCCACTTTGCTGGCGTAAGGCTAGTATCACTCCTATTCCAAAGGGAAATACTGCCTCATCATCTCCTAATGACTACCGGCCTATCTCCATTACGCCTATCCTATCCAAGCTCTATGAGAGGCTTTTGTCCAGACGCCTTTCCTTTTATTTTAATAGTCTTAATTTGATACCAAACTCACAGTTTGGTTTTTGTAAGGGACTGGGTAATGTGATGCGCTTCTGACATCACCCATGACTTACAATCTTCATTGGACCAGGGACATGAGTTTCGTGTCATGGCTATTGACTTTAGTTCTGCTTTTGACTTAGTCACCCATAAAGCACTTCTGTATAAGTTACAGCTCATCGGTATTGGTGGCAATTTTTTAAGGATCTTTGAAGATTTTTTGACGAAAAGATCTCAGTCTGTGGTCATTGATAGGTATCATTCCCCTTCTGTTCCTGTTGTTTCTGGTGTTTCACAAGGCAGCATCCTTGGGCCTTTGCTTTTCATTATTTTTACTGCTGACCTGTGTTCCGAGCTTGAAAATAAACTAATCTCCTATGCCGATGATACAACTTTATATGCGTTAATTCCATCACCAATTGATCGACATGAAATTGCTACTGCTCTGAATAGGGATTTAGCCGAAATGACATCATGGTGTGAACTTTGGGGTATGAAACTTAATGCTAGTAAAACACACTCCATTATCATCAGCAGATTTCGTACCTTGGATCCTCCCCATCCTTATCTACAAGTTTCTGGCGAACAAATTGAGAATGTGGATACTCTGCGTTTGTTAGGAATTACTCTGGATCCTAAACTTACTTTTGAAAAGCATATTCGTTCTTTCTCCTCTTCCATTTCCCCAAAAATTGGTCTTTCGCAAGTGTTATAAAATGTTTGCTTGTGATGCCACAGTTATCAAGTCTTTTATGCTTTTATTTTGCCACAATTCGAGTACTGCTCACCTGTCTGGTTGTCAGCAGCTGACTGCCATCTCAAGCTGCTTGACAAGTCACTAAATTCTATCAGTTTTATTCTACCTCATTTTATCTCTTGATCTGTGTCATCAACGTAAAGTGGGTGCCCTTAGTCTTTTATTTAAAGTGTTTAACAACCCTCAGCATCCCTTACATGGGGTTCTGCCTGGGCCCTATGTCCGGACTTGTGCAACTATATTCACAAGCAATCTTAATGATCTTGCCATGAGCTGTGTTAATTTTTCTACTACACAGTTTTCACGGTGTTTTGTGCCGGCCATGGTCGACTTGTGGAATAAGTTGCCAAAAGAGCTAGTCAATTCAGCTCATATCTCCATTTTTAAGTCTAGAGTTAATGTTTTTTCACAGCATTAATTCTAATTTTTTAACTTATTTTATTCTATTTTGTTGTATTATATTTATATATGATATCCTCCACTGCATAATATGTTATTATTCATTGTATCTGTCTTTAATATATGTATATATACAGTATATATGTTTTTTTTTGTTTTTTTTCCTTAGTTGCCGTAGTCTCTCTACAGTATAGTGCCTCTGGTTGTTTTGTGTGGATTCATCTTGCTGTTGTTTCTGCACCCTGGTTGGAGACTTCAGCATCTCATATAATAATACAAATAATAAACACAGGAATTGGGTTAACAGCTTATGATAAGATGTCAAATAAATAAATTATGGGAATAAAATAAAAATGAAACAAATACTTGTAATTAAAATTGTTACAATGCCCACAAAGGCTATATTTTGGCTCATCGTAAGGACATATATTTCGTGATTAATATTTATGTAATCCTATGGGGCCTAATGTGGGGTTGTGAGAATTTATATTTGTTAGTACAAATTGGTTTAATATTGCATAGTGGAGTTCACGGTAATAATCCTTGACCCATTTTCAAATTTGACTCATTTTCTAAGGAGTGAGCTGCTTAACCCGGCAAGTGTGGCAAGACTTATATAAGTTTCACTGGCGGGCTGCGGGAAGGCTTATATAATCCAAGGCCTAAAAAAAAAAAATTTAAATCAGCCTTGTATCTTTTTTTTTTTTTATTCTAACCTAACAAGTGCGCATGGGGGTAATTGGAAACGTCCCCCTGTGCTGACGTATTTGAGGTGTTTCCATCACTAAAATATTCATGGTACCATTAATAGCATTAATACTTATCCATATGCACCTATTATGGGTTGATTATAAAGGTATTAACCTGAAACAACAATAAAACGAGTGAAAACAGCGTTTGGATGGTCAAAATCGGAGATATAACCCACGAGTTGTATAATGTATGGGTGAGGCAAGCTGCTTTCCCCCCAATTTCCCCCAAGGCCACTGAGACACAGTCGATCGATACTCTCTCTCTCTCTCTTGCATTCGCTTGCTATCAGTGATGACCACACCCTGTAACCGGATTTCTAATGTTAGCACGAATATATACCTCAGAATAAGGGAATAACAGGGAAAATAGGTGATAACTGAAGGAGAGGAGGAAAGTGGGGAAGGAGGGGAGGTAGAGGACTGAGATTTTGCATGGCCCAGGGGCCAAAAAAAAAAAAAAAAAAAAAAAATTATGTCAAAAGTTGATTTTTTTTTTTCTCTGACTCAGAATCTCCCCGCAGTCCGCCGGGGGAACTCTTAAGAGTCTCCCCGCAGTTCCCGGGTTAATTGGCCCTTGGCCATGCCAAATATCACTCCTCCAGATCCCTTCCTTCCCCCCCCTCCTTCGATTATCACCTATTCTCCCTGTTATTCCCTTATTCTTAGGTATATATTAGTGCTAACATTACCGAGTTGCTAGCAGGGCGTGGTCATAAGGGTTACCAAGCGTGGGAAAGAGCGAGAGAGAGACTATCTCGCAACAGTGTCTTTCTGTCCGTCTTCAAGGCTGGCTGGCTGGCAGGCTGCCTGAGCCATACATTATGTAACTCCCAGCCTCCATCGCCGATTTCGACCATCCAAACGCTGTTTCCACTTGTTTTATTGCGGTAACAGGTTATTACCTTTATAATCAACGTAAAATAGGCGCATATTTTTTTTGTATTTATTTTTTCTATATTCCAACTACTGCCTCTCGGGCACCGCTCAACACGGTGAAGCCCGTGAGGTCTTGTTCCAGTCTGGGGAGTGAGACATGCGAAGCATCCATCATGGCTCGAAGCAGCTCCATCTCTGAAGCGGCTGGTTGCTTCGCCCAAGTGCTTCATCGTCTCACCCTCCAGACTCAGACCCTCATTCTCAGAACGCCACCTATTGAGCAGTAGGCATTGTCCCCCTGTAACATATATTGAATATGGGAATATTCATACAGTGTTATTTAATCAGGGAACAATAAGGGTATTTTTTTGGCATTTCGGTGGGCTTTGTGGTAATGCACTGATACTAGGTACAGCACAAATTCAATCCCAATAATATCTTCCCATTAACATATCGGGATTTGAACCCGGCTCCTTTGGATTACCAATCCAGTGGCATGACCACTCCACCACACCTCCCCTACTTATATAGATAAGTATTAATGCTATTTATGGTACGATGACGATTTGAGTGTAGGAAACACTCTAAATACCTCCGCACAGGGAGGAGTGGCCACTACCCCCCCTGCGCACTTAAGAGGTTAAGAGGGCTTTCCTAATATTAACGTTCATGCCAATGTATACACTTCAGCGGATATTTTATGCATTGGAGGAGTAGAATACAGTAAATTTTACTGATTATTCCTATGTGGTCCAGAATAAGTTACAACTTACTAATGTGTAGTTGAGCCGTGAGTATGTTGAAATAGCTTGATTGGTACCAGTACTGGCTCCAGTCTGTCTGCAGGGAGTGTGGTCGCTGGCTGCGGATGCATGCCGGAGTAGTAATAGTCAGGGTTGAACAGCGGTGGGGAGCACATATTTTTCCTCATATTCTTTGTATTTCTTATACATTAACATAACTATTTCCCCTGGCTCCGTGGGACTATGAGCACTTTGGCTTGATTTGAGTAATCCTTCACTATTTGATAGTTGCATATATATTGTTATACATTGTTTTTGTTTTGTTTTTTGCACTGTTAATAATTGCTCATAGGGTTCGTGGCGGCGGGTGGGGTTATACCGCCACTGACTTGTTTGGGTGTTATTACTTGCATTATTTATCTGTCTTGCACTAGTTATTTACTTGTTATTGGACCTTGGTACAGTGGCTTCACTACTGTGGTGTTGGGAGTACTGTGTCGGCCCAGTGTATGCTTGTGAACGTCAGAAAGGTAGTTGTGTACCGGTTGTTCTAGCGAGGTAATTTGACATTGAGGGTCCAGCCTTGTCTGGACTTGCTTTCTCACTCCCTCTTTGACATTGTTGCCCCGTTAGTAGCCTAAATGCTGATTGTTCCTTTAGTCTTGGGTGTGGTGTTCCATAGTGAATGCTGTATGGTGCGACTGTGTCGGAGTTACCGGCCTGGCTTAAGCCCTCGCATGCTTACCTTTCGCTTGCAATACTGCATGCCAGCCTTGCTAGTAGAAGCACAGTAGCTACCTGGACTACGTGGTACTCTGCATTTCTTAGCTTTAATATACTTATATTGTTCTGCATGCCTTAGCTTTAACATACTTATATTGTTTTCCACAACTTCTATTGCTTGCATATTAAATTAATTGTGGTCCAGTCAACTTGCGTGTCCACCTCGGAGTAGTGGGTGGCGGACTCCTAGGGGTCGTCCTGCTTTGGGTGGTTTATTTCGAGGTGGACGGAGTGTCCACTGTCGGCTGTCAGGACGGTTGGCATTTGCATATCAGGGGTTCAGTTCCCAGGTATGGAAATCCCGTTGGGTGTATGTCAGTTTAGGACTGCCCATCGTATTGGTAGGATGTAGTGACCAGCATATTTAGTAACGTAATTTACTTAACGTAATTTATTCAGAGCCTTGCATATTTTACTCAGCTTGGGAAGGATCCACCCCAGTAATGCCATTCGGCACTGGTTTATTCTGGAGTAGCAGTTTATGTTCTATTTCCACTGTGTACTCGTGGTTCCAGTCAGTTGTGGGACGGAATCTGTGGGAGGATTGGTTGCACCTTGAATCCTCAGAGAGCCTGGAGTTGCGTTGTGGCTCTGTTTCGGTTGCGCATAGACAGTTGGCGGGTGTGGAGACATCTAGGTGCTGTTACATGTTGAGTTGGCAGTTCATGAACCATGATCTCTCCTGATATATCGTAACAAAATGAAGAATTAATTAAGACACAGTGAGAAGTCTCCTGTTCATCAAAATTGTCTCCATCTAGATTGTCAAACTGTGATAAACTTTATGCAGTAAATCAAATATTTTGTGTCCACCATGTCAGTGATATATATGGAGAAAAGTACCGTACCACGTAGATATTTCGCTCCATCTAAATTAACACTGTGGATTGCTTTTTATAATGGTGTGGTCATATGGAGCACTTCAGTAGGAAGAAAATAATGATTTATGAAACGAACATAATTTTAATTATGGTTGTTAGACGTTTCGGCATAGACTACTGTAGTTAGGATCACCGAAGATTACATAGGTTAGATATGTTATAACATCTGACAACCATAATAATATCAAGATTATATTTGTTGTAGCCCTCATTATTATATTCCTTTTAACACTGAGAGTGCTATAACCATATCATGGTTTTCATTAACGCTATAATAGAAGGAAGAAACACTGAAGAGCAAATGTTTATGAGCGATTATTAACCTCTTCAGTACCGATTCCTCTTGTCATTGTATACTGGCAATTATTAAACGATTTTATTCAGCTTAGGACGGACGTGTAGTAATGAAGAGGCTACAAACTATCTCAATTAACTCTTTTAACTACCATTGAGCCTTCCTAAGCTGCATACAATCGTCTAAATAAAGCTGAAATAAAACAACATATATACATCTTCGGTAGTGAAAGGGTTAAAAGTGAAGATACAAAGAACATATGCTAAGCTGATGTTGACTTTGCTGTTGTCATGGTTTAACCCCTTCAGCACAATGACATGTTTAGCTTTGATTTGGGCTAAACTTAGATTATTACAGTATATGCATTTTAAGAAGAACCTATGTCATTCAGAGTGTTTATAGAAAATCGTGTAACGGTAACCGGAATATGATGACAATTGCGTAATGGGGATGTAGGGGTTAAGAGACGAGGATGGAGTGGATCAGGAACTCTGTAGAATTACACAGACGAGAGGTAAATGCTGACTTACCAGCTTCTGTGGTCAACATCTTGTCGTATTTAGAATTATCTGTGTACAACGGTAAGGGGAGAGGGAACTTTTTGTAATATATAAATCGGGTATTAACAGTTTGATGGTTGGTAGGGAAGGTGTTGGGTAGTGATGGTTGTTACGATGAATGTAATGATAAATACAGTGTGCTTAAAAATATGCAAAGTGAGTTCAGCAATTCCTATATTGAGTGTAGTAATGAATACATGGTAATACTGAATGTAACTGATTTAGTGTTAAGTAAAGTGAATACTGATGAACCAAGTAATACATGAAGACTGTATAGTAATGCATGTGAAAAGTTATCCTGAATATTATTCCTAGGGGGTAGAGGAGAAACGGATATAAAGTAAATGTTTAGACCTGGAAAGATGAAATGGCCTAGGCTATAAATATGATACCGGTCGGCGTTGGACTTACGTGTTAAATTGTATATGCAGGCTATCTGTGGTAGTCCCAGTAATATCTATGAAGTACTTCTAGTATTAAAGGAACTTAGCTGTGATGCAAAGAGTGTAGGTTAGGTGATGGACATGTCGGTAGGTGTAGATCAGTGAAGTTCTGTTGTTATGTGGCAGCAACTGGTGGTTTGTTGTGAGCGTGACGAAGTCTCTGTGTGTAGTGTACTGAGACTCCCTCTTATCGTAACAATATAAATATATTTAAGGGTTCTATATCGCCCCCCGTGATTAAATAATAAGGGAAAATAAACTAAGATATAATTGGTGCAACCACAGTAATACTTATCCACAAAGATAAATACAGTAATGCGTATAAACGAAAAGGAAGCAGCTGTCGTGAACCCGGGAAATTCAAACTACGGTATATATACCAGCTAGGATTCACGACATACTCCGCCACCAGTTATATACAAAGTATTTACAATTTTCCCTTCCCGATCATGGATCGCCACAACTGGGAGGAACCCAAAGCAGCCCGACGTGACGGCCTCTGAGGGGTATCACCTCGGTCCGCTCCAGTAGCAGGAAGGATATTATCAGAGTTTGGCTTGCTGTCGTCATCCACTACCTCTAAATCTATCTCTAGTGGGTATAGCTTAACCACCGGTCTGGTGGTCAAACCGGCTCCTGTTTTTACCTGAACTACCCTACATTCGTGGTCAGGACCACGAAGAAGTTTCATTATCCGACCTATACGCCAAAAAAGTCGGGGGCCGTCATCATGTACTAGAACGACGTCCCCAACTTGCGGCGATGCTATCCCTTTTTTACCATTAAGTGACGATGTTGCTCCCTGAGTGATATTAGATAATCAGTGCTCCACCTTTTCCACAGGTCATGTGAGAGCTTCGTAACATATTGGAAGCGTTGGTTGACAGAATCATTGTTACGCCAAGTCGTGTCCTTGAGATCTTCATCCGTGACTTCCCGTCTTGGAAAGCTTCTGAACCGCCTCCCATGAACCAGTTTTGAAGGAGTGATGGGTAGAGGGTCTTCAAGATCACTGTAGCTGTAACCAAGCGGCGATCATTGACTGTGGCCTCGAGTTCCAGTAATACCATATTCAGTTCCTCTGTGGTAACCAATGCTCGACCCAGTACCTTCTTCAAGCCAGCCTTTAGGATGCCAATGACCCGTTCCCATATGGCACCGAACCATGGCGCCCTGCCCGGTATAAACCGGCACTCGCACTTGAATTCCGCTAGAGTACCCTTTAACCTTGCATCATCCATCAACTCCCGTAATGTACTGGCTCGGCTAACAAATGTGGTGGCATTATCACTCATCATAATCTCAGGGTAACCCCTCCTGCTACTAAACCTACGGAACGCATGCAAAACTGATTCGCAGGAGAGGTTAGACACCGTTTCTACATGGACCGCTCTAGTAACTGCACAGGTGAATAAGACTACATATAGTTTACTTACAGTACCCCCCTTCTCTTTTACTGGCAAGGCACCTGTGTAGTCAACCCCCGTTACCTGGAAAGGACTCACTTCCTGAACCCTAAACTCCGGCAATGGAGGGGCCTGTACAGCACGGTATGATGTACCTTGCAATCTCTTGCAGATGATACATCCCCTTAAGGCTTTCTTTACTACCTGTCTAATCTTGGGGATCCACCATCTTTGCCTTATGTAATTTACAACATAACTAACACCACTATGGTTACACACTTTGTGGCAGTAATTACTAAGGAGAGTGGCTATACGATGTTTATTAGGGATAAGGATAGGGTACTTGGCGCTATCATGTAAAGCTGAAAAGTGTAGCCTACCTCTACAGCGTATCATGCCTCCCTCCATATAGAGGCCTAACTGCTTCACTATATTGCTTGGTGTGCCCTGTCCTTTTGACAAATGGTGGTGTTCCTCAGAGTAAGCTTCTCTCTGAGCTACCTTAATCATGGCTGACTCTGCTGCTCTTAATTCCGGCACCGTCAAGTATGCCGGTTTTGCCTGATAATTCCCTTGTGTCTTCTCTTTAAGAGTCTTAATAAACCTAAGGACCCATGCCATTACATGCCATGACTTCATGTATGAGCCATACCGGTCCCAATTCAATATGGCAGTAGGGGCAACCGGTACCAGCAATGACAGGGTTCCTTCTTGACTCATGTTACAACCCACAGTGGTGTCCCCTCCTATTGAGCCCCCTATTGGGCCATGATCAGGCCATAGCATTTGGTGAGGTAGCCATATGGGCCCTCCCCACCAAAGCGAAGAAGCAACTAAGGACACATATGAAATTCCTCTGGTAACTAGATCACCGGGGTTGTCCTCTGTGGACACATAACGAAAATGAGCGTCGGGGACTAATGACTTTATCTCATCAACTCTATTTTGAACATATATAGGCAAAATCTTTTTACTAGACAACCAGCAGAGGGTTATCTGGCTGTCCGACCAGAGGTATACATTCTCTATAATCAGCTCATCCGCGTAGGCCTCATATATATAACATGATCCTCATTCATATCAATGATCTCATATCTACCACTCATAATCCAATACATTCCTACGCAGATGACTCAACACTCCACAGTTCCTTCACATTTACCAATTCTTTCACCCAACCCGATCTTATAAATTCAAAAATAAACACTGCAATTTCTGGGAACCAGGACCTTTCTAGAATTAATGAATGGGGACAAAATAATCTAGTTTCCTTTAATGCACAGAAAACCAAGTACATTCAATTTTCTAACCGACAGAATCTCACTGACTCCCATATATTTTTTAATGATGTAAATATTCCCACTTCCCCTAGTATTGACATTCTCGGTGTAACTTTAACTACTAACTTGAGCTGGACACATTATGTTAGAAGCATTGCTAAGAATGCCTCTAAAAAACTGGGACTCCTGTACAGAGTTCGAGAATTCTTCACTGACGAGCAGTTGGCCGTATTATATAAAAGTCATGTGCGTTCTCAGATGGATTACAGTTCACCTCTGTGGGGTGGAAGTGGAGTGGTTGCATTGAGGCAGTTGGACAAAATTCAAAATAAAGCTATTAGATTAATCAATAACCCTGCCATCACACAGGACCTTCCTACATTATACATACGAAGAAACGTTGCATCCCTTGCATTATTCTACAGATATTTTCACAGCAATTGTTCCGAGGAACTTGCTTCAATTGTGCCGCCTCTCCACATCTTTCCCCGTAGAACTAGGGCAGCTGAGAGCGCCCATGAATTTACACTTTCTCCTACACAATGCAGAACTTCTGCTTATCAGAATTCATTTATCCCCAGAGCTACTACTCTTTGGAATTCAATTCCCTCGAATTGCTTTCTACAAACTTACAATCTACAAATGTTTAAATCCAGTTGTTACAAACATTTTATGAATGGAGGATGCCTTTAGGCACATGTACCTTTTTGTTTTATCTGTGTTTTTCCTTCCTCCGTTCATTGTCTCTTTAAAAAAATAAAAATAAAAAATGTAAGACGAGCTGCGAGAAGAACAGCATTCAACTCCATCTTAGGTATGGTGAGGGACTTAATAGGCGCCACCTTAGCTTTGGCCATTACTAACCTACTCCCCTCATCACCAACCGCACAGGCCGCTACACCATATGCTACTGAGCTAGCGTCATTAAATAGGTGCAGCGTAACCCTCTTAGAAATAGTGACCTGACGGGGAAACATGATACCTATACTATCTATCATATCGTTATAAATACCCTAGCAGTTAGCTCTCATGTCATCTGGAATGGGGACATCCCACCCACACTCTAATCTCCACAAGTCCTGTACGAACCTCCGCGCCCGGATGGTTACCGGTAGCAACACTCCTAGAGGATCGAACACACTCGCGGTTAGACTTAGAGCCTCGCGTTTCGTAACCAATGCAGGGCTACTTCCGCGGAAATTAACCTGTAACATATCCTTATCAGTTAGCCACTCAACGCCAAGTACCTTAACCCCGTCTTGTTTGGCGGAAGCTATACCCTTCAGGTGCAACAGTTCCTGCAAACTCTCATTATTTGTGACCCACTCACGTAAAGGCAGGTTAGCGCTGGAAAATATTCTACGGGCATCCCAACATTGTTGTTGCAAATCACTTACATCATCACCAGTCCCCTGTAAGTTATCAATATACAACCCCCTTTTTAGCTTATTAACTACTTCACTGTTCTCCTGTATCATAGCATGGACTTCTAGAATAGATGGACAGGAATCTCTCAAAAATGGGAAAAATTATTGGGGGCTTATGCACATTTTTTGACCTAGTGAAAAAACCGTAAGAGATAACCTCAAAATTATTTTTGGATATTGAGGAGCAACTATTTCTGCTAACAACTGGGCCCAGGAAATATTGAAATCGCATAAGAGGGGTCCATGGGGGCCCTTGGGCCAAAAAGGGGCCCATTTTCCTAAAAACATTCTTTTTATTTCTAAGCTCTATTTTATCCGAAAGTTTTGATATTGATGTCTAATATTATGTTGCTTGGGTCAAAAAATGCTATAGAACACATTTCAATAGTCACAAAGTTCAACTTCCTGTCCAAAATTAGAAAAAACAAAATGGCCTCGAGTATTTTTTCATAATTTGACTCAAAATTAGTCGAATATCCAAAAGTAATGATATTGGTGTCTAATATTATGTTTTTGGGGCCAACAAATGCTATAGAACACATTTCAATAGTCACAAAGTTCAATTTCCTGTCTAAAAATAGAAAAAGTCACAATGGGCACAATATTTGTTTATAATTTGACTCAAAATTAAAAGAAAATCATTGTCTTGGTATTTATTTTGATTGTTTTGAGGTTGACAACAATTTAATGCAGTACAATTAATATCTATGGTAAAAAAAATCAACTTCCTGTACAAACATAACAAAATTCAAAATGGTCGTCTATAAAATAACCTGCATCAAAATTCAGGGCATTCAATCAACCTAATTGTGCCAAGACTGATATAGATATTTCCCATGTGTATACACTTCAGATTGGAACAGTTCTACGCCCACTTATCCGCCCTTGCTTTATGCCCTTAGTGTCTGCATGTTTTAGCTTGTCATTGATGTCTTTTGCAAATGCTTTGATAAAGCAATTGTTGAATCTCCTGAGTTTGGTATGTACATTCGGAATTTCAAAACCTGAGGATTCATAAATCAACTGATATGCATCCAGGAAGACTTGAGGGCAGCATTTTTTCTCTCTTGTTTTGAAAAATGCATACAGATACTGTGAGAGGTCAAATAATTCAGCAGGCGGATGTCCAAGAGACATCCTATCTAAAAAATCTGAATTGTCATTAGGAATATCAGAAGCAGAGACAGAGCATCCTTCTTTGAAGGCAACATAGCCAGATATGTAATAAAGAACAGATTTTTCTATTTCTGTAAGTTGTGTTGATATTTGAAAACATGAATCAATAATTTCCTGATCATCTTCACTGTGTGCCACGCCCTTTCAGCACTCGCTGATCCCTGAGCTTTGAAGTTTGTCTGAAAGTTCTAATTGATTGAAGAGCTTGATTCTCTGTAGCTTCAATCCATTATACACTTGGTAAGTGGAGATGTGGAAATTCCCCCCCACTGCTCTGGTGGTAGATTCCAAATTCACCCTCCAATCGATCACTTTGTATTTTTCCAGTGAGAACATACTTGAAGCCAACATCTATTAAGCATTTGACAAGGGAAACTAATCCAGTCAAATTTTTGATGGAGCACATTACTGGTTTCAGTGGTAAGCCCATGTTTCCGACTGCCTCTGATGGAACAATCCATCAATTTTAATGTTGTTGCAACCTTTTCTATATATTCAAGTCTATCGTCACCTTTGTCATTGTAGGGCTTTCTGTCAGGATCATTTGTTCTATATCCTTTGTGTGGAGATTTGATGTTCAACATGTTCCATGTTCTTGTCACCATCTTCACAAAAATTGATGTACTGATCAAACCTCTCTTTTCTAAAGCTGCCACTGTTTTTTTCATTAAATAGATCACATTCTAGTTTAACTTTTTGTTTTTCAAAATTGTTTGGATACAGTGCTGCATATGACAGTTTGGTTTCTTTCAAGCATGGTTCGTTTTCCTCATTAAACATTTTGATGATATCAGAAAATGTTGCAAAGTGACAAACTTGTGTTTCTGGATCAATACACTTTAGTGTTTGTGTTTTTTCTGTGACCCAGTTGTTTCGAATATTTTTGAAACAGTGAGTCATATCATAGAATGTGAAAAGTTCTTTGAAGATGGGATTTTCATATGGGTGTACAACAGAATAGATTTCTGTACTAGTCATGTGCTGATGGTATACTTTGAACATTTTTTGATTCACAGAGTGATTATCTGTCATTATGAGGAAAACAAATCCACCAACTTCAAATACAATTTCCATAACAATATCAATTTGTTCTTTCAAGAATTCATGTTTTAAGGTATGAATAGGTAGTAGACGAGCAACAAAAGCAGGCACACCCATTGATGGATTAATCATAATAGCCAGAACTGTGTTTGCAACCTTTTGTTTGTTTTGGACTAATCAGGGCTGTTGATGATGATGAAGTGCTCGTGAGCCACACAAAATCAACTTATAGGCCATCTTTCACCATCCTGTTTTATGCCATTTATTTATTCTCTTGTATCTATACAGACACGTGGGCAGGATCTCGTCCACCTCAAGACAGCCGTCCACCCCTCACTTAGTCTCGTCCACCCTAAGGTGGACTGTCCACCCAGGTTGAATAGCACTGTCCTATAGTGTGCTCCGTGCTAAAACTATTCACTAATCATTATCATGGACTTCTAAAATAGACGACCATTATGAATTTTGTTATGCTTGTACAGGAAGTTGATATTTTTTACCATAGATATGAATTGTATTGCATTTGTCAACCTTAAAATAATCAAAATAAACACCAAGACAATGATTTTCGACTAATTTTGAGTCAAATTATAACAAAAATATTGGGGCCATTTTTATTTTTTCAATTTTTAGAAAGGAAGTTGAACTTTGTGACTATTGAAATGTGTTCTATAGCATTTTTTGACCTCAAAAACATAATATTAGACACCAATATCATTCTTTCAGACTTTCAACAAAGTTTGAGTCAAATTATAAAAAATATTGGGGCCATTTTGATTTTGTTTTAAATTTTTAGACAAGAAGTTGAACTTTGTGACTATTGAAATGTGTTCTATAGCATTTTTTGACCCCAAAAACATAATATTAGACATCAATATCGTTACATTCGGATAAAATAGAGCTTATTTTTTTTTTTTTTTTTTTAAATGGGCCCCTTTTTGGCCCAAGGGCCCCCATGGACCCCTCTTATGCGATTTCAATATTTCCTGGGCCCAGTTGTTAGCAGAAATAGTTGCTCCCCAATATCCAAAAAGAATTTTGAGGTTATCTCTTACGGTTTTTTCACTAGGTCAAAAAATGTGCATAAGCCCCCAATAATTTTTCCCATTTTTGGGAGTTTTCTGTCCATCTATTCTAGAAGTCCATGATCATAGACAGGTGTTTTTGAATAGTAGCATTAAGGAGGAACTGGGAACAGGTGGCCCCGAACAGAACTGCACGGAACCGGTAGACAATGTAAGGACTTGCAACATCCAAGGGATCAACGGGCCACAGAAACCTAGTAGCATCCCTATCTTTCTCACTCAACCCCACCATGAGAAATGCTTTCTCAATATCACTCACCCAGGCAAATTGATGGCATCTAAAGCGCAGAAGCACCTGGGTGAGGTCAGCCACTAGCGATGGACCTGTATGGAGACAGTCATTCAGATTGAACGCCTTCTCGTCCATCCTAGCCGAACAGTCAAATACTATCTGTACAGGCATAGTAACACTATCCTTGGTTATACCATGGTGAGCTAAGTAGTGAATGGGATGACCAGCCTGATTCCTGTTGTCTACCCTTTCAATAAACCCCCTTTCTATCTGATCATCCAGAACCTTTGTATCCTGTTGACAGTAGTTGGGATCTTTTATAAATTTACGCTGCAAGCCTCTCATTCTGCCCAGGGCTAACTTAAAGTTATCAGGTAATTTATCTATGTTATCTCTCCATGGCAGTTCCACTATATACTGTCCCTGTGCTTCGGAATACTGTACCGTTTCAGAAAATCTATTTAAGACTTTCTCCCCACCCTTACCAGTCTCATTAGGACTTATACCAATATGGTCCAAGTCCCATAGAGCTGTCAGATCCTTTAATTCTGGAGATTTACTGCCAATTTCTTCCTGTATCTCCACTAAAGGGTCTACTGCTAACTTAAGAACAGTGACTAACTCTACATGGGTCTCTTCTATATCTGACTGATAAGTGCCACTCAGTGCATAACCATAAATTGTGGGTAACATAACTATACTTCCTTCCCTGACATAGCCTGAATGTACAAAGTAGTAATAAAAGTCCGCCCCAATCAGTAACCCTATCATATCTCCATCAGTGATACCTGGATCTGCTAATTTGTAACCCCGAGCCTTGATAGCATTTACCTCCATCTCTAATCCTCTCCCTGGCTTGTATACTGGTAACTCCTCCACCACAACGGCTCTCAATTTACGCACCCTTCTTCTGTGATGATAGGTTAACTCTACTATTTCATACTCAGTACTACCAAGTGAGCCACTAAATTCCTGGAGCCTTAGCTGTTCTTTACTGACCCTAACGTAATCAAGCTGCGATAAAGCAGAGCGCAAGATGAAGGTACGCTGCGAACATTGGTCCAACAAAGCTCTTACTTTACTGGTATGACCGTTTCTGTCAGTCAAGGGAATCTGAATGGTAGGCAACAACACTGCATTACGGCCCGAAGCCACAGCCATGGTCACTGTTGGTTCAGGGGCCACTGGTTGTCCAGTTTGTTCAAGGCGTGGCATCGGACACAAATAATTAAAATGTTTCTGTTGGTAGAATCAGCACGGCCTAATTTTAGGGTTAGTACACCCCTGGCTGCCATGTTCTGACGACAGGCACCCGACGCACAATTTCAACTGCCTTGCTCTATTGGCCTTGGCGGGACTGTTCTTGTATTTTGTACACTTTGCCCAAAAATGTCCTGTCTTTAAACACAACTTACATCCATACTTCTGCTTGGTATCGGGTTTCTGTTACACTGCATATGCTGCTGTGGCGGTCACCCCAAACTGTTCTAGTGGATTATGTCTACTTTCAAGATTGCACACTTCAGTCTTAAACACACGAACATACTCATCCACATCCAGCCAGTTGTCTTTTAATTCACGCTTAATTACTTCAGAGAGTGCACTAGGAAATTTATTATGCAACAGTACTGCACACATTTCACTTACTGTTACATCCATAGAGCGTAATGACTCTAACGCACACTCAAATGACGCGGACAAATCTTTCAGAGCACTGACCTCCTGGCTAGGATGCGGGAGATTACACAGTTTCGCTATGTGAGCTGCTTTGATGCGATCCTTTTGACCATAACTGTTTTTCAATATAGTGACCGCTGGTTCGTAACTTGCAGCGACCAAACTAAATCCACTAACAATTTGTAGAGCCTCACCACTATGTTGTCCCTTTAGATACGTAAATTTCTGAATGTCAGTTAAGTCTGTTTTGCAGTGAACACTACAATCAAAGAGCTCCCAGAAACCCACCCACTGTGTTGGATCCCCATCAAAAACTGGCAACTTCAGGGAGGGTAGCTTAATACCCTTCTGTTTCCTACTTGCTGCGCTATCATTAGATCTACCAGTAGTGGTTGTCTGTAGAGCACTATCTAACTCAGCTAACTGACTGTTTACTTGATTAACATACTGCATATATTTCACCATCTCATCCTCTATCTGATCATCTGAATATAAGCTATACAACTCTATGCTATACGACTCGATATCAGCTAGGGCCTTTTCTAAAGTGATTTTCACACCCCTTACATCATGCAGTGTAGCAGCATGTTCAATAAATTCAGACAGATTAGAGGTAAGCTTAGTAATCCCTCGCTTCTTGGCGGCCCTGAACCGCCGCAATGACTTTATTTTCTCATCCATTCTTAAAAGTTTATGGTAACTAAAGCTTAAGGAACAACAATACTAATCGTAACTGTAGGCTAACCTATTCTAATCTATTCTAAGCCTAGGCTAACCTACTTACATTGATGACGACAGCAACCAAGCAAATTGAAGCCTGCAGACCGCGTGCCCCCTGTGAGTTTACAAATGATCAAAGAAAAAGGAAAATTACCCTATGTCATATTACTCTACTTTACAATATTTACTTTACTATATTAAATTTTAAAACAAATTACAAAGAAAAAGAAAGAAGGATCAAGACTCCTCTGAAGGAGGAACAGCCGCAGCCGTCATCCTAGTCTTTATATCTAGCCTATTGCGTCGACTGCTCCTCCTCGGCCCCGTCCTTCTCCTCAAAGAAGGCACGCACTCTGTCTAATAGCCTATCTAACACCTTCCGGCTCCCTGGCACATCTAACCCAGGCTGAGGTCTGCCTGACAGTGTCCACCCTTGGCCCTGGTCTATAGAACTGCTTAACAAAAAAAAAGAAGGGCACTGCACTGGACGGTCCAGCGGAAAATCCCGGACATAGCATATGCGCCCCTCAACATTTGTCCACTGGATCGCCCAGCTCTACACAAAGGCAGACAAGTAAGGCCTAATACCCCCCCAATTACTATCAATATATAACAGATGGCCCAGTATCCTGATCACACGGCACCAATTATATCCTGAATATTATTCCTAGGGGGTAGAGGAGAAAGGGATATAAAGTAAATGTTTAGACCTGGAAAGATGAAATGGCCTAGGCTATAAATATGATACCAGTCGGTGTTGGACTTACGTGTTAAATTGTATATGTAGGTTATCTGTGGTAGTCCCAGTAATATCTATGAAGTACTTCTAGTATTAAAGGAACTTAGCTGTGATGCAAAGAATGTAGGTTAGGTGATGGAAATGTCGGTAGGTGTAGATCAGTGAAGTTCTGTTGTTATGTGGCAGCAACTGGTGGTTTGTTGTGAGCGTGACGAAGTCTCTGTGTGTAGTGTACTGAGACTCCCTCTTATCGTAACAATATAAATATATTTAAGGGTTCTATATCGCCCCCCGTGATTAAATAATAAGGGAAAATAAACTAAGATATAATTGGTGCCACCACAGTAATACTTATCCACAAAGATAAATAAAGTAATGCGTATAAACAAAAAGGAACCAGCTGTCGTGAACCCAGGAAATTCAAACTACGGTATATATACCAGCTAGGATTCACGACAAAAGTATTAAATTAAGTGTAAGTAATAGTGAAGTGAATTGAGTGATGAATAAATTTGGCGTTTCCAAAAGAGTGACTTAACCCCCTGGCACTCAGGACCATCAATTGCATTCATAAAGTTTCAGAAATTTGGTACACAAAAACTTAAATTGCAATCCGCGGACAAATTTGGCTACGATAAATTTTTGTAGTGGTAGAGCGAATGAAAAAGTTGGTAACTTTGTATGAAGTCAATCTTCGTCCCCTGCAAACTCCGGAGAGCTTGGGTACTGTACTGAGTATGTCTCGGCCAGTCAGGCGGTGCACTACGGTCTCCCGTGCATTTAAATTGCATCTCTTAAAGCGTTTGTGAGTGCTATATATAATTTGAAATAGTGTTTATATCATCATAAGTCCAATACAGATCAGTACTCCCCAATACCTTTTTTATATATTCATATAGAAAACACTAATTACGAAAGACAAATTATGATGTCACTATGAGGGCATAAATCTTTAATTTCTAAACTACCCTCCTTCGGTTTCTATTCCTCTATTTGCGCCTTTGTCTCTAATTTCCTTTCCGGCCATTCCATAGCTGCGGTTGTGGACGGCCATTGTTCACTTCCTCACCCTATAAACTCCGGTGTTCCTCAGGGCTCTGTCCTATCTTCTATTCTCTTTCTAATTTTTATAAATGATCTCCTTAACTGTACCTTAATTCCCATCCATTCATACGCAGATGACTCAACCTTACACTACTCCATTAGTTTTTCAGAACGTCCCAGCCAGCAATCCCTCAACGACAAACGTAATGAAGCCATAGAACTCTTAAATGCTGATCTAAATACTATTTCCAATTGGGGCAGAGAAAACCTTGTTAACTTTAATGCTTCCAAAACCCAATTTCTTCATCTATCTACCCGTCAGGATCTCCCAGCGGACTATCCCTTATTCTTCAACAATACAAAAATCAACCCTTCATCTTCTCTCAATATTCTTGGTGTCTCTTTTTCTTCTGCTCTCATTTGGAAGGACCATATTACCAGTCTTGCTAAGGCAGCCTCCCAGAAGCTGGGTGTGCTCAACCGCCTTAGGGGGTTCTTTTCCCCTGCACAGCTTCTTGCTCTGTACAGGGGCATAGTGCGCCCTTGTATTGAGTATTGTTCACATGATTGGGGAGGTTCCTCTCACACCGCTCTCCTAGACAAAGTTGAAAGGAAGGCCTTTCGTATCATTAACTGCCGTCCACTCACCAACTCTCTGCAATCTCTCTCTCTCCGCCGCAATGTTGCATCTCTCTCGCTATTCTATCGCTACTATAATAATCAGTGTTCCTCAGAGCTATCCCAGTGCATACCACCTCCTTTGCGTAGGGCACGTGGTACCCGTCTTGCAACTCAATCCCACCCCTACTCTGTGCAACTCTCCAACCCAAGAGTAAAACGTTACTCTCAAACTTTCTTCTACTCAACAGCTGAGCTCTGGAACTCTCTCCCAGAATCAGTCTTTCCCTCTTCCTATGAATTAAATTGCTTCAAACTCTGTGTGTCCAGGCATTTTGGCTCGAACGTCCCTTGATTTTGGCCCTGTCACTCTTTCAACTATGGGGGAGGCACTCGCTATAGGCATTTATGCCTTTTGCCTCCACCAATCACATAGAAGAAAAAAAATTAGAAAGTTCGAGCAAAATTATTTTAAATTTCATTTATGAAAAACCTATTGGCATAATTCAATATTTTGAATTACGGCAAAGGCGGAGGATTTAAAAAAAATACAAATATATTTAGTCGATATAAATTTCTACTATTGTCACAGTCATTATTTTGTGGGTTTTCCTATTGTAATATTCTAGATTAACCTTTCCTCTACCTTTAGATAGATAATACATTGCAGTAGTTGCAATTATTGTAGGTGAAAACCATTCATGAATGAACATTACTTTATGGTCTCAGCGCCATATTCAAAATCACGTGTATAAGCTTTACTAGTTTATTCACACAAACAAATATATCGATGTTAAACAAACTCTGAAGACGCTATTGGAAAGGGCCTTAACATTTATTTGTATTTCATAATATAAATAAAGCTCAGGATATGTCGAAATTATGATTAGGTAAACTCGGAAGACTGACTATATATTGTTTCATCTATCGTATTTGACTGTTATAATTTGACATTTTACAATATTTGTTCCACTTTTTGTATACTATAGGTTTTGCTCTTTCTTTGGATGCATAATACACTGCATGTAGAAGCCAATATTGTGGGCTGAAAAAGAGCAAAAACATATCGTCTCACGGCAGCCATGAGAGCGCCCGAGAGTGAGATTTAATGGAAAATTAATAATTAGTTTCTTCTGAGTGTCCAAAGGTTAAGAGATACAGTATGATCAATTGTGGATACTAAGAGGTTAGTAATGAATACCATTTGTAAAGGAATACCATACCTACTGTGAGGAGTGATTATTAAAACATGTGTAGTGAGCCCAGGGGGTATAATGTGTTACGACCGGGGCTCGAATAAAATAAGGGCACTTAATGATTGGACTAGTAATAGGGCACAATGCAACAACGGTACGCTAGATCCAAACCCTTGAACTTATATGCCGGCGTACAAATCACCTATACCCGTACCTAGTTATTCTGCGATAGCGGGATATCCTTAACCCGTTGAGCCCCGGCTAGTTATAATATTTTGTTCACCCCAGTCCCAAGCCATTTTCACTTATTTTGTTTTGTTTGCTAAAATGGAAGACAAGGATGGGAAATGAAAAAAATAAAAAATAAATCTCCTCTGACATTTTTTTTTGGGGGGGGGGAGCCTCAAATTTGTTTTGTTGAGCCAAAATGGAAGAGAATGGTGAGAAATGAAGACAAAAATAAAAAAAAAATCATTTCGGTCATTTGGGGGGCGGGGGGGGGGGGGGTTTCAATAGTTCGTCTCCCCCACATGACCACCCGCCCGGGAGCACTAGGGTAAAAACTGAGTATGGCATTGTACGGCATACATCCTAAGGAGTATCTCACATAAATCTCAAGCCTCTAGCTCCCATACGACCGGAGTAATGAAGGTTCAAAGTGGCGGTGAACTAGGGGTGTAAACTATCCCCAATAAGCCCACCACCACCAGCCGCGCGGCTGTCTCGGCCCACTCACACCTACTGGCCCGGCTCCCACACACACTACGGTACCTCCCCCTCCTATTCTCCCGCCATTTCCTACCTTACGAGCCACGTAAGTGTTTTTTATATGTCGGACGCACGTGATGCGTCGCTGGGAGTTGGTGATCAAAGACTGCCGACGCAACACGTGCGACGCTGGGTCTCACCGGGTTAACTGAGCATAAATGTACTCTACATCAGGTTATCCTGCATCGGTATAGCCTGATAACAAACAAGATGCAAGTTACGTAAAAATACATAAAAGTAATATATGGAAGGATCAATTAAATCACTGCAAGATTTAATACAATAAAAAGATCCTTGAATATAGTTACTCTAAACAACAACAATAAACTCTTCACTCCTATCTGAAAGCAAGTGAAGTCTAGTCCTACAGCATAGACCTGGAAACTTCTGAAGAAAGTCTGATGCTCATAAGATGCTCGGATCTTAAACTAATACAAAGGCAGGAGGCAGGACACCACACGTGTAAATCACATACACTAAAAGATAGGACATAGGGTCTCCGAGGACCCTCGGAGAGTGATGAACGCATTACCGAGGTAATCCTATCGGGCATGGAAGCATACATTCCATTCTCTTTCTCTCAGAGTAATGCTAAATAATCTTGGTTTACTCACGCCTGTTCTACTGCTGTCCACAATAAGGAGGAAGCATTCAAACGGTACCGACGCCTTAAAACTCAAGACTCTCATTCTTCATATGTTTCTGCCCGGAATCAAGCCAAATCTGTTCTTCGACTTGCCAAACACTCTTTCATCAATAATAAATGCACTGAACTATCCAACTCTAGCTCTTCCCAAGCTTTCTGGCATCTAGCCAAAAACCTCTAAAACAATTTCTCTTCCTCGTCTTTCCCTCCCCTTTCCCACTCTGATGGCACAACCATCACTTCTTCCTCTGACAAAGCTAAACTCTTCGCTCAAACTTTTGCTAGAAACTCCACCTTGGATGATTCCGGTGCTATTCCTCCCTCTCCGCCCTCCTCTCTCTTACTTATGCCTAATATCCTAATCTCTTCTAAAGATGTACTTTCTACCCTCTCTGGCTTAACACTAATAAGGCGTACGGTCCGGACGGTGTTCCTCCTGTTGTTCTCAAAAACTGTGCTTCCGTGCTGACTCCCTGCCTAGGCAAACTCTTTCGTCTCTGTCTATCCTCTAACGTCTTCCCTTCATGCTGGAAGTTTGCTCACATTCAACCTGTCCCAAAGAAGGGTGACCGCTCTCAACCCTCCAACTATCGTCCAATTGCTCTTATCTCTTGTCTTTCTAAAGTTTTTGAAACTCTTCTTGCTTCCAAATTTCTTAAGCATTTCTCTTCTCATAATCTGCTCTCAGATCGCCAGTATGGCTTCCTTAAGGGTCGTTCTAATGGTGATCTTCTTTCATATCTTACTAACTCTTGGTCATCCTCCTTTCGGGACTTCGGTGAGACTTTTGCTATTGCACTAGACATATCGAAAGCCTTCGATAGAGTCTGGCGTAAATCTTTAATTTCTAAACTACCCTCCTTCGGTTTCTATCCCTCCATCTGTGCCTTTGTCTCTAATTTCCTTTCCGGCCGTTCCATAGCCGCGGTTGTGGACGGCCATTGTTCACTTCCTCACCCTATAAACTCCGGTGTTCCTCAGGGCTCTGTCCTATTCTCTTTCTAATTTTTATAAATGATCTCCTTAACTGTACCTTAATTCCCATCCATTCATACGCAGATGACTCAACCTTACACTACTCCATTAGTTTTTCAGAACGCCCCAGCCAGCAATCCCTCAACGGCAAACATAATGAAGCCATAGAACTCTTAAATTCTGATCTAAATACTATTTCCAATTGGGGCAGAGAAAACCTTGTTAACTTTAATGCTTCCAAAACCCAATTTCTCCATCTATCTACCCGTCAGGATCTCCCAGCGAACTATCCCTTATTCTTCAACAATACAAAAATCAACCCTTCATCTTCTCTCAATATTCTTGGTGTCTCTTTTTCTTCTGCTCTCATTTGGAAGGACAATATTACCAGTCTTGCTAAGGCAGCCTCCCAGAAGCTGGGTGTGCTCAACCGCCTTAGGGGGTTCTTTTCCCCTGCACAGCTTCTTGCTCTGTACAGGGGCATAGTGCGCCCTTGTATTGAGTATTGTTCACATGTGTGGGGAGGTTCCTCTCACATCGCTCTCCTAGACAAAGTTGAAAGGAAGGCCTTTCGTATCATTAACTCCCGTCCACTCACCAACTCTCTGCAATCTCTCTCTCTGCGCCGCAATGTTGCATCTCTCTCGCTATTCTATCGCTACTATAATAATCAGTGTTTCTCAGAGCTATCCCAGTGCATACCACCTCCTTTGTGTAGGGCACGTGGTACCCGTCTTGCAACTCAATCCCACCCCTACTCTGTGCAACTCTCCAACCCAAGAGTGAAACATTACTCTCAAACTTTCTTCTACTCAACAGCTGAGCTCTGGAACTCTCTCCCAGAATCAGTCTTTCCCTCTTCCTATGACTTAAATTGTTTCAAACTCTGTGTGTCTAGGCATTTTGGCTCGAATGTCCCTTGATTTTGGCCCTGTCACTCTTTCAACTATGGGGGAGGCACTTGCTATAGGCAGTTATGCCTTTTGCCTCCCTCAATCACATAGAAAAAAATAAATAAAAAATGACACGATAAGAATATAAATGCGCAACGGCAGTAGGCTCGACACTAAAAAGCAGTACTTCCTCATTAACAAAACAGCCTACTATGGTTGTGCGGCTCAGCAACAACCTAAACTAATAAATGCTGTGAATAATAATGCACACATAAATAAGAGCTTATATTAAATACTAATAAGTGTCTTCTTAATTGATAATGTCTAGCTGGGATACTCTAGGTAAGGAACTGAGGTGACCAAGACAGGCTCGTAGCCTAGCGTTGTCCTTAAGACTGCATCCTTTAAGTTATGTTATTTGACTAGGGTGCTCTCTTGATAGATCCAGATCACAAGTATCTGGTTCTATCCTGGCGACCCTCACAAGACAAGCAAAGAGTCAGCAAAGTGTGGAACTGGTACAGGCCAAAGCCCTCAGTTAACACAGTGCTGCACTCGTAAAAGGAAGCAACTGAAAAGACAACACAGGCTACCACAGGACCAGTCGAAGTCGTGTAGGTATAAGCGCACCATACACACATAGGGGACATCAACCACAGTTACCTTATCCCAGTCTAGCATTAAATAATAAAGCAGAGCACTAAATCAATAATGAGGGAGACCCACACCTGAGTTCATCCAACCTCTATAGACAATGAACGCTGAGGGAGGCACTCCTAGAGTCCTCACACCTCAATAGACTAAGATACCTTATAGCCTATTCTAATACATGTAAATATATCTGAGAGCGACACACACAATACGATGGGCCGATATGAAATCGTAGGCAGAACCCAAAGGGACTGCTGTGATGTTAAAAGATTAGAGGAATGAAAGAGAAGAAGTTGAGTGAGAGAAACAGTATCAGAATGGTGGAGATGTGGGGGACAGTTATGCAAAGGATGTTAGTCGTATGTGTCTCTAGCCTGCTCTGAGGAGGCAAGCTCCTCCGAACCTCCAGGCTCACACAAAGGCACGATGGTTCGGCCAATCACGAGCCGATACGTCACAGGACAGCAGGCCCACGAGAAGGCGCCAGGAACCACCAGCCAATGAAAACCGAGAGATAGGCCCACGCGGGCGGGAAACTCCTGCGGGAGGAAGGAAGGGGGAGGGAAAGCAACAATCACTGCCTCCACACGGCCCGCACGCTCTCTCTCTCTCAATTCTACACCACAATGCATCTTATACGCTACTCATGATATAAAATACTTCCCGTTGTCACAGACGAAAATAAAGGCCACCACTAGACTGTCTGTAACAACACGAACTCTATGAAAGAAAGAACATCGTTCCACGACTACTGTAGCACATTTCACTGCCCTGGCGAGCCCTAGTGGCTAACGGGAGGCGATTCTGCCCACGCTGGTAGGCGTCACACCCCGCCCAAGATATGGGACGCTCAACATTAGGCGAGCACCATATCTGACAAGGCAGAATGCCGACAAGACCCGCCACCTAGCCACTCCACCAGAAATGAAATGCAAAGCTCAATCTCACACAAAACAACATATTAGCATAACAAAAAAATCTTATAACCCCTCCCCAAACATAATAGTATACTTCAGCTTGTTATGCTCCCCGAGCGAGCTACTCAGAGCACAGCCTACTAAGTGAAAGGCAGGTTCAACTTAGTACTTTAGCTATAACTTAACTTTAAACTATCAAAAGGAAAGAGTTTTTTTAAGTGATTTATTTTTTTATTTGTTAGTGTTATTTTTGACGGCTGCTCTATAGGGGCAGCCTGATTTTTCTTCACTCAAACCCACACACCTGTGGTGATCTACGCCGGATCCTCCACCCTCGATAGACAGTCTGCAATCACATTCTCAGAACCGGCAATATGGCGAATGTCTAGATTATATTCTTGCAACATCTGTGACCAACGTGTCAGCCTCATATTCCGGTTGTGGAATTGATTCAGAAATTTAAGAGGGTGGTGGTCGGTGTAAATCACCACGACTGGCCCGTAGGCAGGAATATATACTTCAAAGTGCCTGAGTGCCAACACTATTGCCAGCAGTTCTTTCTCTACCACAGAATAGTTCTTCTGAGCGGAATTAAACTTCTTGGAAAAGAAACTGACTGGATGCTCCAAACCTTCCTCGTCTGTCTGTATTATGACGGCACCAGCCCCTACACCGCTGGCATCTGTTGCCATCTGGAATGGTCTTTCAAAGTCCGGGGCCCTGAGGATTGGGTGAGTGCATAGTAGGTGCTTGACTAGCGAAAAAGCCCTTTCACACTCAGGTGCCCACTTGAACTTTTTCTCTTTTGCTAATAAATCTGTCAGAGGAGCTAATACAGTAGAATAACCCTGAATGAAGCGGCGATAGTAACCGATCATGCCTAAAAATCTCATGATCTGCCGCTTAGTGAACGGCCTGGGAAACTGGTTGATAGCCTGTATCTTGTTTTTGGGGGGGCACACCTGGCCTAACCCGATCACAAACCCAAGATATTGCACAGTTGCCCAAACAAAGTCGCACTTGCCCAGATTAATCACCAAGCCGGACTCACTAAGCTTCCGAAACAAGGCTGCTATGTGCTCACCGTGACTCTCAAAGTTGTCATCGTATATTATAACGTCATCTAGGTAGACAGTGCAATTAGGGATGTCAGCTACTAATTCATTCATAAGACTTTGGAAGGTTGCTGGGGTATTTTTAAGACCATACGGCATTACATTGCAACGGTAGGTGTTCCCATCAACCACAAACCCGCATACCCCCTTCGCCCGCTCAGACAAGGGCACCTGCCAATAGCCTTTCACTAGGTCTACCTGGGTTAAAAACTGTGCCTTACCAATCTTATCTACGCTATCATCAACCCGGGGAAGGGGATAAGCATTGGTGGGAGTCAACTCGTTCAATCTCCGAAAGTCAATGCAGAAGCGAACCTTCCCGTCAGGCTTAGGCTGCAGAGTGACAGGAGATGTCCACCTAACTGCCCCCTTTTCAATCAACCCCCGTTCTAACATATACTCTAACTCCGCTCTGAGGGCTGGGAGTTTAATAGGTGGAATTCTGTAGGGTACTGATTTAAAGGGGGGGTGATCCCCCACGTTCACGTCATTCACAACTCGAGTTATTAGGCCTGGGTGCTCCGCGAAAACAGTGGGGTATGAAGCAAACAGGCGCTGCACGGCTACACGCTGTTGCTCAGGCAGGTGTATTAGAGCATCGTCAGCCACCTGTCTGGAGTTCCCCGCCCACTGGTCCGCAGAGACATGACACTCCCAGTTATCTTCCACCTGAGCTTCACTGTCCCTCACTCCTCCTCCATGATTGCTACAGGTCAACACAGGGACAGCGAGAGGCTCAGGGGGGCGCCTCACATACTCTTTCACCAGATTCACATGGCACAGCTGATTGTTCTTACGTTTATCAGGAGTGGCCACCAGATAGTCTAGGTCAGAGATCTTCCTTACCACCCGATAAGGACCAGCGTACTTAGCAGACAATGGATGACCTGGCAGGGCTAACAAAATTAATACCTCCTGCCCCACCTTGAACTCCCGGAGTTTTTCCTTTTTATCGTACCTGTCCTTCATCAGGGCTTGTGACCCTACCAAATTCCTATCTGCCAACTCGAGACTTCTCAGCACCCTTTCTCTACTTTCGAGGACGTACTTTAACAGGGAACATGGTTTTGCTGTGCCCTCCCAAATTTCCTTAACCATGTTGAGGGGGCCTCTGACCTGGTGTCCGAACACCAACTCATTGGGACTGAACCCTAGGCTTTCACCAGGTACCTCCCTTGCAGCGAATAAGACATACGGTAAACCAAGATCTCAATCCTTGCCATTCTCAACACAGTAGCAACGCAGCATGCTCTTCAGAATCGAGTGCTACCTCTCCAACACCCCTTGACTCTCTGGGTGATAGGCTGAAGAGACAACTGTACTGACCCCATGCTGCTGCATCATTTGCTTAAATAGGCTATGTTACGAACTGGCACTCGGGTACACAAGGGCTCTCAATCAGGACTCGAATACGGCTCGCTGCCACAACGGAAACACACGATCCCAACCCCTGAGTACTGCCAGCCGAACAAAAAACACCAATACCCTCCAGAGTTCAATCTGCTATAACGGGGTATACAAGAACTCGGTACTAGTGTTCAACAACAGACTAATAAAGAGACAGGAATTATCTAGTCTGGTCAACAATCAAACAAAAAAGTAAGAAACAACAACACCAAAGAATAGTGTTGGCCGAAGCCGAAGTAATCCACCCTTGACTAAGAACTTAAGAAGTCCTCCACCCTCTACTTCGGATCGGCACTATTACGTTACGTCAATTAATAGTCCATAAGCATCGAGCAAGGAATCTTCTGAAAAAAGTTAGATGCTTCTCGGATGCTCGTAAGAAGTACGTATCGGATTTTGAACAGTAATTCAATAAGCAAAACACTGGCAATTAAATACTATTAAAGGTTTAAATTGGCATAAGAATAATTAAAAGAACATGCAATAGTAAATGGCAAACATTAAAAAGAAGTACTCCGCAAATGCAACGGCAATAGCCTACTCGGATTGTGCTCGTGGGCCACTAATCACTAAAGTAGCCAAGCTTGCAACACATGAAATCAATAGTGCATAAACAATATCATACATAAGGAAAGCTTCAAAACTATTCTGTATATACTAATCGAGTAATGTCTAGCTGGGGTACTGTGGGCAAAAGGTAGCAGTGACTGAGCAAAAACGGCTCGTAGCCTAGCGAAGTCCTCACAACTGTTTAAAGTATTACGTTAAAACTAACAAGTGCACTTTGAGAAATCCAGATCCCTTGTATCTGGTTTTCTCCCGGCTCCTTGACAAAGTAAAAACAAACTGTTAATAAAATACAGGGTGGTTAGGCTCTTGCCCTCACGCACTGTAAATTATTAACTCAACACAGTCAGCCGCAAAGACAACCTAGGCTTCACTGAACCGAAACGAGTATGCAGGTTTACCGCTTAACCACTGCATCAAACAACAACTCGTAACACAGAAAAGCCTTACCCCAGTCTAGCATTACCTAGACTAGCAGAAAACAGGAATAATAATAATATCACACAGGGAAATGCATATACAAGTGCAACAAACATAAATCAATCCTATTCTAAGTTAACCCTTCCAAAATAGGCTATCTAATAGGCAAGTATCTCGTGAGAACTCAAGCGATACTACGTTGGCTGACTAGCTCTGCACCAACGGGACCATGGAAGTTAAACAGGCAGGGAAAAGAGGAGATAAGAATGTAAGGTAGTAGAGAAAGTTCACATCAGTCAGAAGAATATATATAGTTAGCAAGGGAAATGAGAAGTCGCTCTGCCTAATGAGTTCTGATGAAAAAATGGCTAGACTTCCCTTTTTATACCCGGCCCTCTAGTGAGCCCAACATGAACTACTAAGGACCGCCCACTGACAACCATTACGTAATTTCTCTCTCTCCTCAGGGATAGACAAAGGCTCCCCTAGCACTGAGGGGAGGGGGGAGGGGAGAGTGCTAGTGAGTTAGGCCCACCTCCCGCCTGGCGCACCCACTGACCCCCAATTGTGGCTGTTTCTCTTCCCATCATTACAAATAAGTTTTACACACAATACTTATAACTAATGATATAAAATAGAACTCGTTGACTCAGATGAAAACAAAATACATATTCATAATACTTATAGTACAACGGCTCACATGAACTAAGTTAGGAAACTCTACATTGACTACAGCCAAAGTTCCTGCCCTGACGATCCTAGCGAGAGTGGGGCATGACTAGGCGTTCTGTACAGCATGCTCACACTTGACATGTGTCACAGCTAGAAGTAAAGTTGGATCCTTGGTCTGACTGCAATTCCTGCGGGTACCCGTACCTAGAGCAGTACAACAACAAGTTACGAACAACAGTCTTGGCAGTACCATTTCTCATAGGGTATGCATCCGGATAACGAGTGGCAACATCCATAGTCGTTAGGAGGTACTTGGTTCCTGCACTAGTAGGGGGTAGGGGGCCGACCATGTCGATTATAATCTTACTGAACGGTGGTCCGATTGCAGGAATAGGGTGTAACGGAGCCTTGGGAATACACTGGTTCGGTTTACCTACTGTCTGGCTGGTACTACACATTGCCACCCACGAAGCAACATGTACCGTCAACCCAGCCTACCAAAACAATTTCGCCAATACTGCTACCATCTTACGTACACCCAAATGGCCTGCCAACGGTACATCATGCGCCAACCTCAGTAGGCTATCACGGCACACACTAGGCACTACCAACTGGTCAACCACTCTCGACCCACCCTCCCAACTCCGTCTGGGATCTAGAAACTGCCTGTACAAGATACACCCCACACGAAAGAAATCACCCGGCTTTGCATTTCCGTCCTCCTCAAGTTCCACTGCACCGTTTCTATACCTCTGAAGCTCAGGAGCATCTAACTGCAACCGACAGATATCCGAAGGAGCCAATCGGTCCAAATGCTCCCGGAGAAACTTATGACCTCCCCCGATACTGAGCTGTTCAGTCTCATCCTGCTTTTGCGAGTAACAGTGCTGTCTCAGCGTTTTCTCACGCCCTTCCTCTTCAACAAGTGTGACAGACTCTGGGGCCTCTCTGGACCTTAACATTGGTGCCAATACTGAGTCGCCAAGAAGAGCCGCTGGTTCAAAACTCACAAAACTTTTCCCGACTTTAGCTTTCTCCTTCCGACCGTTCCTCCGCTGGTCTAGAGACTGAGGAATAGGGTGTGACACTTTGGATGCACGAGAACGGGTGACAACACACGCCATTTGCTGTAATTGACACCTCTCGACCAACTCCTTCCCCTTGTTACGTCCTGGGATATATAAACACTGGGCTCTTTCTATTGGACTAGGTATGCGGCAACAAGCAACAACGGAAAACGCTAGATCCAACCCTTATCTATAAACCCAGGCAACAAACCACCCTAAACCGTCAAGAGTCCTGCCTGGACAACGAGGTATCCTATGACTCGGTTACAGGGTGCACGCACTATAGACTGCTGATAGTCAAGCAGGTTATATAAAAGATCACACAATTAAGTTGACTTAAAGCTTCAAGGAAAAGATAGATTACGGAATTAAATTGCAGAAACAATTTAATAACAAACTAGAAGAAAGTACATTTAACGTTACGTTAATTAATACAACTAATCACCCCTGCGTGAAAGAAGGTGAAAGCAAACAGTCCTCAAAACATCGTACCGGTAGACAAGATGCGGGGTTCTAAACTGCATGTGGCTACTGTAGGATCTGATGATTAGCAAAGAAAGTACGTTACAGATTTAGAGAACTCTTAACTCATAAGCAGGAATAAATAGTAGTGATAGGCCATACAGTGTATAATGGCATAGGTATAATTAAATAAAGGCAGCAACTCGCAACATAACCACATACAGGTGTGCTTCTCACTCTTAGTCAGGCAAGCCTGCTCGGACAGAGTCTCTAAGCCACACCCTGACTCACAATGCTCACAAAAACGGTAAACTGTGGCACAATAACAAGCATACAGAGATGATAAACCCCTAGCTGTTAATCTGCCAGGTGGCAGAGGTCTAGCCGGAAGGATATAGGCTTCGGATACCCGGGCTGAGCCACCTGCTCTAGCCTAGGGACGTTCCCAGGTCTGTGCGCCAAATTACTCTAATTGAAAGGGTGCTCTCTTGAGAGACTCAGATCCCAAGTATCTGACTCTCTCCTGGGGACCCTAAAACAAAAGCAAGACGTGCTAGCGCAGTGCTGAGTGGACTAGGCAAGGGCCCTCACACAACACAACACTAGACACACAGGGACACAGACAAGAAAATGCCCCCAGACTCCCAGGGGTATCCTAGTAAAGTTGTGCGGGTCCACAGGACTCGCACTAGCAGACTTTACTTAAAGGATCGCAAAAAGCCTCCCCTCCGGTCTAGCCCCTGCTAACCTGCCACAAGAACACACTAGCAAGCATGAAACCACCAAATATGAGACAACAAAAAAAGCTTCCTAGGTCTCATTAACAATTACATCTCTGCATAAAGCCCAAAATCCTATCTAACTATCTGAGAGCTCGTCGTTAATACAATAATAGATATAAGGTCTATCACGGGGATGGGATTATTAAATAGATTGGTGAAGTAGTGGAAGGAAGGTATACAAAGTAAGAGCGAAAGTTTCTAAGTGGGGTTGAGAGGTATAGATATCAACGTGGTCCGAAGGGTACGACAGTGAGGTGAGCTCTAAGTCTTGAATCTGTCTGGACCCCGCCCTAGGCATGCAGAATACATCCCATGCTTGGAAACACTCAACACAGTTGCCGGGTCAAAATCCTCTACCCCGTGCCTGAGTCGAAACTAAGCCTAACGTTGCAATCAAATGCATATGGCAACGCTTCAGGCTCGTCCCAAGCTGGCAAGCGAAGCAACGTCCCAAGCCGGTCTCTCTCTCCCGGTCGTCTCCTCCCGCCCTCACTAGACTTACATCTTAAATATTATAATGAAACAATCAACTATTGAGAATAAAATATACTAAGATGCGTTGGTTAAGAATAAGGGCAGCTTCAAGCTGTGAAACAACATAGAATATCCCAGACATTAGTTACATTGTCGTAGGATATATACTAAGGAAAAGCCTGCCGGCTGGCTGCCACCAGCCGGTTTCTAAACGGCTGGGCAGCCGACGCGCGTGCATGCCCGCACGTGGCTATTATGCAGAAGCGTCACACCTCCCCCAAGATATAAGACCCTTGACTAAGTTCTTCATATCTAACAGAAACCTTCTCATAGTACCACACACTGTTGCGACACAAGGCATTATATATAGACAAAAATAAAGACTGTTGCGCTCCACCGAGCAAGTTCAACTAACTCAGCGACAATAAGCGAAAACATTCAACTTGGATACTGCTACATCTTATACAAAATTCTACACGTTATAAAAATAAAGAGTTTTTATAAGGTTTTTGCTTTTTTAATTTGTTTTTTTCGGCTGAACTACAGTGACAGCCTATTTTCCTCCACACTCAACCCTCAATCCTGTGGCAGTCTAACCAACATCATCCACCCTTGATAGACAATCCGCTATCACGTTATCAGATCCGGTAATATGGCGTATGTCCAGATTATACTCCTGAAGCATGAGTGACCACCTGGTCAGCCTCATATTCCGGTTATGAAACTGATTCAAGAATTTCAGAGGGTGATGATCGGTATAAACCACTACGACTGGTCCGAAAGCAGGAACATATACATCGAAGTGCCTGAGCGCCAGCACTATCGCCAGGAGTTCTTTTTCAATTACAGAGTAATTCCTTTGTGCACTATTGAATTTTTTACTGTAAAAACTCACTGGATGTTCGATACCTTCATCATCTGTCTGTAACAAGACAGCCCCAGCCCCTACGCCACTGGCATCAGTCGCCAGCTGAAAAGGTCTGCTGAAGTCTGGGGCCCTGAGTATGGGGTGGGTACATAACAGGTGTTTCACCAAGGAAAACGCCTCTGCACACTCAGGAGACCACCGGAACTTCTTGTCCTTAGATAATAAGTCAGTTAAAGGTGCCAGTACAGTCGAATAGCCTTTGATGAAGCGACGATAATAGCCTATCATACCCAGAAACCGCATGATTTGTTTCTTGGTCGTAGGCTGGGGAAACTAATCGATGGCTTTGATCTTTGTCTGTGGAGGGCACACCTGACCCATCCCCACCTCGAACCCCAGGTACAAAACTGTGGCTTTGACAAAATCGCACTTACCCAGGTTTACCACCAAACCTGCTTCATTCAGTTTATTAAAAAGCTGTCCGATGTGAGCACAGTGACTGTTAAAATCCTCATCGTATATTATGACATCATCTAGGTACACCGTACAGTTGGGAATATCGGCTACAATGTCGTTCATTAACCCTTAATTAGCGGCGAGCAACATAAGTCGAGTTAAATAAAGCTGGACTATGTGGCGGCGCTCGACATAACTCGAGTGGCAATTTCAGCACGTAATGTGGCTGAGAGAGAGAGACAAGTGGTGGCAGGAGACTAGCGAGCGTATGACTGCTCCAGACCACCGCGGCGAACCTACTGACACAAATCTCAGCTCCCTCCTCCCTCTCTCACTCGCTACATACTCAATTATGTACTGAAAGTACCGAATTACCTGCTTTTTGCACTCGCGTTGCACGGTTATTGCAAGAAAACTATCCATTATACAAGGATCGTTATGGTGTCATTCGAAAGCTCTGTTTATGCCCTTTCAGGGATAGGTACTTGTTTTACGTTCTGGGTCTTATTTAGGCATGAAAATGATCACGTAAACAGCCCTATTTTGGCTAAAAACACCCCGCTGTGCGGTACACATAAATAAACCGCATAGGCCGCTCGTAAGGTGTTAATTTCTGAAACGTTGCAGGGGCATTTTTCAGCCCATATGGCATAACATGGCAACGATATGTGGCACCCTCCACCACAAACCCACACACCTCTCGCGCTCGCTCAGACAAGGGCACTTGCCAATAACCCTTAACCCGGGAGCTGCGGGGAGACTCATAAGAGTTCCCCCGGCACACTGCGGGGAGACTCTTAAGAGCAGAGCCTTTGAACACGTACCAAAACCGCGCGTTTATAGCCAGGCCGCTGAAAATTGGTGTGGGTATACATGTACATGGGTACTACATGTCAACTCTCGACACCACCCCGCCAAACGCTCGCCCCGCACTCGTGCAAGCACCACCGCGCCAGTAACCACGCACTAGTCATGGAGCCCACACGTCCCTCACGCTCGCTCCCTGATGACACAACCAGCCCTCCTTCTGGTGGTGTTAGCCGCCGTGGAAGGCAGAGGGTGGCTGCTAAAGACCCTAGCTACCAGTACGACACGCACTACAGCTCGGAGGACGAAACACCTGCACCCAAAGCACGAAAAACACGAGCAAGCACAAGAAAGGTACAGAGGTCATTGGTGTTTCGGGACACTGCCACCACGACCCAGGCCACTACAACAACCACTACCACCACCACTGCCACCACTGCCACCCCTGCCACCCCTGCCACCGGTACCAGCGACGCAGGAGGCCGCCCTAGGGCTGCAGAACCTGCGGGTGCAGGAAAAATGAAAGGCACGGGCGTAGGGAAGAGAACCCGTACGCCAGCCACAGTGCCCCTACCACCACCACCACCACCAGCCGCCCCTGGCCCGGCTGCCCCTGCCGCCCCTGCTGCCCCTGCCACCCCTGCCACCGGTACCCGCGATGCAGGAGGCCGCCCTAGGGCTGCAGAACCTGCGGGGGCAGGACAAATGAAAGGCACGGGCGTAGGGAAGAGAACCCGTACGCCAGCCACAGTGCTCCTACCACCACCACCACCACCACCACCACCACCACCAGCCGCCCCTGGCCCGGCTGCCCCTGCCGCCCCTGCCGCCCCTGCCCAAGGAACAGGGAAGGGGAAGGGGAAGGGGAAGGGGAAAGGGAGACGGAAAGCGACTGCTGGCCCTGCTGGCCCTGGTGTCCCTGCCGGCCCTGCTGCGCCTGCTGCCCCTGCCGCCCATGCCGCCCCTGCCCAAGGAACAGAGAGAAGGGCGACAGGCACCACCATCATCTTGCCATCAAGGCCACGCACCACTGCTGCCCCTGCCACCGCCTCTGCTGTCCCTGTCCATAAGACTCCCGCACGTGCCAAAGTGACCCGGAAAACTCTGACACCATCAAAGTATGCCGCCCTGCTGTTTGATGGTGATTCGCAGGACATTGGCAGCCCGGGTTTCGACGACGAAGCCCTAGCATGGGACCAAGGGTGGGGGGATTTGGGAGTGGACAGTGGGAGTGAGTCCGACGTCGGTGACGAAAATGAGGAAGGGCATCGTCTGTCAAGTGAAGAGGAGGGTAATGATGATGAAGTGCTGTATCGCGACCATGGAAGCGATATCTCAGACGATGAAGCAGACGCAGACGACATTCCGATCCCTGAGCTGCCTTCGTTCGATTGGTCTGACGGGGTCAATTTTGTACCTGACGTGCCCCAGTTCAATCCTGGGACGTCAGGAACAACTGACGACTGGCCCTGTGATGATCAAGCGAACGAAAACGACTTCTTCCTCGCTTTTTTCGACATGGAGGTAATGACGTACATCGTTGCCCAAACAAACGCCTACTACAGGTGGGTGTTTGGCAGATTGGACGTCCTTTCTCCAAAAGCGAGAATACGTGGCTGGGTGGATACGACTGTGGAAGAATTTATGACGTTCTTTGCCTTGTTGTTCCTCATGCCTCTGATCAAGAAGCATGTGTTGCAACACTATTGGAAGCACGACCCTCTCATCGCCACCCCAACTTTCAATAAGTTCATGACTCGTGACAGATTTTTGTTGCTGCTAAGATTTATGCACTTTGCAGACAACGAAAATCCTAACAGGATTGACAGGATATGGAAAGTTCGGGATGTGTTCACCATGTTGTTGGAGAGGTATAGGAAATACTTTTACCCCTTCCTCAATTTGGTGATTGATGAGTCGCTCGTGCTCTTCAAAGGACGTCTTGTTTTCAAGCAGTATATCCCCTTGAAAAGGCATAGGTTCGGAATCAAGCTCTTCGTTTTGTGTGACTGCGAAACTGGAATAGTGCTTGACATGATCGTGTACACAGGCACTGACATTGACATACCGAAAGCCGCTGCCAATGACCCCATGGGCATGTCAGGTCCCATCGTCAGGAAAATGTTGGCACCTTACCTGGGCAAAGGCCACATCATCTACACTGACAACTGGTATACTTCTCCTGCTCTCTGCCAGTTTCTTTATGACAACCAAACGGGGTCATGTGGGACTGTCAGAAAGACAAGAAAGTTTATGCCAAAGTTCACAGGTGATGTCATTCCTCTCACAGATGCCTCCTCCAGTGACACACCTTCAGAAGACGACCTGGCCCAGGAACACCGCGAGAGGCATGTGCGAAGAAGGCGACGAAAGTAAACTGATAGCCCTGAAGTGGAAGGATAAGCGAGACGTTCACCTGCTTTCCACCGTCCACATAGGTGCCCAGGTGGATTCTGGCAAAATCCACTACCGAACCAGGAAGACAATCTACAAGCCCGACATGGTAGTGGACTACACTAAAAACATGCGCCTGGTGGACAAGTCTGACTGTCAGCTGTCAGGCGTTGAGTGTCTGAGGAAGACTGTGAAGTGGTATCACAAGCTCTTCCTCCACCTAGTAGATATAACAATGCTGAACGCCTACAACTTGTGGTTGGTGAAAAAGAATATGGCCCCAAACCAGAAGCTGAAATTCCGGGAGTTCGTCTACAACGTCTCATACCAACTCCTGGAGAAGTATGGCACCACCACTCACAGACGTACGGCATGGCGTGGGGATCACGTTCCTGACCGCATCCAGCTGGGTGTCGAAAGACACTACCCCATCAACACTGAGATGCTTGGCACTCGTCACAGGCAGGCGCAGTGCACCGTCTGCAGCTCCAGTGTCAGGAAACCCCATGTCACGAAAAGAGTCACCTCAATGTGCGCCGAGTGCAAAGTTCCACTCTGCCTGGGTGACTGCTTCAGGGACTACCACACCTTCAAGAATTATTGAGTGTCGCCCTGCCCTACCCTGCCCTGGACTCGTCCCGTGCCCTGCCCTGGAGTCGCCTCCTGCCCCGCCCTGTCCTGGACTCGCGCCCTACCTTACCTGACCTAATTGATCACGCTACCTCATAATGTAACATATATATTATATAATGTATAAGTTCCAAAGATGTCCCTGTGATATAGATTTTACATTATATAATTGTATGTTTCATTATTTAGTTTATAAGTTTCAAAGATTTACATGTAATATGCCTTATTTTTTTAGTATATCAATATATATGTTTGTTATTAGCCAAAGTAATGTGTATATAATTATTTTCTTACCTCAAATGAATTGTACAAAAATAAATATGTTTCAATAAATCCTGTCAAACCTACTAAGATAATAAAATAAAACAATAAAAAAAAAAAAAAAATACAAGGTCATGTCATTGTATTCTTACAATATGATATATTCTATGAATATTTCATATTGTTTGAATACAATGGCATGATCTTGTAAAAAAAAAAATTTATCAAACATTTTCTAGACAATATAAAACCTTCTCCATAACCCCCTCCTGGATTCGATCCCACTACCCTACGACACTTTGAGTTTTCCAGTCCGTGACCTTACCAACCATGCCACAGGAGCTCATACCAAATATCACTCAAAACTTTGTGTCTACAATCGAAATGACAATATACAAAAAAAAATGAATTATCCCACCAATTTACGTTTGTAAATTGATGGGATTATCAATTATATCATGCCAAGGTTTATAAAAGTTTGTCTCTGTCAAGAATTAGTAATTATATAACTTTATTCTGTCAAAAAATGCCCAAACACTCAGCAAAATTGCCCCTCTCAGTGCGACTCCACTCATTTTCACACGGTCAAGCGGTCACGAGGTGACCCTTGCCGCTCCTTTATGCCCCAGCTACACCATCAACAGCAGCTCTGTCTGGGAACAAAATTTGTATAAATACAATAATGGATAAAATACTCTTCACAAATACATTTGTATTGTATAATATTGTAAATAAAAAGAATAATAACTGTGTGGGTGTCGAAAATTGCTCAACCAGCTTTCTTATGTCTCGCCTACGCGCGTATATTGGATTATACATAGTCATGACTGTCATACAAATAATTGCAGTAGGTCTCGAATATACATTTAGATTGCATATTACTTCGAAATAAATAAGTAAACGTTTCTCTGGTGGCAATCTACCCTTTCGCAAGTGTAAGGAGACACCATTCTATATTTAGCCCTTTATCACAAAAGGCAATCTGCCTGTGTTGACTCAGCACCGTCGCTGGTGGTCTATAATATAGTACTTTATTTACAGTCAATTGCCTACATGTTTCTGTGGTACTTCACATGTGTCTAAAATGCAATGTCTGCTTGCATAAAAATGCAATTCTGAAGTCCATTTATACGTACGACATACGCATGTCTCAGTTTCTCTCTCTCTCTCTCCATTCCTGACTCATGTTATTGTAGACCTGTTGATGGCAACGAACACCAGCCATCTGGTAGACATAAGGTTCAAAATACCAAAGATAAATACGCCTGGGGCGCCTCCACAATTATCACAAAGCTGGTTATCTATCTAGAGATCTGCCTGACTTCCATCTCTCCACGACTCACTCACTCACTGCACCCCTGCATGCCTCCCTCCCACCCACCACCCCCAACCCACCCTTTCAGGCTTCCGTCTGCTAGAAACACATTCACAATTTGCGTAAATATCGCATCAATTGGGCTATATGCGGTATATTCCTTGTTATATGGGACGCCTACATATGTACACGTCTTTATTATAGCATGACAGTGCTCTAAATACAAGATTTACGTGATATTTATGGCGTAACACACCCTCTCCCCCTTTCATTCCCAGCACAACTCACTCACACCTTGGTTCACGCATAGAAACTCATTGATAATGTGCGTATATATCGCATGAATTGGTCTATATGCGGTATATATTTTGATATATGGCACGTATACATACGTACAAGTCTGTATTATAGCATGACAGTGCTCTAAATACAAGATTTACGTGATATTTATGGCGTTACACACCCTCTCCCCTTTCATTCCCAGCACAACTCACTCACACCTTGGTTCACGCATAGAAACTCATTGATAATGTGCGTAAATATCGCATGAATTGGTCTATATGCGGTATATATTTTGATATATGGCACGTATACATACGTACAAGTCTGTATTATAGCATGACAGTGCTCTACGTACAAGATATACGTGATATGTATGGCGTAAACCACACTCTCAGCTCATAAATTGCCGCCAAACCTCCAACACATCTTCATTCCCGCCTAAAAATTCTCTTATAATTCCCTTATATATTGCAATTTTTGGTTACTATGAGGCATATTCATTGTTATATGGGTCGTCTACACACGTATACATACTCTAAATAGCCTAAAAGGGCTCGAAAAAGGAGATATACGTGATAATACGCGGTAATCCACCCCCTCCTCCCTCTCCTTCTATCCCCTGGGCGCGTGAAAATTCGGCCGGGAAATCTCGCCGCTCGATGACAATCTAGCCGCGCGGTGCCATTCGCTCCACATTTTTCAACTACGGACCGTTCCCCTACCCCCCCCAGACATTTTTTGGGGGGTCAAATATATATGGGCCGATGCACGCAAACATTTCCTACACGATGATGTACTTTTTATCGAAATTGGCAATAGGTCCCAAAATCATCATAGGTGCGCACAGTCTTACCCTGTAGAAAACCCCCTGTGCGCCGCAGAGAGGTAAACAAGGTCTATTTTAGTGAGGAACTTGGCTTTTCCTATCTTATCCACACTGTCGTCCACGCGAGGGAGAGTGTAGGCATTTGTGGGGGTTAAACCATTCAACCTGCGGAAATCTATACAAAACCGCACCTTGCCATCTGGTTTGGGCTGCAGTGTGACTGGGGAAGTCCACCTTACTGCACCCTCAGAAATCAGCCCACGTTTCAGCATATAATCCAATTCTTCCCTAAGTGCTGGTAATTTAATAGGGGGAACACGGTATGGCACTGATTTAAAGGGCGGGTGGTCCCCAACATCGACATCGTGCACCGCTTGAGTAGTGAGGCCAGGATGCTCCGCGAAAACAGCTGGGTTTGAATCAAACAAGTGCTACAGCTACACGCTGTTGCTCAGGCAGGTGCAATATCAACTCGTAAGCCACTTGTCTAGAATTCCCCGCCCACTGATCCGCGGAAACATGACAATCCCAATTATCCTCCCCGCAGCTTGACTGTCCCTTCCAACTTCTCCACCACGATCGCTGCAGATCAACACCGGGACAGTGAGAGGCTCGGAGGGGCGCCTCACATACTCTTTCATCAGATTTACATGGCAAAGTTGGTTCTTTTTCTTACGATCAGGAGTAGCTACTAAATAGTCGAGATCAGAAACCTTCCTTACAACCCGATACGGACCAGAATACTTGGCAGACAAGGGGTGTCCCACCAGAGGCAGTAGTATCAGTACCTCCTGATCTACTTCAAACTCCCTCATCTTCACCTTCTGGTCGTATCTGTCCTTCATCTGAGCTTGTGAACTCTTAAGGTTCCGACCTGCTACCTCCAAGCTCTTTAGCATTCTCTCACGGCTTTCAACTACATACTTTAGAAGCGAGCATGGCTTTGTGACTCCCTCCCAGATCTCCTTGACTATGTGGAGGGGCCCCCTGACCCTGTGTCCAAAAAGCAACTCGTTCGGGCTAAATCCCAAGCTCTCCCCAGGTACTTCTCTCGCAGCAAATAAAACGTATGGGAGACCTAGATCCCAGTCCTTCCCATTTTCCATGCAATAACACCGCAACATACTCTTGAGAGTCGAGTGCCACCTTTCCAAAACTCCCTGACTCTCGGGATGGTAGGCAGATGACACCACAGACACTATCCCATGTTGCTGCATGGTCTGCATAAACAGAGCAGAAGTAAAATTGGATCCCTGATCAGACTGGATCTCCTGAGGGTAGCCATAACGAGAGAAATAGACAAGTAGGTTTTTGACAACAGTCTTAGCCATCCCATTGCACATGGGGTAAGCATCTGGATACCGTGTTGCTACATCCATTACAGTTAGTAAAAATTTATTGCCGGCACTAGTGGGGGGCAATGGGCCAACCATATCGATAACTACTTTGCTGAAGGGTGGCCCAATGACAGGGATGGGTTGTAACGGGGCTCTCGGGATGACCTAATTGGGTTTCCCAACAACTTGACAAGTGTGACACTGTGACACCCATGACACGACACTCGCCTTTAACCCAGGCCACCAGAAAAGCTTGCTCAGAGCTGCCTCCGTCTTACGTGCCCCCAGGTGCCCTGCCAAAGGCACATCATGAGCTAATCTCAATAAGCTCTCACGGCACACCCTCGGTACTACTAACTGGTCCACTAATTCTGACCCGCCATCCCACTTTTTCTTGGGATCCTGATGTCTCCGATACAAGATCCCCTCGGACAAGAAAAAATCACCAGGCTGTGCATCCCCATCGCTCTCCAGTTCGATAGCACCATTACCACACGCCCTGACTTCAGGATCTTCCAGCTGCAAGGAACATATATCAGCAGGTGCGAGATTATCCAAGTTCATCTTAAATAATTTATTTCCACCTCCAATGTCCCGCTGAGCCATCCTTTCCTCACGCTGCGCATAACGATGCTGTCGCAGAGTCTCTTCCTGCCCTGCACCTGCACTAGCGGTGACAGGCCCCGGGGCCTCTCCAGACTCTAACATAGGTGCCAATAAGGAGTCACCAAGAAACACTGCCGGCTCAAAACTCTCCAATTGACCAACACTTCCCGTTTTCTTGCGACCTTTCCTCCGCGGTTTGATAGACTGAAGTGGTGGCTGCAAGGCTCCGGATGTCTGAGAATGTGTCACAACACACGCCATGGTTTGTACGCTACACTTCTCAACCCACTCCTGTTCCTCCCTACTAACGTCGGCCGCCTTCTCGGCAACGACCAAGGGTGAAACCTTAGAAGCAGGCACCGCAAAGTCGTTGCCGAGGAGGAGGTCAACGCCCCCAACAGGCAAGTTCTCTACAATTCCTACATCCAGCTCCTTCGCCACACCACCCACCTCCAGCTCCATCCGCACCAGCGGGTAGGACTTCGTAGCATTGATCCCCTGAACTACCACCACCCGAGCAGCGATAATCGGTCTACCAGTAAAGTTCTTTAACAAGGTCTGAGAAGCCCCCGTATCACGCAATAGCTTAACTCCTCGCCTTTTGCCAGCCCACCTCACAAAACCATGCCCTCTATGACCCCCAAAGACGTCGCGGGCAGGGTTCGAGCCTTCCGGACTCTTGAACACAGTCTGTGTCCCAACCTCTGACGAACTACCCTTGGCAAACTCAGAAGATATAGGCGACACCCCTATGCTGCGGGCCAATGACACAACCTTGTTTGGTGGCTTGTTCGGACAAGCATTTGCAAAGTGACCCTCCTTGTGATATGCAAAGCACTCTTTACTCTTTGGTTTCCCTTGGGAGTGGGAGGTACCATTAGACTTCTTATACGGGACGATATTTGGTTTATGTTCAGTTTTATTGTCAGTGCTAGATGGTTTTGTGTATTTATGTGTATCAAAATTCTTGGGAGGGGGAGGGGTACGATCCTTTGCACCCGACTCACTCCTAGCTGCTGCTCCGCACCCTCGAATTAATGACAGTCGGAGGTCAGCCATTTCTGCTGCCTCCTGGAGAGTTCTAGGATTGTTTTCCTTTATATTTAATGTTAAGTCCCCGCCTGTGCACTTATAGAACTGCTCCAAGAGAACCAGCTCACTCAACTCCTCAAAAGTAGCTGCCCTCTCAGAATGCAGCCAATGTCGTAGTGCATCAGACAAGTCCCGGGCGTGTTCTAGGAAGGTACTATCCTTGCCCTTAGTAACACCCCGAAACTTCAAGCGGTAAGTTTCTGGTTGTAACTCATAGGCCCGTAGCACAGCCTTCTTTAGCTCATCATAAACTACACAGGACTCTAAAGGTAGTGCATCATACGCTTTTAGCCCCTTTCCTAGGAGTCTTGATGAAACTAATGCTGCCCACTTTTCCTGAGGCCACTGGTGTTCCTGACACTTCTTCTCAAATCACATAAAAAACTCATGTCACACCTAATTCATCGAACACAGGAACTAGTTTAAGCAGGTGCAACAATGATTGGTCCCGATGTCTGTTACCTCCCACAATATTTTGCCCTGTTACCTCCACTCGAGATCTCTCCAGCTCCCTGTTAGCCCGATACCTAGTAGACTCTGCCTGCAGTTCAGCCTCTCGTATAGCTGTTCTCTCTGCGGCCTCAGCCTGAGCCCTAGCAACCTCAGCCTGCACACTAGCCTGTCTCTCGGCAGCCTCAACCTGAGCTCTAGCAGCCTCAACCTGAGCTCTAGCAACCTCAACCTTGGCCATCTCAAGCCGAAACAACAAATCTGGAGTCAACCTTTGAGGAGGGGAAGGTGCATTTAATGGAGAGGGTCCCTGTGATTGAATTCCACGCTGCCATTGACCATCAACTTGAGGGTATGTACTAAATTCAGGCATCCTGACGTTTGATATGGGGGTAGAGTGGAGGGGGGGCTGGGGACCGGGGCCCCCAGTCGCCTCTCCACTCAGGTCTCTCCCTTCTAAACCCAATATCAAAGTCCTCAGCTGATCTTTCCTCATGCCACTTAAACCCTGGTGACCCTGAAGACCTGCCACACACTTTAATCCATACTTATTCAGCTTCAACACCCTGGCAGCGGTAAGGGGCACCTCTAAAAATCTTCTAGCACCCTCCTCGCTATCGACTAGCCACTCCACAGGTCTTTCTCCCTCCGAGCCCGTATCGTGACCTGACCCATCACTGTGTTCTGATGTATTAGACATGTTTGTGTACTGCAGTAATGATCACGGTTATAGAATGTGCCTTATCTCCTATGCAAGTATGTATATACTAATGTTATTTAAAGTCTTTAATGTGTTATATTGGTTGCTCCCAAAAAAAAAACTCTATGTCCACTGTATTCCTCTAATCATAAGGAATCTCAAAACAAATGACCACTATATTCCTCTGTTCAGTAAATCCTATGCAAGGTCGCCATTTGTTACGTCCTGGGATATATAAACACTGGGCTCTTTCTATTGGACTAGGTATGCGGCAACAAGCAAACAACGGAAAACGCTAGATCCAACCCTTATCTATAAACCCAGGCAACAAACCACCCTAAACCGTCAAGAGTCCTGCCTGGACAACGAGGTATCCTATGACTCGGTTACAGGGTGCACGCACTATAGACTGCTGATAGTCAAGCAGGCTATATAAAAGATCACACAATTAAGTTGACTTAAAGCTTCAAGGAAAAGATAGATTACGGAATTAAATTGCAGAAACAATTTAATAACAAACTAGAAGAAAGTACATTTAACGTTACGTTAATTAATACAACTAATCACCCCTGCGTGAAAGAAGGTGAAAGCAAACAGTCCTCAAAACATCGCACCGGAAGACAAGATGCGGGGTTCTAAACTGCATGTGGCTACTGTAGGATCTGATGCTTAGCAAAGAAAGTACGTTACGGATTTAGAGAACTCTTAACTCATAGCAGGAAAGTAATACTAGTAATACTAGTGTATATACATAGGTATAAGGTATATAATAATAAAGGCAGCAACTCGCAACATAACCACATACAGGTGTGCTTCTCACTCTTAGTCAGGCAAGCCTGCTCGGACAGAGTCTCTAAGCCACACCCTGACTCACAATGCTCACAAAAACGGTAAACTGTGGCACAATAACAAGCATACAGAGACGATAAACCCCTAGCTGTTAATCTGCCAGGTGGCAGAGGTCTAGCCGGAAGGATATAGGCTTCGGATACCTGGGCTGAGCCACCTGCTCTAGCCTAGGGACGTTCCCAGGTCTGTGCGCCAAATTACTCTAATTGAAAGGGTGCTCTCTTGAGAGACTCAGATCCCAAGTATCTGACTCTCTCCTGCCCTAAAACAAAAGCAAGACGTGCTAGCGCAGTGCTGAGTGGACTAGGCAAGGGCCCTCACACAACACAAGACTAGACACACAGGGACACAGACAAGAAATTGCCCCCAGACTCCCACGGGTATCCTAGTAAAGTCGTGCTGGTCCACAGGACTCGCACCAGCAGACTTTACTTAAAGGATCGCAAAACGCCTCCCCTCAGGTCTAGCCCCTGCCACAAGAACACACTAGCAAGCATGAAACCGCCAAATATGAGACAACAAAAAAAGCTTCCTAGGTCTCATTAACAATTACATCTCTGCATCAAGCCCAAAATCCTATCTAATTATCTGAGAGCTCGTCGTTAATACAATAATAGATATAAGGTCTATCAAGGGGATGGGATAAATAAATACATTGGTGAAGTAGTGGGAGGAAGGTATACAAAGTAAGAGAGAAAGTTTCTAAGTGGGGTTGAGAGGGATAGATATCAAGGGGGTCCGAAGGGTACGACAGTGAGGTGAGCTCTAAGTCTTGAATCTGTCTGGACCCCGCCCTAGACATGCAGAATACATCCCATGCTTGGCAACACTCAACACAGTTGCCAGGTCAAAATCCTCTACCCTGTGCCTGAGTCGAAACTAAGCCTAACATTGCAATCAAATGCATATGGCAACACTTCAGGCTCGTCCCAAGCTGGCAAGCGAAGCAACGTCCCAAGCCGGTCTCTCTCTCCCGCTCGTCTCCTCCCGCCCTCACTAGACTTACATCTTATATATTATAATGAAACAATCAACTATCGAGAATAAAATATACTAAGATGCGTTGGTTAAGAATAAGGGCAGCTTCAAGCTGTGAAAAAACATAAGAATATCCCAGACATTAGTTACATTGTCGTAGGATATATACTAAGGAAAAGCCTGCCGGCTGGCTGCCACCAGCCGGTTTCTAAACGGCTGGGCAGCCGACGCGCGCGCATGCCCGCACGTGGCTACTATGCAGAAGCGTCACACCCTCCCTACTCACGTTGGCCGCCCTCTCGGCAACGACTAAGGGTGGAACTTCCGAAGGAGGCACCGCAAAGTCATTGCCGAGAAGAAGGTCGACGCCCTCTACTGGCAGTTTCTCCACGATTCCGACATCCAACTGTCGGGTCACACCTTCTATCTCCAGCTCCACTCGGACCAACGGGTATGACCGTGTAGCATTGATACCCTGCACCACAACTACCCGTGCCGCGTTTATAGGTTTGCCAGTTAAGTTTTTCATCAATGTCTGGGAAGCACCCGTATCACGCAAAAATCCTACTCCATGCTTGCAACCAGCCCAACTCACGCAGCCGCGCCCTCTATGGTCACAAAAAGTATCGCGGACAGGGTTTGAGCCTTCCGGACACTTCTTCACTGGCTGTGCTCCAGCCTCTGACAATTTACCCTGGGCAAACGCAGATAACTTTAAAGACACCCCAATGTTGAGAGCCAAAGACACAACTGCTGTAGGTAGCTTGCTAGGACAGGATCGTGCAAAATGCCCCTTCTTTTGACAATGAAAACACTCTAACTCCCCCTTGGGCTTCCCTTGAGGTGGGGAAGGGCCCGGACCCTTCTTAAACGGGACGGCATAAGGTTTATGGTCAGACTTAATATCATTGCTCTTGTTTCTATTGTTATATGGTGTATCACTGACTCTGGGGGGGGGAGGGGGGGGAGTGTTGCGCCCCATGTTACCTGCATCGTTCCGTTGTGCAGACCCGCACCCTCGAATGAGCGATAGCCTAAGGTCAGCCATCTCACCTGCCTCCTATAGAGTTTTAGGTTTTTTCTCTTTGAGGTTCAAAGTTAGGTCGCTGCCTGTGCACTTGAAAAATTGCTCTAGAAGGACTAACTGCTCAAGCTCTCCGAACGTCGTCACCCTCTCTGACCTCAGCCAATTTCTCAATGCATCAGACAGTTCCCGGGCATGTTCAAGAAAGGTGCACTCACGACCCTTCGTAACACCCCGGAACTTCAACCTATAAGTCTCTGGTTGTAACTCATACGCCCGCAGAACAGCCTCCTTCAGTACCTCATAATCGACGCAAGACTCCAAGGGCAACGCATCATATGCCTTGAGTCCTTTGCCAACCAACCTAGAGGAAACAAGGGCTGCCCACTTAACCTCGGGCTATTGGTGCTCCCGGCACTTCTTCTCAAAACGCATGAAAAATTCGGTGACACCCGACTCATCAAATACAGGGACTAACTTAAGAAGGTGCGATAAAGACTGATCAAGACCTCGATTCCCAGAACCGAGACGCTGCCCTGTCGTCTCCACCCGAGACTTCTCAAGATCTATGTCTGCACAGTACATGGCCTTTCTCTCCTCAGACTGAATCTCAGCCTCACGTATGGCCTTCCTCTCCTCAGCCTCATATCTGGCCTTTCTCTCCTCAGTCTCATATCTGGCCTTTCTCTCCTCAGCCTGAATCTTAGCCATCTCAAACTGCCACTGCTGCTGCTCAGATTCCCGTTGCTGCTTAGCCATCTCAAGCTGAAAGAGCATATCTGGAGTCAAACCTTGAGGAGGAGGAGATGCAACATTTGGAGACCAACCCAGGGGCAAACCATGCTGCCAGTGACTATCGGCCTGCGGGAACGTCCTCTGATCCGGTGTTCTAGAGAGCATGATGGGAGTAGAGTGGAGGTGGGGCTTGGCCGAAGGTGCCAAAGCACCCGCTCCACCCTGTGCACCACGCACCCCGCCCAGCACACATGCCACCAGGTCATTTCTCGTCATGCTGCTAGTGCCAACATGCCCCATGACCATGGCCAAACACTGGAGACCATACCGATCAATCCCCGCCACCCGGTCAATAGTAATAGGCATCTCCAAAAATATCCTTGCATCCTCTTCACTAGTTACTACTCCAATAGGATCTAACAAACCCAGCTTCTACACCTCAGGGCCTGCTTCCCGTACTGTGTCCTCACTGTGCACTGATCCGTCGGTCGATATAGTGTTCACCGGAAATACTCAACGTTTATAAAAAAAAAATAAAAAAAATAAACTCATGTAGCACTATTCACTCAAAAATGCTTGAAGTCAACTCAAGTGCTATACCACATTGCCAAAAAAATTCTAACCTGTCCAAAATATTCCTCAAAAACAAATGTCCACTGCCAAACTGTGAGAAATAACAATCGACCCTCAAACGGTGATTTTCAAAAATATTTCTCCACAAAAATCCTGCAATTATTTCTTAGTTACTTAGATCCTAGGCGAGGTCGCCATTTGTTACGACCGGGGCTCGAATAAAAGAAGGGCACTTAATGATTGGACTAGTAATAGGCCACTATGCAACAACGGTACGCTAGATCCAAACCCTTGAACTTATATGCCGGCGAACAAAACACCTATACCCGTACCTAGTTAATCTGCTATAGCGGGGTATCCTTAACTGGGCATAAATGTACTCTACTCAGGCTATCCTGCATCAGTATAGCCTGATAACAAACAAGATGCAAGTTACGTAAAAATGCATAAAAGAAATATATGGAAGGATCAATTAAATCACTGCAAGATTTAATACAATAAAAAGATGCTTGAATGTAGTTACTCAAAACAACAACAATAAACTCTTCACTCCTATCTGAAAGCAAGTGAATTCTAGTCCTACAGCATAGACCTGGAAACTTCTGAAGAAAGTCTGATGCTCATAAGATGCTTGGATCTTAAACTAATATAAAGGCAGGAGGCAGGACACCACACATGTAAAACACATACACTAAACGATAGGACATATAGTGGTAACTGACACAAGAATAATATAAATGCACAACGGCAGTAGGCTTGAAACTAAAAAGCAGTACTTCCTCATTAACAAAACAGCCTACTATGGTTGTGGGGCTCAGCAAAAACCTAGACTAATAAATGCCGTGAATAATAATGCACACGTAAATAAGAGCTTATATTAAATACTAATAAGTGTCTACTTAATTGATAATGTCTAGCTGGGATACTCTAGGTAAGGAACTGAGGTGAGCAAGACAGGCTCGTAGCCTAGCGATGTCCTTAAGACTGCATCCTTTAAGTTACGTTATTTGACTAGGGTGCTCTCTTGATAGATCCAGATCACAATTATCTGGTTCTATCCTGGCGACCCTCAAAAGACAAGCAAAGAGTCAGCAAAGTGTGGAACTGGTATATTCCACAGCCCTCAGTTAACACAGTGCTGCACTCGTAAAAGGAAGCAACCGAAAAGACAACACAGGCTACCACAGGACCAGTCGAAGTCGTGTAGGTATAAGCGCACCATACACACATAGGGGACATCAACCACAGTGACCTTATCCCAGTCTAGCATTAAATAATAAAGCAGAGCACTAAATCAATAATGAGGGAGACCCACACCTGAGTTCATCCAACCTCTATAGACAACGAACGGTGAGGGAGGCACTCCTAGAGTCCTCACACCTCAATAGACTAAGATACCTTATAGCCTATTCTAATACATGTAAATATCTCTGAGAGCGACGCACACAATACGATGGGCCGATATGAAATCGTAGGCAGAACCAAAAGGGAGTGCTGTGATGTTAAAAGATTAGAGGAATGAAAGAGAAGAAGTTGAGTGAGAGAAACAGTATCAGAATGGTGGAGATGTGGGGACAGTTATGCAAAGGATGTTAGTCGTATGCATCTCTAGCCTGCTCTGAGGAGGCAAGCTCCTCCGAACCTCCAGGCTCACTCAAAGGCACGATGGTTCGGCCAATCACGAGCCGATACGTCACAGGACAGCAGGCCCACGAGAAGGCGCCAGGAACCACCAGCCAATGAAAACCGAAAGAAAGGCCCACGCGGGCGGGAAACTCCTCCGGGAGGGAGGAAGGGGGAGGGAAAGCAACACTCACTGCCTCCACACGGCCTGCCCGCTCTCTCTCTCAATTCTACACCACAATGCATCTTATACTCTACTCATGATATAAAATACTTCCCGTTGTCACAGACGAAAATAAAGGCCACCACTGGACTGTCTGTAACAACACAAACTCTATGAAAGAAAGAACATCGTTCCACGACTACTGTAGCACATTTCACTGCCCTGGCGAGCCCTAGTGGCTAACGGGAGGCGATTCTGCCCACGCTGGTAGGCGTCACAAATGATGAATGTTATGTGAACATTAGTAATCCGCTTAATCCCTCGAGTAGTAAAGGTCATATAAACGTAATACATCCGTCTGTTGTTATTCAGAATACAATAATTTAAAGATTCAAACAAAGTTGTTCTAAGCAGTATTATACCTCCTGAGCATAACACGTCTCACCTAAGCAATATATACAGATATAAGCATCAATATACTGTATATTTTCCGTCCACTGTGTTTTCCAATGTCGTGACCCACCAAGCTTATCCCTTGTTACAACACCAAACATGAACCATCTTTTATATTACCAGTGTCTGGAAAATGAAAGAAACTTTAAAGCATTTCACAGAGCATCGTATGTTGTGGTTCTCTCTCTCTCTCTCTCTCTCTCTCTCTCTCTCTGACCGGCTCGTGCACGCATAATTATGCTATATTTGTCTTGTTTGTTGACATAACTCAAACCTTATTTTCTGCTAATGTGGATGGCTGAACACGAAAGGCGTTGCTTTTATATTTTACTTACTTTACATAACTTTCTGGAAACATACTTTCCATGCAGAAATAAAAGAGGTAGAGAAGCATAAAAAGCATATACAACAGCTGGAATTGCAGGACAAAGGAATGACAGGAAGAAAACATTTGAGTTGGAAGGAGGAGGGACAGATGATATAAATGGACTATGTTGAAGGAGACTGTCACGAAGGAGGAATGCATCAGAGGCAAAATTGTTTGTTGCAACTTATAATAATTGATGCATTGCATCTTTATCGGAACTGATATTTATTAAGGTAGTTTATAGTATTGCGCATTCAATAAAACACACATATATAACACAATGAATACAAAAATGGTATTATAACTCAGAAAATATACTGCGTTATTAATTCAAACTTCATAGTAATTGGTTGAAGGAGGAAAGAAGGAGGTAAATTGAATGTAGAGGAGAAGGAAGAATGTAAGAGAAAGATGAAATCTTCCATAATGTGCTTGATGGTGTCCTGTGCTGTGTTACAAACAGGATATGTGTCCTGGACGAAGTCATTCAGACTCCAATGATAACTCAGAAGGGCTGGATGGTCCCCACATCGCAGACTAGCCAGGTGGAAATGAGGGTTTCTGAGGGATAGACTTCATGGGGCTGTGCATGTAGCTGAGTGCTGTATTTTAGAGACTGGATGGATCGGTGGGTGTTTGAGTATGAATATGCTTCTGGAGGCTGGCTTGGGATGGTCAAGGGGGAAGTTAAGACAGTATTTGTGTATGATAAAGAGTGCTAGGTGTTGTTTTGATGTTTCTTTGTGTGTGTGGATGTTGTTGTTGTTGTTCCCTAAGCTGCCTGGCCGAACAGCCCCGAGTCCCTGAGGAAGGCCATGGCCACGATCAGGCTTTCCCACAAAGCTCTCATTGAGTGTAGATTGTGTTGTTGGTGTAAGTGGTTGTGTTAAATGCAGTCTTCTATGATGTGTTTAATGGTATGGGGTGTTGTGTTACATCCCGGGCAGGAGTCGACAACGGAGTCATCCAGTCTCTTCTGATAGCTCAGGAGAGCTGGATGGTGTCCGCATCTCAGCCTGGCCAGGTGGACTCTGTCCTCGCGAGGAAGGGAGGATTCGGAAGGATGGATTTCGGGAGGTCGTGCATGCAGATGCGTGTTGTCTGTGAGTGAGTGGATGGATCGGTGAGAGATATGAGTATGGATGTGCTTCTGGAAGTTGGTTCGGGGTGGGCAGGGAGGGAGAGAGGACAATAATTGTGTGTGATACCGTGTGCTGGGTGTTGTTTTGATAATTCTTGGTGTCTGTGGGTGTGTTGCCATGTAGTTTAGTGGGTGGTCTTGGTTCGTGGAGGCTGCTGCAAAGAATTGAGTGCCTCTCATGTCCAGATGGTCTTTGACTTTGAGGATTTTGGTTTCTTGATGTAGGTGATCTGTGGGTGCAGTAGCTGTGCAGCCTGTAATGATCTTCAGGGCTTTTTTTTTAATAGTCTGTAAAGTCTTATGATGTGTTTCAGCTAGGTTAGAAGCCCAGGCTGGGCTTGCGTATTCCATCACTGATCTTATGTATTGTTTATATACTGTGGTGGTAGTTTCTTTGTTGTGTCCAAATTTTGTGTGAGCAAGTGACCTGAGGGCGTTAAGTCTGGGTGTCAGTTTCTTTTTAATGTTTGTGGTGTGCTGTTTGAATGTCATATGAGTATCATATGTTACTCATAGGATTTTGGGTGTGTGTGCATGTGTTAGGGGTGTGTTGTTTATGGTGAGTTGAGGGATGTATTCGTGTTCTCCTGTCCAACTTGTGAGCAGGGTTGCGGTGGATTTGGCTGGGGCTAGATTAAGTCTGTTTGTAGTGCACCAGCCATGTAGTGTGTTGAGATAGGGTTGAAGGAGATCTGTTGCTCTTTTTGGGTCATGGTGTGTGCATGTGAGTGTTATGTCATCTGCATAGGAGGCTAAGTTTATTTGGGGCGTATTGGGTGTAGTTATATCGTGCATGTACAGATTGAAGAGTGCGGGCGATAGGACCGGATCCTTGTGGGACTCAGTTTGGAAAGTTTCTGATTTTAGATGACTGACCGGCAAAAGATACGTGTGCACATCTGCCTGCTAGGAAGTTGGCCAGCCACCTTTTTGTATTGTTGTGCATGTTTGTGCTGTAGATTTTGTTTGTTAGGTTGTGGCGGGGGATGGTATCGAAGGCTTTACTAATGTCGAGTGTGGCTAATAGTGATCTGTGTGGTGGTCTAGCTGAGTTGATGCCGTCGAAAGCTCTTTGTGTAAGGTCTGTGAGAAGAGTGTTTGTGTAGTGCAGTGGCCTAAAGCCATGTTGTGTTGGAGCTAGGGGTAGGTCAGGTGTAATTAGTTGTAATACTAGGCGTTCCATGACTTTGGAGGGGGAGCAAAGGAGTGTGATGGGGCGGTGCGAGGAGGGTAGCGTGGGGTCTTTGTTGGGTTTGGGGAATGTGATGATGATACCATGCTTCCAAATGTCTGGTATTGTGTTGTGTGAATAGCTGTAGTTTGATAAGTTAGTGAGTGCTTGTATGCCTTGTGGTCCCAGGTGTCTGAGGTGTATGTTGCTTATGTTGTCTAGGCCACAGGCGGGTGAGTGCTTGAGATTGTTGATGATATGCTTTGTCTGGTGATTGGTGAAGGGTGTATAGTCAGGGTCTGTGGGGAATTGTCTCTTACGTCGGATGACACGTCGGTCGTCTTTGTGAGGTTTTAGGTGGCTGACATGTGAGAAGTGATTGATGAGTGTTTGCTTGTTGTTTACATGAAGGAGTAGAGTCTGTTGTTGTGTGGATGTTCTGCCATGTAGTGTAGTGGGTGGTGTTGGTTTGTGGAGGTTGTGGCAAGAAATTGTGTGCCTCTCATATCACGGTGGTCCTTGATTTTGAGGACTTTGGTTTCTTGATGTAGGTGGTCTATAGGTGTGGTAGCTGTGCAGCCAGTGATTATTTTGAGGGCTTAGTTCTGTATGGTCTGTAGGGTGTTGTAATGCGTTTCAGAGAGGTTAGGGCAGGGCTAGCATATTCCAGGACTGAATGTTACGGACTAGGGTTCAAACCCACAACACCATGAATAAATGATTAACTCCAATGAAAAGGCAACACAACTTATCACCGTGGTATTATAAGAATGGAAGTTAACCACCCAAAACTAGACTGCAAGGTTAATATTATCCTCCAGCGAAACCCTACTATTATATTACCTTATTGCTATACAACAAGTCAATCAGAATCGTATAATTGATATTATTAAGTTTACGTTAAATGTCAGTAGAATAATTTATGCTTTCGTAAATCGTTTAGGATTTATATGTAAGGAACCACAAAAAATATCTAAGGTATTTAAATCTTTAAGTTAATTTGAAAGTGAAAGATAGTAGGCTACATGCAAATAAATAAGGTAGGTATGGATGAAAAGATAATTTAAAGTATGGATATTATTTACATATAAATTACACTTTATACATCTATCCTTACATTCACACAATACAACATAATCATACAATACAAAATAATAATACTTATCTATAGAGAGATAGTTATACAAGGCAGGATAAACTCTCAGGATGACCCATGGTGAGGTTCTTGGCGAAGCAGAGGCGTGAGGAGAACTGACGTTTCTCAAATCCTATATTCTATCGAGTCCTTGCATGGTCAGTAAAGTTATCGTACTGGACTAAAATACAACTACTCGCTCTCCAATCAAACAACTTAACTCAACTAATAATTATATAGAATACTTCATTAAAATATATAAATGAAGAGTAAAACATTAAATCACGAATTATATAAAGACTAATCATACGTCTGCCAGAGAGATGCTTAAACAAGGTAACGTGTGCGCTTGGCGCCACAATCTGCCGGCTTTTATGGCCTGCAGCAAACGATGTCTGGCAAGTAGGCTACAGTACACTCTGAACACAAAGTATGTTCCCCGAAGTTAGTTTACTTCCTAAAGGCCTTCCTATGTACAAATAAATAGTCACATATACCCACTAATAATTAGTTAACTCTATCCCACCAGCAATTAGTTTTAATTAAGGCAATACATAACAATATATTGTTTGAATACTGTGGTGGTTGTTTCTTTGTTATGTCCAAATGTTGTGTGGGCAAGTGACTTAATTAAAGGTGTTTAATTAGTCATAGTTTCATTTTATTATTGATGTTTGTTATATGTTGTTTAAATGACATTGATGTACCGTATGTTACGCCAAGAAGTGTGTGTGTATGTGTGTGTGTGTGTTATAAGGATGTTGTTTAACCCGTCCAGCCCCGGCTAGTTTTGTAATGTTTGTTCACCAGACCCCGGCCGGTTTTCAAAAAATGGTTTTATTCCAGAAACAATAGCGAATGGGTTAGGAATGAAGGGAAAACCACGAAAAACCGCTCAAAAAGCTTAAAGAATGGTCCTACATAGCCCCCGAAAATGTATTTTACAAGAGTAAAAAATTGAAGGCAATTACCCCAAAAAAACAGGTTATTGCGCGCTCACGCGCACGCACGTGGACTTTGAGAGTTTTCAACCATCGGTATGGTTGCGTGGAATACGTACACAGTTCCCATACAAATCTGAGCCCTCTTGAGTGGCTATACCTGAGGTTACAGTCGGCGCAATTAGGGTGACGGGCCAGGCGCGTCTCTGGGGCTGTGCGTTACATACATCGCCGACGCGTCAGGCGCGTCGCTGGGGCTGTACGGGTTAAGGTGAGGTGAGGGATGTGATCATGTTCTACTGTTCAGTTTGTGAGAAGGGTCGCTGTAGATATGGCTTGGGCTAGTTTGAGTCTGTTTGCGGTGAACCAGTCGTGTAGTGTGTTGAGGTACTGGTGGAGGAGTTGTGCGGCAGTGTTTGAGTCTAAATGTGTACATATGTACATGTGTGGTGGCAATGTTGTTAGTGGTGGTGGCAAGGATGGCACTGGTATTAACAATGTTGGTGGCAGTGATGGTATCATTGTTGTTAGTGGTGGTGGCATGGATGGTACTGGTATTAACTACATTGGTGGCAGTGGTGGTGCTGTTTGAGATGACAGGGCTGGAAAGTGTCATACCAAAGCAGACCACAAGCCCTTTTCCATCAACCGAAGGACCGATAACATCAACCCATAGAATTGCGACCATAAGAGAGACCGGAAGTAGTCTCCCCTGAAAGGCAGTAACCACCAACTTCAGTCACTTGTATCACAGCTCCAAAGAAAACACATGGCTCCAGATATGGTTAAGATATGTATGCTAAGGCATCCACCACAGTTTGTTTTTAATTACCCTCAGGAGCCAGTTGAACAATAGCCTCCTGTACTTGGCCCGGATTTGGAATACGAGGAGGCAGATTTAATGCTAATGCAACATCAACCCCCTCCGTTTCCCTCCAATTACCCTGGCGGTTACACTCATCACTATCACCGCTAGATGAGACAACAATTAAAATCCAGCTAGGCAAGAAGATAACCAGACAGCTAAATGCAAGCCTCTAAATAGAGAGAGGCCTCCAATATTGCAAATCATGTATCCTGTATTCACGTAAGCTATAGGCTATCTACTCTTAATAAAAATAAATATAACATGCCATTCCCCACATAAGCATACATGTATTGTATTTTTATGGCTTTAGACAACCACGCAACAAATCAGAAACTATATTTCTCATGCCTCTCATGTTCCGAAACACACCAGACTTGTCACTATCTGTAAAGTACAATACTACCTGGCCTAAAACAGAGTAAAGTTAGGCAAGTCGAGGCACTGTGTCCCACGGGTAACCTGTGGGGGAGTATACGTGAACAACTCGAACCGGATAGCACCATCTGTAGAGGCTAGTCAAATCCTCTTATGTCGTGCCCTACAAGCTGCAACAGAGTCTGGACGAGAGAGTGTGTGTGTAGGCTGTACCGGAAGTGACCTGCACTATTAATACCTGTGCAAGGGAATCCCCGGGCCCATTGATAAACAGGCCAAGACGGACAGACACACAGTCGCCCACACGTGTGTCAGATCTCTACTATACTTCAACTCAAATTAAGTGCTTCTTGTTTACTTTTGTGGTTCGTGATTATTGTAAAGGTTGTGTAATATATGTTATGTGTTCAATCTAATGTAGATATCTGAGATCTTATATTTTCACCTTAGTCTTTGTTACTCGTGTCCAGAGTACATACAAACTCTATCTTGGGTTTGATATATATATATATATTGCGTGATATATATTGTGACATCTGGAAGATAACCAAGATGTGACGTGTGACCAGACCAACCTGTTGAACGTGACTTTACAACTACAACCGCGTGGCAACAACTCAACCCCACGCCGCTGGGGAGCCACCTTCGACGTGGTGGCAGGGCTTGAAGTGAGGTCGTTGGTGTCACTCTCTTTAGGGCAGGACCTCCATCGGCGTCGTGGACAAAGTGCCCCTCCGTCGTCACTGGGATAAGCGGAGCCTTCCGGTGACGGCGTTTTCTGGTTCCCTTTTTTTTCCTTCACATAACGGAGGATTTTCTCCCCATGTTCACTAAATTGTGCTGACCGGGCTCGAGAGCCTTCCCTCGCAGAGTCTGGAGTCCTAGCTTCTTGCCGTTTACGGGGGCAGTAGCGGCCTCGCTCACCGCCCGAGGGGGTTGGTCCCGGAGGCGGCGACGCGATAGCCCGTGTAGCCTCTCCTGGGGCCGCCCATCAGCTGGGACCGGTCTCGGTTCCAGGGGTCCGTTTACCCTTCCTGGTGGGTTTCCTGGCTTCTGTCTGGCTGCCCTCCATTACTCACAGATTGGGGATGATTGCAATTACCTTTGCCCTCTGCCCCAGTATAGCGGTTTTGCCTAAGCTTGGCCTCTCTGTGCGTATTGGTGCTATCCCACCTAGTCTAGGGGGGTAGGTTATGAGGATGAGCTCCCTGGAGATCTGCCCCTGTTTGCGCCACCTTTGTGGGGGCCGGGGCTCCCTGACTCACGTCGGGGGGCTCTCTGTTAGCCCTACCGGTACATTTTTCCCGCTTTTCTTTTTATTTTTGTTTATTTTTTCCACTTGTTTTTTTTTTTGTTTTCCGACAAAATGAAAATGGAACAGTAAAAACAACTATGGTCATCATGGATCAGCCATGCACAACCCTTCCCCTGGATCAAGCTTTGGCGCCCTCGACTCATGACCTACGCACTCCCCTGGCCTCTCCATCTGACCCTCCGCAGCCCTCTGGGCTAATCAGCCTAGACACATCCAAGCCAAGTAGTTCCGAGCCTGATGCTCTCTCTCACTTTGCTACTAAGTTACCTCTTTCTATACCTAAGGATTCCGATACTCCATCCGTGGACCCAACCTTGACCCCTTTTCCCACCGACTTACCCATGAGCCCTACTGCGCTCTCCACTCATGATTCCTCTTTGGTTCAAACCCTTGAGCCTCATATCCCTCCTGTTGACCCTAAACCTTCCCACCTTCCTCGTCGGCTCAAGCGGAAGTTTGTACCTAACAATACTCTGGTACATTTTGACACCCTCTTTGGTGCTGATAACTGGTCTCGGTTTCTAGTCATAAAATCTGATGGCCCTATTACAGGGGCGAGATTAGAGAACCTCCTTCTCAACACGCATGCGTCTTCGGATTTATCGTTCTGTTCCGTAGGGCTCAACGAGTGGGTGGTCGAGACAACCACTCGGGCTCAGTCTGAGGCATTCCAATCACTTGCCGATTTAGATGGTGTGAGTGTTACTGTCACCAAACACAACACTTTGAATTTCATCCAGGGCACTGTAATACTGCCCCCCTCTCTTGACAATGAAGGCCACCCTGATAAGTCCATTCTCTTATCTTCTCTGCATTTGAGGTATCCTAACGTCCATGATGTGGATGTTTACACAATCCCGAACAAACATGTCCCAACCCAACCTCTCCGCATTGCCCGTATCAAGTTTGAAGGCAGTACTCTACCTGCGTTGTTAAGAATCGAAGGCCAGAGACGAGAAGTGAGACCATAAATCCCCAGACCTCTCCAGTGTCTGCGCTGTTCCTCCTTTGGCCATACCAAGCACAACTGCAAGAAAACCGAGGTATGTGCCTACTGTGGCTCTACCGACCACCCCACCCATTGGAATTGTGGCCCTCCACACTGCGTCAACTGCGACCTTGATCACCATGCTCGCTCAAAACAGTGTGTTTTCCACTTATTTAATGCGGAATTGAAGCTTCTTCTTAGCTGCTCTAGCATGTCCATCACGGAAGCAAAACAGGAACTGCGAGTCAGAGGTTTTAAGGGCCCTTCTAGGAGCCCTACTTATAGTGCTCGGACACGTGCTACCCTTCCCCGAACTGTTCTCCCGGAATCCGATGGCAGTCCTCCTGCCGCTCATTCTCACGGTCTTGGACAGGTTGTAGATGGTGGGTTGGTGCGAGGGGTTCTGCCTCCGCCTACCGCTGTTGTCCCTCTCTCCAATTCCTTTATCGTACTTGATGATTCTCCTTTAGTGCCTCAAACTAAGACACCCAAGGCATTGGCAGTGTCTCCACCTGACAGTGAACGAACTGTTACAGCCCTTCAGGCTCTTGATCGACACCCTTCAACCACTGCACTCGTCTTGGCCTCTTCCGAGACTGTATCACCTGCGGAAACTGCGATGGATTCCACCTCCGCCACCAGTAAACGACGCTCCGATGCCCTTGACTCTTCCCCTACAGACCGCCCCATTCATTTTGTGAAGCGCACATCCCTTATTGCTAGACATTCTGCTCCACCCCCGCATCCTCGGCGCGTTCCTCCTCCCCCATGAGTTCGTCATCTCTCCTCACCTTCCAAGCCTAGTTTCCCCCCTCTGTCCCCCCTATCGATCCCCTCCTCCCATCAATCTGCGACGCAACCCCTTCCTGTTTCCGACCCCCTCTCTTCCACGAGTTCTGTAGTCCCAGTACCTCTGCATCAGCCCTCCCTGCCTACCTCGAAACCGTCTCCTCCTGAACCACATGAAGAGAGCTGTGACTGCCTGTCGTGCGCTCGCACGGCTGTTTCTTCTGCCACCGTTGACCTTCACGCTCCTCATTGTGGCTGTCATGCCTGTTTCGTGCAGGAATGCCACCAACTTCCTGCCCCGTCCAACACCTCTCTCACTTCAATAATCCGGGCATTTTTTGAAGACCGTCATTTACCCGATTATGAGGACATAGCGTCCCATGCCCTTCATGCTTCTGTTCAACTCATCTGAAAATACATATGGGCGAAGCCCAGTCTCATTTAAATACTGTCCTCCTTGACGTCTCCTCCAGGATTTTGCCTGACCGTCGTTCCCTACCATCTGATGGGAAGGGCTCGCGTGATCAGTCTTCCCAAACCGCCAATATGTCTCGATTTCAACCTAACAGTGGTGTTAACCTGCACAACTTGACGTCTCTCACTTGACCTATTCAACCCCTAAAGTATCATTGTGACCATGAAATTTAACCCTTCTATTATCCAATGGAATGTCAACGGCCTCTTCTCCAGGGTCCACCTGGGTGAGGTCCAATGTCTCCTTAAAGAATTGATCCCTATTTATTTTTATTTTTTTAAAAGACCTCCGTCTACGTATTGTGAAAAACCTGTTATCCTCCGGCAAATTGTTGGGTTGAGTGAGTGAAGGGGGGGACAGTGAATGACGGAGGATGCATGTTTTTCATAATACGTGTTGCTAGTCCCAAACGCGCGAGCAACTGTGGCTTTCAACCATCCGACACATCCCCTTTTATTTATGTGCATCACATACTTGCTTATGACTTCAGCACATTGGTCAGAGTCATTCCAACTTTACCGAATTATACCTTGGTGTGCCGCTCCCCCTCCCCTGGAAATGAGTTAGGTACTGCTATATATGTCCATAACTCTCTGACTTTTAATACCCTCCCACCGCCGGATGCTTACCTTCAATGTTCAACCATTCAGCTGTATCTCCCAGGTGAATCTCCATTCACAATTTGTAATATGTATAATCAACCAAGTTTTCGTTACGATTTAAGTCACCTTCGTCCCTTCCTCTCTTCCTTCCCTGAACCCCTGCTATTGGTAGGCGATTTTAATAGCCACAGTCCGGTGTGGGATTTTAATTCCTCCGCGCCTGATGGCCCGGGCGGCTGCATTGAAGACTTATTTGACCATAATTTTGTTGTCTCAACGTGGATGACGTACCTATGTATTTCTCCCATACACATGGTACCTTCTCCTCGGTGGATCTCTCCATCTGTTCCTCCTCCATCGTAGAGAGACTCGACTGGCATACTTTGGATGACTCTCACACCAGCGACCATTTCCCAATTGTCATATCCTATTTGGGTCTTCACCGACAGCCTTCACGCCCATGTTATAATTTTTGTAAAGCAAATTGGGACTACTTGCACTTACAAACTCGCAGCGTCCCTCCATTCCGTCCCCGAAATGATCCAGATACTCTCAACGACCATCTGGTCTCGTTTCTTAAACACGCAGCAGACGAAGCCATCCCTGTGTTCGCTGGTTCCCCTCCGCGTCCAAGTGTCCCTTGGTGGACTGCCGATCTCCAATGCTTGGTCCGCGAGAAGCGGGCTGTTGGCCGACGACTGGACCGTCTCGCCAGGCGTTCCCATTCCATAGCCTCGCATCGCCCTCTGACACTCCCTAACCTTGACGCCACAGTTTCTCTTCTTCTTGAGTTTCTAGCTCTTAAGCCACACTATAATCACCTTTCAGCTAAGCTTAAGAAGGAAGTTAAGTTTCGCAAGTCCCTGTCTTGGAGAGAGTATGTATCTTCTATTTCCGCCTCCACTTCAATGCGCACCATCTGGGATAAATTCCGTAAAATCAATGGACTTCACATCCGTCCTCCGCGCCATGCTCTACTCCACAATGGCCGACGCGTACATGACGCGAAAGCGATTGCTGATATTTTAGGTCACCATTTAGCTTCTGTCAGTAGCTTTGCGACTCTCAGCGATGATCTCCGTCGTAAACACCGCGAAGCGGACGGGACTCCCCTGCGCTTTGCCACTAATGATGACCTTGTCTATAATAAACCTTTTACCATGGTCGAATTGGACTCGGCGCTGTCCTCCTGTTCTTCCTCTGCCCCGGGTCCTGATAACATTAGTTTTGAGCTACTCAAACACCTTGATCCTTTGGCAAAATCATACATGTTAAACTTCTTCAATCATCTTTGGACTTCGGACCTCTTTCCCCATGATTGGTGTCAGGCATTAGTGGTACCGATAGCCAAACCCGGCAAAGATCCAAGCTCCCCTGCTAACTACCGGCCTATTTCTCTGACGAGCTGTATCTGCAAACTAATGGAGAAGATGGTTAACGTTCGCCTGATGTGGTGTATTCGGCACTTCCGTATCCTCTCTCATCATTAGTTTGGTTCCCAGCCCTCTCGGTCTACTCTGGACTCCCACGTCCTCCTCGACTCTGCCATTCGTCATGGTTTTCATGGTCGTAAAATCACCGTGGCGGTATTCTTCGACATCCAGAGGGCATATGATGCCACCTGGTGTCATTCAGTGATGAAGTCTCTTTACGATCATGGGATTCGGGGATACCTCCCGTTGTTTATTTCCAACTTCCTGTCTCACCGAACATTCAGAGTCCGTATTGATGACACTCTTTCGGACGCCTTCCAGCTTCAACAAGGGATCCCTCAGGAGAGCGTCTTAACTGGCGCCCTTTTTACCATCGCAATAAATGGTGTTCTTGCGCATTTACCACATGGGGTTCAGCATAGCCTCTTCGTTGACGATCTTGCGAATTATTACTCCTCCCGCTCCCTCCGGCACATCCAGAGGATTTTAAACAAAGCTATCGCTAACATAACGGGTTGGGCTACATCGGTTGGCTTCCAATTCTCGGCGGAGAAGACTAAGGCTATTATGTTCTTTAACTCTCCCAGACATATATGACGCGATCGAGTCATATGGCAGAGTGAACCAAAAACTCATATGACGCGATCGCGTCATATGGACTTATTATATTGCTAGAAAATAAGTTTATGACGCAATTGAGCCGGTTTTTTGGCTGGTAAGTCCGATAAGTTAGATGTACATGTGGAAAAATCTAGCAACCCCCTAGCGTCCCTGTGAGGGCCCCGCGGTGGTAGAGAGAGTCAGTTTCTTCCCATCAGCCAGCCTAGTAGGTGGGTGTGTGCAGCCCTTTAAACCAAGGGGCCTCCATTTTGCCCAGCCTGGCTGGTATTACCGCCCTAATATAACCCAAACGAAGTGCTATATCGTTGGGTTATCGATGGATTATTGTGTTATTCTTATTTAGGGTATAAAAACCATGTTAGTGAAGTGTTTTGCTAGTCTGGTGTACGTGACCAAGGTGGGCTCCACGAGGGGCCATGGTTTCGCTTGTTTGTGGATCACTTTCATACCATATTGAGTCAATTATATTGCTATTTATCACTTGAAGTAGTGTATTTTACTTGTATAAGTGTTTATAGTGAAAACACTTTTATTACTGATCGAGCATTCTCTG